>CAUDMG010002108.1:2002500-2087500 GCA_958450375.1 Homarus gammarus
AAAATTGAATTAGTCTGGACAACAGTGTAATATCAGCCACACTCACCAAGGTTAAATATTGCTCCCCCTAAACAGAGAATTTATGTCTTAACGCCCCCCCCCCCCCCTCCCTCCCCCTCCTAACACGTCCAGGCTATACGAGCTGATGGAAACCTACACCGCAGAGGGGAATATTTACTGGGGAGTCGTTCATATAGAACCCAGATGGAATATTTGGAGAACTTGTTGCCTTAAGAAGAGTTTTGATACCTCTATTTGATGTCTCTCGGGCGGTAAAGGTGGGCTCTCTCTCTCTCTCTCTCTCTCTCTCTCTCTCTCTCTCTCTCTCTCTCTCTCTCTCTCTCTCTCTCTCTCTCTCTCTCTCTCTCTCTCTGTAATCATCTTTAATACCACTAATCACAATAAACATTTATGAACTCAAAAATTTTCAAAAGAACAAACTTCATCCCTTATAGCTTAGAGTCGACGACTCTGTTGTTTACCCCTGTGTGGCTGCCCCCTCGACTTTTAAAATAATATAGCAATGGGGAGAATAATTTTCTGTTAATTTCTTTGTTTATTTATTTTTTTCATAGTTCAAGGTTCATGGTGATTAAAATCCTCTCATAACCTAACCTAAACCTACGTCTGTCTGATGATATTGCAAATACATTTTTTTCTCTTTTTTGCCCCATGTGTCTGTGTGGGTGAGGGTGAATGTGTGAACTCCACTAAATGTTCGAGCAGAAAAAATCCCCACAGAACTTTCCATTACACTTTTGAACACCGCAATATTGGATGACTAACAACTGCGGTCCGATGAAACTCTATCCGTTGTGACGATCTGGACCAAACTGGACCACGCAGGACCACGATGGACCACACTGTACCACGACGGACCACACTGGACCTCGCTGGACCACTCTGGACCACACTGGACCACACAGGGATATACTGTACAGTACACTGATACACAGTATGTAGATTTTAGGTTTACACACACACACACACACATACATACATGCACACACATAAATACATATATGTATATTAGTGTTTACATGTGTGTCTAGATGCGTGTGTGTGTGTTTTCGTGTGCGTGTGTGTGTGTGTACGTATATATATATATACCCGCACTCACTATTAGAAATAATTTTTCAGGCTCTAGATTAAAACCAAATGTTCTCAGTACAGAAACCCTGAAACACGTATCAGAAATATTCATATTTTACGGCCAAAAGCTGTACTGTTATATTAAACCCAAACGAAGTGTAGCCCAGAACAGAGACACAAAACGTATTACAGGAGACATTACGGAACAAGAGAAGTTACGGAACAAGATATATTACGGAACAAGAGACATCACGGAACAAGAGACATCAGGAGAATAAGAGACATTACGGAACAAGAGACACCAGGAGAATAAGAGACATTACGGAACAAGAGACATCACGGAACAAGATATATTACGGAACAAGAGACACCAGGAGAATAAGAGGCATTACGGAACAAGAGACATCACGGAACAAGATATATTACGGAACAAGAGACACCAGGAGAATAAGAGGCATTACGGAACAAGAGACATCACGGAACAAGATATATTACGGAACAAGAGACACCAGGAGAATAAGAGGCATTACGGAACAAGAGACATCACGGAACAAGATATATTACGGAACAAGAGACACCAGGAGAATAAGAGGCATTACGGAACAAGAGACATCACGGAACAAGATATATTACGGAACAAGAGACATCAGGAGAATAAGAGACATTACGGAACAAGAGACATCAGGAGAATAAGAGACTTTAAAGAACAAGAGACTTTACAGAACAGGAGACATTATGGAACAAGAGACCTTACGGAACAAGAGACATCAAGGAACAACGAGAATCTCAACAGGAGAAGAATGTTAACAGAAAAACGTCACTAACAGGAGAAGAAGAACAACAGGAGAAGAATGTCAACAGAAGAGGAATGTCAGCAGGAGAATATCAACAAGAAAAATATCAACAGGGGAAGATTGTCAATAGAATATCAACAGAAGGTCAACAGGAAGAATGCCAACAGGAGAATATCAACAGGAGGATATCAACAAGGGAAGGAGTGGAGACTGTAGAGGCTCCCAGGAGATAAGAAAAGAATAAGCAGAAATATACCAGTTACCAAATGGAGAGACGCCATCAGGTGATTGGAGGTACTCGTTGGATGGCTGGATGAAGGCGAAAGATTAAAGGCATGTGAGAAAGCCCTTGTGTATGTCTATGTGTGTGTGTATGTGTATGTGTGTGTGGATAACAATAAATTAAAGCATTAAACTGACAGACACTACTCTTTCCTTTTTTTTCAATAAATGATAGAGAGAAATAGATTATGTTTGCTGAATGTGGCGAAAATAACAGGAAATTTCAACCTAGCAATGACTGATGGTGTCCGCAGAGCTGTGAGTTTCATTTATGATCGTAAAATTTAGATATAATGTCTCATAAATCATGGGACTAGGAGCATCCAACGTATTGTGTTCATTATTTTTTTTTTTGAGGGGGGGGGGGGAAACTTCTAAAGCACAATCGAATGAAAATTTTTACTGTACATTTTAGGATTCCTTCGTTTATTATTATTTTGTATTGCAATTTTAAGGTAAATGGAGAGTTTTAGATTACTGGAGTTAATAATTTAGTTGTAATACTATATTTTTCTTTAACTGGTTCAAATAATTCCATATGTGACTCATTCACTTATATTTTCATTCATTCATTTATTCATTTATTCATGCATTCATTCATTCATTCATTTGTTCATTTATTCATGCATTCATTCATTCATTCATTCGTAAAGGAGATTTATACCCGAGTCACTCATTCATTCACTACAAGACCAAAATTTTTATATCTGTTCTGGCTGACGTACCGATAACTCCTACTTATTACAGTATGATAATTCTAAGATAGATTTCCTAGAACATGCATTATAGTGGCCATCAACCTCTGCCCTTCCCGGTGTATAATGTGATGAAAAGTAACGTTATTAGATATAAACCAATCATTATATAACCCATAAGGTGGTGTCAGATATTACTGTACACATTACAAGCTTTCAACATGACGCCTTCCTTCTTGATACAGTCACACGGGTTACAAGATTCGGTAAGTTTAAACACGGCCGGATGACCCCGTAGACTTTATATTTTGATGTTACACTATGGTTGTCACGCTGTCATTATTCCTTTCTGTGTGATTTTTACTTCCATTCTCACTCTTTATCGGTCATATAAGTCACAAATGTGTCTATTACTAAGGTAAGGTAAAGGCAATATTCAAAGCTAAGTCTGCAGTGGTATCCTGTGTAAATACGTATTATCAAAGACTATTGTTATGTTGACAGCTAAAATTGTATAGAAAACTCAAAATTTGATTAACTTTTCATTTTTGTTTTCAAACTTTTCCCAAAGATTTCAGTAACTATCTAAAAAAAATATTAAAAAATAAAAAAATAATAATAAATAAAAAAAATAAAAAATTTCCAATTATTTTTAAATATGGAGAATTTTTTTTAGCTTCTTGTAATTTTCAGACTCAATTTTTTTCCATTTTTTTTCAAAATCTTCCAAAAATTAAAAAACAAAATCCAAACATTTAATTATTTCAAAACTTTTTAAAAATTTCCAAAGATTCATACATAATGAGATGATGGCGGCCCACCACACACCACCACCACAGTTTGGTACGATAACACTAATTTTATAGAGGAACATTAAGAAGTCAACAAAACAGAGGCCAGCTGGGAACACCATGAATTGCACCTTTTCATTCTGGCTCTAGACAGGAAAGTTAATTAAACTTCACATTTTATTTTTAAATTTTTCGCGCTAAAGTTTTAATCACACCCCGCGGAAACGCAAAAGTGTAGAATGCGCGGGTAATAGCGGCGTTATTGTTGGCCTCAGTCGCTGCCAGACACGCTTGAGCCATTGGTCTCCGGGTACATGGGGTGAGTCTGCAAGTTGAGATATGAAATGGAAATCTCGAATTAAAATTTTGGCTAGAAGGTTGAGCTGCAGGGTTAAAAGAATAGTAAGTTGCATTTAATAAGTGTTTATCTTTAAATAAAAACAAACACTACACATTATGTATTCGTAAATTAGGAACCAAACGAAAGAACCAATCGATGAACATTCTGCGACAAAGCGAATCTGACGAGAAAAAAAAAGATTCTACTTTTTTTTTGTTCTTTTACTGAGGGTTGGGTTCATTATACTTAAAAGACTAAAGAACAAGGCCCTGGCAGTTAAACAATACAGTGTCTTAAGGGTGGGTGATAACGAGGCTGGTTGGCTGGTTGGTGGATATAATGGTCGCTATACGTCAGATACCGTGTGTTCAGAAAATTCATGCGCCTGTATTTTTTTTTTAATATTAAGCTCTACTCTTTTTCCTCTTCTTTCCCTTCCTGTTCTTCCCATTTATCTTACTTCCCTCCTCCTTCTCCCACTCCTCCTTCCATCTCTCTTTTTCTCCTCCTCCTCTTCGCCTGGATATCGAACCACCGACCCCTGGAACCGTAGACGAGCTCTGTATTCACTCGACCGCAGTAATACATTATATTATCAGTACTACTTTTTACCAATAAGACCTTTCCTCCCTCCCTCACCTTACAGTTGCTCTTCCGGTTTATTTCTAATTTTTTGTCAATATTACCGAGAAAACACAACAACCTGACAGTCTTACCCCATTTCCCTGCGTCTCCCATAAGCTTTAGGGATCATCGGCCGCTTTTGTCTTAACACGTCTAGGGACATTTTGGAGAACTAGGGAGAATTTGGGGGGGGGGGGGAGTATTGGTTTTATATGGACATGTAGGGAATTTATTTATTTATTGATTTATTTATTTATTTAGGGCATCTTTCACAATAAAACAGGTATGCCTAAAGAGAGTATGCCTAGTGGTATGCGTGACTCATAGACGTACTCTTACATCTCACTGGTGGATCAGGAACTAAACCTCTGAGCTTGAAGGCTACTAATATTTGTATATGTGGGTCAGTTTATAACCCAAGGTATGTTTTATTATTTTTTTGTTTTTGTTTTAAAGTTAGTTTCTGTTTTTATCTTAGGCTTTTTTTTGATTGTTAGCGTCTGTTTTAAATCATCCTACACAAGGGTCTGTATGATAAAACACAATAATTCATTAGCTGACAATATCTTTTTAGGTCATAGTTGTTCGCCCTATTTAAGAACTTCAATATCAAGTATATATATATCACCATATACTTTTATTGATTACTTGTTTTATACTTAGATATTCTTAATACTTTCGCTCTGTGCCTTCTGTCAAGTACATTGTGTGTGTAATATTATCATGTTGTTACGGAATGTTGGAAGATAAATTATTCAGGCTTCTTATAAACAGGATTCTCCATTTTTTTTTTATTACTGAAATTATGATGTTATTGTTGGATTGATATATTTACATGTTATTTCAATTATTGTATTATTTTGGGTATTTCAAACATGCTTGTGTTGGTACTTTTGTTTGTAGTGTATGTATGTATGTATGTATGTATGTATGTATGTATGTATCACTATAAATATTATCACCACGAGAAAGAGTCAACCATCTCCACCACCATAATTACCACCATACCTCACTCGTACCACCACCACCAACTAACACCACCCACCAACTGCACCACCACCACCACCAACTAACACCACCCACCATCTACATTCACAGGGCCGCCCCCCCCCCTCCCCCCCCGACACATCACTCATGAAGTTTAAACAAGTGGAAGGAAAGAGTAACTCTGCGAGGCTCCCTGAGATGGCCCCGTTGGCATTCTTCCCGTCCAGCTGACCCATTCATCAGTGTAATGTATTCATGATGGCAAGGCAAGTCTGGCTGCCTCAAGATCTTCCTGGGCGGGAGTGTGATGAAGACGAGGTTTGTGAATAGTCATGTGTGGCTAGATATGTCTGGCTGGGATATATGTAATAGTCTTTCCCTAACGCATATCGCAGCTCCAGGGTCCCACACGCCCGCCTTAGGGAGATAGAGCCAGGGGAGCTGCTGTGGGGAATGGCCCGCTGCGTCTCTGCCTCGCGCGTTCCTCCGAGATAGCTAGTTCTTACACTTGCATATATCAAGATTCTACTGTGTATATTTTCTTTTCATTTCTATTAAGTGTGTGTGTGACTTGTTGTGTTTTTGTTGACTCGTTTTGTCTTTAGATACCCTGTGGAGTTCCTGGGTCTCTTGATATTTGTTTTGGTGACTACAAACTCACAGTTCCTGATCTGAAGAGAAAAAAAAAGTTTTTGTTGTACAGTCTTGTGGTTCAACCTGTTGTGATAAGTTGGAGCTTGGTTAGGTTAGGTTAGGTTAGGTTCTTTTGTAATAGTTTTCATATAGCTGAACTACGTTGTTACTTTCATTATAGTCACACACACACACACACACACACACACACACACACACACACACACGCGCACACACACACACACACACACACACACACACACACACACACACACACACACATAAATAATTCATATGGAATTAAAGACATACATAAGTGTCTGTGAAGGCGAGGTGATGGTTTAACCTTTTGGGGATGATGGTTTAACCTTTTGGGGATGATGGTTTAACCTTTTGAGCATGATGGTTTAACCTTTTGGGTGCGATGGTTTAACCTTTTGGGCATGATGTTTTAACCTTTTGGGGATGATGGTTTAACCTTTCCACTACATAGCGTAACTCAATACACGAGTAATCCATCTATTTAACGGACTATATGTGAGAGGTTAGTTTGTTAGATCAAAGTCCGTCTTATATACGAAACTTCCTTCTAACGGACTATATGAGAGAGGGCAGTCCGTTATACACGAAACTTCCTTCTAACGGACTATATTATGAGAGAGGGCAGTCCGTTATACACAAAACTTCCTTCTAACGGACTATATTATGAGAGAGGGCAGTCCGTTAAATCAAAGTACGTTATATGGAGTTTTTCACTGACGAATTACTAATTATTATAATGTCGGTGACTGTCAGAGGGTGAGTGTAAAAAAAAAAATGAAAAAAAATACTCCCATAATGGCGGTGTGGCCTGGCTCTGACCCGGTAAACAAAACCATCAGTTTAAGACGGACCCAGGACGCCTCAGCTCTCCTGGCCAGTGACACTCACACTCTGTCTAGCTTCTTAACTCCCATCTGCTCTCATGTTACTGGCCAGACAGATAAGAGACGGTACAGCGAGAGAGAGATAGAGAGAGAGAGAGAGAGAGAGAGAGAGAGAGAGAGAGAGAGAGAGAGAGAGAGAGAATAGCGTCTCGGGGTGAATAGTATGTTATGAATATCGATAAAACCATACAAGAAAAGGCTACCCTGTGTACATAAGCCTCTCTCAGTCCCTGTAAATTCAGTTGCCTCTGAAGACAAAAGCTAAGGTGCTCCATTGTTTCCGTTTTCATGTGTGATTTTATCGAGATTTATCCTGTCCACGTTTCCATTCTGGATGTATATGAAGGATTTGTGTACATATATAAATAGATATATTATTATTGAGCTATTTATTACTTAGCTATTTGCTTTATTCATTTTTCTTTTTTTACTAATTCATATAATATATGAATGTATTAATATAAAACATTCTCATATTTAACGAAACTCAATGAATTAAACGAATAATTTTGCAAGAGTAATAATTATATCGTATGACTGAGTGAAAGGGCTTGAAAAGGTAAAAAAAAAAAAGAACTTTTAAGCCAACACGAAAATAAAAAGTTACTTGTGGTAGATATGGAGGTAAAAAGCCTTCTAGGAATAGGAGACGTCTTCAAGGAGGTAGAGAGGTGATGGTGCTTCAAATATTCACTAGGCCGGAGGTTCTGAATTATGTAAGCCACTCTACATCAAGAACCTTCTGTATTAAATATGAGGCTGACCCAAGAATTCTCTGAAGGTCTAACTTAAACCTAACCAAACTCTAACCTAACCAAAACCTAACCTAACCTAACCAAAACCTAACCTAACCTAACCTAACCTAACCAAAACCTAACCAAAACCTAACCTAACCAAAACCTAACCTAACTTAGCTTAACTTATCCACTGTATATACAAACATGCCAACATTCAGACAACAAGTTAGGTGAGAGTAGAGGAGCGGGTTAAAGAAAGAAAGTGAGAGAGAGAGAGAGAGAGAGAGAGAGAGAGAGAGAGAGAGAGAGAGAGCACGCAATCTCGGAAACACGGTTCTATTTCGCTTTCTTTTCGACATTGTGAAAGTATAGTAGTCGTAATGGAAGCACATCCAATACAATCGTCAGGAGTCAGCGGCACAAAGAGAGAGATTGGGAATACCTAACGGAGATATGCATGGAAGGTGAATGATGCGAGGGTTAAGATAATTAAAAGAGACGGGAAGAAGGGGAGAGTGAAGGGGTAGAAGGAAGGGGAGAGGGAAGGGGGAGTAGAAGAAGGGAATGTGTCCGTTAAGTAGTAACATTATGACTGGGTGTTGATATATGTGACCATGATAACTCCTAACCTAACCTAACCTAACCTAGAATGAAGAGGAGGAAAAGGAAGGGAAGAAGGAGGAAGAGTAGGAGGAAAAGGAAGGGAGGGGGCCGCCAGGATGAGAATGAGAGACAGCGGCCCAGCTGACACTTAATTTTGGCCTGGTCAAATTATACTCGGACATTGATAACTGTGGTCTCTCTCTCTCTCTCTCTCTCTCTCTCTCTCTCTCTCTCTCTCTCTCTCTCTCTCTCTCTCTCTCTCTCTCTCTCTCTCTCTCTCATCTTGTCGTGGCAATGAGAAGGACACTTAACTCAGCGTTTGATCGTCGCTAATCAAAGGTAGGACACATCAGTATGCTGATGGCTTACTCCTCTACACTGGCCTGGGATGGGTGGAGAAGTTGATCTGTGCTCTCCACGAATTGATAGCCGGGGGAGGAGGGGGGAGGGGGGGATGAGAGAAAGGAAGAGGAGGAGGATTTGGCTTCTGATTCTTAGTATTAATGATATGGACATAAGCTGCTCCTACTCTTCCTCCTCTTCCTTCTCCTCCTCCTCCTCTTCCTCTTCCTCTTCCTCTTCCTCTTCCTCTTCCTCCTCCTCCTCCTCCTCCTCCTCCTCCTCCTCAATCCGTCCGTTAATCCCCCAATTAACCGGGTTGTTCACATATATTAGATATTGGGGTTTTAGTAACGAAACCCAATTGAAGTTCCTTGTTTTATTACAGAAGGATTATGTCTATAATTCCTGAGTGTAGATCAACCGTAAGTTCCACTGTATATGAGTGAACGAGAAAGAGGACGGCGTTTATGAATATAAACGTTGATCACGTCCGTTGGATATTAGTTGATGTGAGTGACTGAGCAAGGAGCGTCGCCTGGTGTGCGCTTACATAGATGCTGACATATGGGCTTCTCCCTCTTGGGAAAGCTACCGTTAACATGTTAACTCATGTCTTACTCATAGATAGTGGAAAGTTACAGGGTGGTGAAATCTGAATATAATATCAGATGTAAGAACCCATTTATATAATATGTTCCGTTGATGAGACAGGGGCCATTACACTCCTCCTCCTCATCCTTTTCCAATGTAAACAAAACAACAGCTACTCACTTCCCTCTCCCTTCACACCCCTCCCATTCCCTCCCACACCCTACTGAGCAATAAGGGAGGGATGGCCACCTCCATCTATCTCTTCCTCCACCCTCTATCCACCCCTCCCTCCCCCCCCTCCCTCCACCCCTCCCTCCACCCCTCCCTCCCTCCACCCCCCTCCCTCCCCCCCTCCATCTGTCTGACTCTGATACAGTTAAGGTTCGTCCACAATTTAATCACTTTGTTCCCGGCTGCGTCATATACTGTAGATGAATGAAGTTTTATCGAAAGCAAAAATATTTATAAGCGTTTGAGGCGAAATACTCATTTACCTACTGAAGTATACATACATACATACATACATACACACACACATACATACATACATACATACATACATACATGTTAGTCTCTACCTGCGACTGAGCCAATCAATGATAGCTCCCGTATGTCGTGTCGTTGTTATATTGTCTAACTCTTTATTAATACACAGTCGTCAACCTAAACTATCAATTACTGAAAAAAAATATATAAAAACAAAGATATATTTATCACAACAGGTATATAAACAAAAACCACCATTATTTCCATCACAAGCACCTATAGCTCTCCACAGTATCTCATATCACAAACAGTAATAAAACAGAGATACATTTTTACCATTACTTATTCAACATCTACACCAATAGATTTATTTCATCGTCAACATGAATATATCTCATCAGCTGCAACACGACACAATCCCCAGCAAGAATAAAGTGGTTTATCTATATCACCAGTGCCTGTCCTCAGCAGCTAGTCGTCTCCCTTACCAGTGACCGTCCTCAGCAGCTAGTCGTCTCCCTTACCAGTGACCGTCCTCAGCAGCTAGTCGTCTCCCTTACCAGTGACCGTCCTCAGCAGCCAGTCATCTCCCTTACCAGTGACCGTCCTCAGCAGCTAGTCGTCTCCCTTACCAGTGACCGTCCTCAGCAGCCAGTCGTCTCCCTTACCAGTGACCGTCCTCAGCAGCTAGTCGTCTCCCTTACCAGTGACCGTCCTCAGCAGCTAGTCGTCTCCCTTACCAGTGACCGTCCTCAGCAGCCAGTCATCTCCCTTACCAGTGACCGTCCTCAGCAGCTAGTCGTCTCCCTTACCAGTGACCGTCCTCAGCAGCCAGTCGTCTCCCTTACCAGTGACCGTCCTCAGCAGCTAGTCGTCTCCCTTACCAGTGACCGTCCTCAGCAGCCAGTCGTCTCCCTTACCAGTGACCGTCCTCAGCAGCTAGTCGTCTCCCTTACCAGTGACCGTCCTCAGCAGCCAGTCGTCTCCCTTACCAGTGACCGTCCTCAGCAGCCAGTCATCTCCCTTACCAGTGACCATCCTCAGCAGTCAGTCGTCTCCCTTACCAGTGACCGTCTTGAGCAGCCAGTCATCTCCCTTACCAGTGACCGTCCTCAGCAGCCAGTCGTTTCCCTTACCAGTGACCGTCCTCAGCAGCCAGTCATCTCCCTTACCAGTGACCATCCTCAGCAGTCAGTCGTCTCCCTTACCAGTGACCGTCTTGAGCAGCCAGTCGTCTCCCTTACGAGTGACCGTCCTCAGCAGCCAGTTGTCTCCCTTACCAGTGACCGTCCTCAGCAGCCAGTCATCTCCCTTACCAGTGACCGTCCTCAGCAGCCAGTCGTCTCCCTTACCAGTGACCGTCCTCAGCAGCCAGTCGTCTCCCTTACCAGTGACCGTCCTCAGCAGCTAGTCGTCTCCCTTACCAGTGACCGTCCTCAGCAGCCAGTCGTCTCCCTTACCAGTGACCGTCCTCAGCAGCCAGTCATCTCCCTTACCAGTGACCATCCTCAGCAGTCAGTCGTCTCCCTTACCAGTGACCGTCTTGAGCAGCCAGTCATCTCCCTTACCAGTGACCGTCCTCAGCAGCCAGTCGTCTCCCTTACCAGTGACCGTCCTCAGCAGCCAGTCATCTCCCTTACCAGTGACCATCCTCAGCAGTCACTCGTCTCCCTTACCAGTGACCGTCTTGAGCAGCCAGTCGTCTCCCTTACCAGTGACCGTCCTCAGCAGTCAGTCGTCTCCCGTACCAGTGACCGTCCTCAGCAGTCAGTCGTCTCCCTTACCAGTGACCGTCCTCAGCAGCCAGTCGTCTCCCTTACCAGTGACCGTCAGGAGAGATTACGTGAGTCTAAACCAGCATTATTATTGTTCGGTTCGCTGTTTATGCTCTTGTTAATTATCTGACTAAAACATTACGAGAGACAGACTCACGCTTGTGTATTCGTCTGTCTGTTAGTATGACGGGAGAGTAGTATATTATAACCGGTTCAGGTAAAGATAACCACATCCCAGAAGAGACCTTCACCACCACCAAAAGTTGTCAAATTACTCGTCAACTGCCGGACACTGCTACAGAAAGTGACAATACCACCCCCTCTCCCCACCAGCCCCTCCCTCACCTCCTTCCCTGCCCCACCTCCTTCCCTGCCCCACCTCCTCCCCTTTCCCACCTCCTCCCCTTCCCACCTCCACCTCCCTAACAAATAAAAAAACGCCATGAATTATAAAAAAAAAAAAAACATTGAAAAGGTAGGAGGAATTTACTGTGTATATGAACAGAATCTTTCCTAAAATATTCGTTTATTTTCATTGGCCGACGTTGTACAGTATGCGTTACAATGTTGAGTGACATCACGGCATTCAGCTCTTTGGTGTATAATACATATTTTAATTATTTTCGTCTTCTCTACACCTTCTCTACTGAAAGGATATAAAGAATAAGAATGAGAGAGAGAGAGAGAGAGAGTATAATGATAAAAGGACAGTTTGGGACGGACTGTGATCGATGGAGTGTAGGTGGTACTGGCGAGGTAGAGAACAAGAGTTAAAAGCGGTGTCTGTTCCCCTGAAGATGCAAATACACGAAAGAGCTGAATGCATTGTATTCAAGTCAGTCCCAGATACTGTACTGTACTCGCTGTTCAGTGCTCACCCTCTCCTGACTGAACCACACCTCTACCATCACTCTTTATGTATTCCAAATCCAAACAACTGGAGTGAGATAAACAGCAACACTCGTCTGTTTTCAAAACTGTGTTGTTATGAAAATCTGTTTATATTTCACACTGTAACACAAGAGGTAATAGGGATGGAGGAGGACACTGACCCTTACGTAGGAGCAGCTTAGATGTAAAGACCTGTAGGAGGGTGAATTCTCTTCCTGCTGGGGAGGTAAATGATCCCGTCACCTGCCTACAGCGTCTTTCCTTACATGAATGGTGTGAGAGGTCAACTGACTGTGAAGTTTAGTAAATGTTTAAAAGGTTTGTAAACAGTCTAGGTGACCCATTGACTGTTAAAGATCCATTAACTCTTTAAGTGGTCCACAGACTGTCTGGACTGTTCTTAGAGTGTCGGCATGACCCAACCAGTCGACTGCTCAACTGTGAGGAACTATGAGGTTGACTGATTTAAGACTGGAAGACGCTGAGGTTGACTGATTTAAGACTGGAAGACGCTGAGGTTGATTGTCTTCGAGTAGGGATCCCAGATATCAAGACGCGACGAATCATCTGAGTGACCGACAGAAAAAGTTCAACTATTAGATAACTCAAATAAAAGAACCAGAAGTTACATAATAAAAAATAAAAATAATATCTGAAATATTTTAATTGTGTAAATAACAGTAACATAATAATATATAGTCAGTACTAACCCTCAAGTGCTTGTCGTCTCTATATAGTTCATTAGATGGAGGTTTCACATATAACGGACTTTCCTCTCTTTATAGTCCGTTAAATACAGGTTTCACTGTACTACCATCCAACCTTCATACTCGCCCTAATTTCACGGCTACAATAACATTCCATAACAACAGCAAATATATTTAACCTCGTGTGTGAGAAAAGTTTCACCCCTTACCCCGACAGTCCCCCCCCCCCCCCTCACAATCCTGGACCCCCAACCTCTCTCTCTCTCTCTCTCTCTCTCTCTCTCTCTCTCTCTCTCTCTCTCTCTCTCTCTCTCTCTCTCTCTCTCTCTCTCTCTCTCTCCAAAACTAAATCCCAAAACAAACTCTTGACCCTAAAAGATTCCTTGTTTCCGGAGAACTGTTTCTATAATTGGCTTTTTCAGGCTCTCGATGGCCTGTATTGGTCTTCCAGTCTGTTGGAGGCTTACAAATATACACTACCATCCTCTCCTGTAACATAAAAAGAGGGGAGGGTCCTTCCTTCACCCTCACCCTTAGCTTAATAATCTCCGACACACATTCAGGATTTCACTGAAGTCACCCCATTGTTGATGATGGTTTTTCACTTGAGCCGTAACTATGTCCTGGTCGCCCTGTGGTGAATTGTTTCTTGTTGGTAGAGAGTTATTTACAAAGTCTTGCCCCTGGGATGTTTTTATCGTGTTTAGCTTCTCTGTCGTGGCCTGAGTCCCGTTTTTTGTCAGTATCAGTAGTAGTTGTTATGTCTCCTGGTCGTTCTTTGGTTATTTTTTTTAGCATTGATGTTGGAATACCCAAGGGCGATGTTCTTGCCTCTACCCTTCATTGTTTTACATATAAATGACTTTCCTAAGATAAACATCACCAATACATATAGATCTTTATAGCAATCTTTGACTCTCTCTGTTTCTCCTATACACCAACTAAATTTCACCTTTATCTCGATGTCTTCTCGATTTCAGTCTCACGTCAATTGCAAACTAGAACAACATTTACCCCCATAACGTCTGATGTTTGCCAGACTCCAGACCTAAAAACTCCCTGTAAACAAGATAATTGTCAAAGGACCTTCACTCATTCATAACACTCACGACCCTCACTGTACCGTCACTCATAGACTCTCGTGACACTCACTGTACCGTCACTCATAGACTCTCGTGACACTCACTGTACCGTCACTCATAGACTCTCGTGACACTCAACACTTGTCTAAACATATCAACAAACTATTCCAACATGTCTTTCCTTCTTTTATTGTACTCATTCTTGTCTTTAACATCTCATAACCACTTTCACTTGATGTACAGTTTTCACAAATACAGAGACGCTTTCCAGTCTTGTGTCGCCTTCGATGTTATGTTGTAATAACAGTTTTCCTCGTCAGTGATATCCCAATTACTTCATGTTCCCATCCACTCCATGCCGGTCGTTTCCACAGCCTCATCTGCCTTATTGTAACTTTACTCGTATTGTCAATAAACACATATCACCTATCGCCCTACACACAGTTAAGGCCGAACGCTTCACACGCTCCTCTGATATCCTGTTTACGCTTCACACGCTCCTCTGATATCCTGTTTACGCTTCACACGCTCCTCTGATATCCTGTTTACGCTTCACACGCTCCTCTGATATCCTGTCTACTGTCGTCACTCACTACACAACGACACACACATATTTTAAAACAGTTTTCATACCATACATGGGAATGCTCTCACTACGATGTAACTCTTTCCATACACACGTCTTCCCTTTACCGTAGAACTATCGTACATAACAGAGTAATCTTCTCCTTCACTGTAGCACTGAGTCTGTCTTGTTTATCCTCATCACCTTATCGTCTTACTCTAATAATACAATATTTATTAAGTCTGATTTATAAATACAGAGAAAATACTGAAAATAAGTCAGTTTTAAATGAATAAGTTTGATATATTTTCCCCGGCCTGGAAGTTACAACACCCAATTTGCCTCTGAGTTCACACGGGGACTGGAATTCTGGAGAGTTCAGTTACCCAATAAAGTACGAATTCATGTCGCTAACTCGCCTCATTGCCAAGCTATAAAACTACTAACACAAAAGACTTTAAACCATCATCTCGTTCATTCACGGTGTTACAGCATCACTAAAAAGTCTCGCTAACTCTTGATTATACAGAAAATTAACATCATCCCGGCGGTAGGTAAAAGAACTGAAGAATGTAAAATCAACAACTCTGGTATTCACGTTATTGAAAGTGAAGTGACAGAGAGCGTCATCGTGGAGAGTATTTGTAGTGTTCCCGGGCATGACACACACACACACACACACACACACACACACACACACACACACACACACACACACACACACACACTTCAAAATTGTGTGATTTTCGGCCTCTGTTTGTTGCAGGTTTGGAAAGAGGTGTGTGTTGCAGAGGAGAGGTACGTGTGTGTTCCAAATGAAGAAAGGGGTGTGTGTTGCAGGGGAACTGTATGTTGTAGGGGAGAGGTGTGTTAGTAGGGACGTGGGAGGTGGGTGTGTTGCAGAGGAGTGTGTTTATTTCATGGAAGGATGGAGGTGTATGTTGCAGGTGAGGAGGAAGGTATATGTTGCAGTGGAAGGAGAAAGGGAGGTGTGTGTTGTAGTGGAGAAGGGTAGGGAGGTGTGTGTTGCAGTGGAGAGGGGGAGGGAGGTGTGTGTTGCAGTGGAGAGGGGGAGGGAGGTGTGTGTTGCAGTGGAGAGGGGGAGGGAGGTGTTGCAGGGGAGGGAGGGAAGGAGGGAGGTGTGTGTTGCAGGGGTGAATGGAGAACGATTAAATTTATAACCAAGGGACTAAGTCATCGTAAACAAGAGGCTAATCTATCTAAGTCATCTGATACATTATACTCAGGAACTTAAGTCATCATACAAAATGCATAAAAAAAATATAAAAGGAAAGAGAATAAAATGAAATTAAGTTCCAAAGTCGAAAGCAAACATGATCCCTTTTTTCCCCAAGACGCCTGAATATCATCAACAACAACAACAACAACAAGGGGCGACGACAACAACACCAGCAACAACAAGGGAACAAAAATAGTGAAAAATCTCTTAGTCAGTCTAGACTTTTACGGGGGGTAGGAGGAGGGGGGTAGGAGAGGGGAGGATGGAGAGGGAGGAAGAGAAGGAAGGGTCTGGAGTGGGAGGAAGGAGGCGGAGGTATGCAAGCGGGTCCAACACCACAAACTGGAAGTAAACAAACGCCTTCAAGTGAGGATCCTTGGGAGATGTGATGAGTTCAATCCTCTATAAACAACGAAGATCCGCTTGTTGCTGACACACGATCTTGTTGACTATGCAGATGAGAGAGAGTGAGGGTGGGAGAGAGGGTGGGAGAGAGGGCTCAACCAGTCTCTCTTCTGGCGAGGTTTATTGTTTTTATGGAAGATGGAGGGAGGCAGAAGGGAGGGAGAGGGAAGGAAGCTGGAGGGAAGTAAGGATGGAGGGAGAGTGAGACGGAGGGAAGTAGAAGGGAGTGAGAGTGAGGGAAATAAGGAGAAACTGGCGGTGGGGGGAAGGAAGGGAGGGACGATGGGAGGTGGAGGGAAGTAAGGAGGAACGGATGGTGGGAAGGAGTGAGAGGGAAGGGAGGAATGAGAGGGAGGGAAGGAATGAGAGGGAGGGAATGAGTGTGAGGGAAGAAAAGAGGAGCGAGGGAGGGAAGGAGGGAGTGAGAGGGAGAGAAGGAAAGAGACTGCACTTTATGCCTCCATGATGTGACTCGGTTGTTGATGGTAGGCGGCTGATGAGTGTGGTGGAGACGTGGGGGAGAAAATGAGGGAGAAAGCTTGGAGAGAAAGAGAAGCAATAGAGACATGAGGAAAGGCAGAGGAAGAAGAGAAGGAGACAGATAGAAGGGGGATAAAGAAAGTGAGAGATAGATGAGAAAACGGAGGGAGACGGAATGGGATAGTGGGAGATAGAAGGAGGATAGGGAGCCACCGAGAGAGGGATAAAAGCAATGGAGAGAAAGGGAAAGACAAAGAAGAACGAGAGAGAAAAAAGTGAAGCAGAGGGGAAGTAAGAGACAATAAAGGAGGAATGAAAGATAAAAGAATAAAATGAAAAAAAAAAACGAAAATTGATTAATAGTAAAGAAAAGACTAATGTTATTAAATGAAGAAAAAACGATCATTACACACACACACACACACACACACACACACACACACAGTACCCGGTCGTGTACAAGCCACAGAGCCATATGAAAACGGTACCTCGACTGCAACATATCCCTGCTTACGTGAGGCGTTTACAAACTGCCTCTGGTAACCCTTCACCCCTTCCTTCTGCATCATATTTTACCCCTCCTCCACCCCCACTACCATCTTCCCCTCCCTTCACCCCCCACCCCAACCACCATCACCTCCACCATCACCTCCACCACCACCTCCACCTCCACCACCACCACCTCCACCATCACCCCCGTCACCACCACCTCCACCACCTCACAGTACTACACAGTCATTGGCCTAGACACCAAATTCAACTCCTATAAAGCAAGATATACCCTCCCAAGTCCTATATATTACAGCAAGGCTCCTCTACCTTCCTCGTTCGTCTGATATACCGTGATATAGTGAGACATACCTGGTGGTTATATATCACCTGGAGACCGTAGTATATCAAGGCTGAATAAGTGACCAAACGAATCGATATGTTTTCTTTTATGGTTTTCGTCTTTTAGGATTTTTCCCAAGTGCTAATTTTGTTCTTTTTTATTAACGTCTTTTACAATTATCCCATTCGGTTTTTGTTTTTCGTATTTTAGGATTTTCCCGTTCGGTATTTCTCAAGTGGATTTTTCTTCTGTTTTCGTCTTTCAGGATTTTCCCAATTTATCCTCCGTGGAGAGAGAGAAGGAAAAGTTTTTTGCCATGGGTGGAAATCTATTTGACCTTGGACGTCGGCCTCCTGGGTAATAATCTTCCATAGTTTTATTGTAATCCTAAAATGAGAATTATCTTGGAGGTTAAATAGTTAAATACAATATAAAGGAATATATTAACATGTATATACTAATGGATGAAGATATGTCTGTCTCTGTCTGTCTGTCTGTCTGTTTGTGTGTGCCTGCCTGCCTGCCTGCCTGATGAATAAATACAATCCATACGATACCCTCATGACCAACCATAGAAGAAAAACAATATCTCCTTTCCCTCCATTTCTTGACACAAAAGATAATGTGAAGATGATAGTTGAAGCAGAATGGTGGAAACTCTCACAACACCTTAAAGACACGCAATTATCTAACTTATTATTCAAGTGGGGGTTATCTATAAGCATCTTTAACATCTAAGACAAAATTTACAGTCCCCTTCACTCGTGCGTTTACAGGGGCTCGTCAGGTTTTGTGCAGTGTGACAATGCTGTGTTTGTTTACATTTGACAGAAGGAACTCGCAATAGTAAACATACTATGGAATTAAGAAAAATAATATTAAAACAAATATCTCAATGTAATGATTTGTGGAATGTTTTTATGTCGAGCCCCTGTAAACCTTCCCCCAGGGCCGCTGCCGTAGGAAATATCTGTTCAGTGTTTGATTCTATTGTTGTTTGATTCCGTTAATTGCTGACTCCCTTTTATTGTTTGATTCTATCAGTTGTTGACTCCCATTAATTGCTTAATTCCATTAATTGTTTGATTCCATTAATTGGGGACTTCCCTTAATTGTTTGATTCCACTAATTGTTTGATTCCATTAGTCGTTTGATTCCATTAATTGTTTGATTCCATTAATTATTGGACTTCCATTAACTGTTGACTGCCTTAATTGTTTGACTCCCGTAATTATTTGATGTTTGTTGAGTGGTGTCAGAGTTTTGTGTTATATTTTTTATAGTAAAGAGATGTCAATCTCAAACGGTTGTTTGTTATTCCTCAGTAAACCATGGTCCTTGACTTTCCTTTATTAAGATCCTGATTCGCCTGGTAAGGGACTTCTATTCCTAAGTCCCAGTCCTTTACAGAGAGGCTCAGTGGTGAGGAGAGGCTCGGTAGTGAGGAGAGGCTCGGTGGTGAGGAGAGGCTCGGTAGTGAGGAGAGACTCGGTGCTGAGGAGAGACTCGGTGCTGAGGAGAGACTCGGTGCTGAGGAGAGACTCGGTGCTGAGGAGAGGCTCGGTGGTGAGGAGAGAAAACCCGGTGGTGAGGGGAGACTCAGTTTAGGTCGTTATGTGGCAGCAATATGATAACGTAACGT
Organism: Homarus gammarus; assembly: GCA_958450375.1. Lineage (NCBI taxonomy): Eukaryota > Metazoa > Arthropoda > Malacostraca > Decapoda > Nephropidae > Homarus > Homarus gammarus. The sequence continues at coordinate 2,022,043 of CAUDMG010002108.1, forward strand.
ATTAGCATTTGACGTCGCCCTTGTGTCTGGCTGGTGAATTTTACATGATCCTTAGTTCTGTGGGCAGTGTTATTTCAGCCTTGGGGGGAATATGATTTTTAAAGGCAGAAATAAAAGCAGAGTTGGATTTTAAGAGTTAGTGTTTGTTTTTGTTATATCGTCGCGTACTTTAATGGGGCTATTTTATTACCTTACCAGTAACTGAGAGGCCGAATTTTTTTTAGTTCTGTCTGTCTGTCTCGTTGCCAAATAAGTTTATAGCGGGCTTGCGCATTTTTCATCAGCTCGAATGACTTTAAATTTCGAAGTCTTGGAGAGAGGATGTAAGAGACGGTGACCAGGGATCTGTGTGGCAAGAGAATACCAGTGAAAGTGGGTCCAAAATCCTGACTGCCCGCTAGGGAGAGTGTGGCTACAACACACTGTATACTAAACCTTCGGTACACAAGGAGGCAGCATGGCTGGTACTGCACTCTACCGCATTCACTTCCCCAAGTTGTAAATTTAGATACCCATTTACAGCTGGGTGAACTGAGAGTGCCCGAGGATCGAACCGCCGACCCCCAGGAGCAGGAGACGAGCGTTGTATCCACTCGACCGCTGCATTCCTAGAGTAACATTAACGGGATAGAAATTAGCCAGGGGTTACCGTAAATGTTTCGTTACGTTACTGTTATTAAGATTTGCTTTAGTGTTTTGAGTCGTTGTTCAGGTATTTGTAATTCATGTGGATGACTTTCTTCAATATAATTATTATTGTTTTATCCGGGTTAGTAGAAGCGTAGTGACTGTTGAAGGCGTGGACGGATGTTCTTGAAACTTGACAAAGATGCTGGTTCTTCGAGGAGCTTGGCCGAGTTGGTTAAAAGACAAGATATACAGAAGTTGTTTTAACTTATGAACTGAAGTGTTCGGGACACAAACGTGCTATTCATACTGCCTCACTTTACCGCTTAACTTTCTTCAACTCTAACGATAATTTTCACCAGTAGTTTTGTCTGTTTTAAGGTCACTATAACACATACTCTTAGGCCTGTATGTCCAGATAAAATATTATGAAGGTCTATGAAAAACAATTTCAAAAACTTTTTTCGCTTTATATTTGAAAGAACTCGTGGGAAAATTCCTTATCACAAAGTTGGCGAAAGTTTTGACGGCTCCACTCAGTGAGGCGCCAGCACAGGACCGCCTCCTCCCTTCATCCTATTCTTGTGCGGACAACGTGAAATGTTATTCATTGAAAAGTTGGAGGCGTTCTTGAAGCGGTGCAGCTGGGCAGGCCCGAGATATTGACCGTGTCACCACACTAGGCTTTATTCAATACAATATGGCGAGCGTGAAAAAGCCTACTAGTTGGTCATTTTAGGAATATAAGGACATAATTTCAGAATCTTTGTAAGATGTTGAAAACATAATGTTTATGAAATACGTATACGGAGTTGTTATATTAACGTACAGTAAACACTATGGTTGTACGGTGGACTAATTTTGTGTAATTACCGACTAGCGAACATGTGGGGTGTCAAATTATTATTATTATTATTATTATTATTATTATTATTATTACCCAAACTGTAACACTGTGTGTAGATCTTTAAGAACTTGTTATACTGTACGCTAAGTCGTTCCATACCCTGGACAACAACTACTGAAAGAGCGGGAAAGGTTAATGCTATAATGTATTAATAACTTCAACAACTAAGCTGTTTATGAGCGTATTGTACAGTAGTTGATACACTCACCATGTGTCTCTCTAGTTGCTTTGGAGTAATTGGAGGCTGGCAGTTACTGTGCTGTGCCGTCCTCTCTAGCCAATTTTCCTGAAGTTTAATCATTATTATTATATTATCACTTCAGTGAAGCATCACTCAGAGAGACCGGAGAATATATGAATATTATATAAATACAGACAGTATCTACAAAGAGGCATCGGTTACTGTGTAGTGTGTATACTTAATGTTCATACCTGAAGACAGTGTTCATTGAAGCACCATAAATACATCACCTTACACGACTCTGCGCCTCAGCAACTAAGATGAGTGTTCTCTCGCTTACAGTACACCACACGAGTCATCACCAACACACAGTTGTGAATCTCTCGTGGAAACTTCTCTTCATGGGGAAAAAAATAAGCGTTTTTATCCTTGTGAAATACGGTTTCCGAGACATAAATAAACTACCACACAAAATTTATAAGCATTTTAGGAGGAAATTAAAACAGGCGATAAAGTTGTTTTTACGCGATATAAGTGTCAAGAAAACAGACGCCCCACTCCACATATTGCCAGTTGCAGACTTTTTATTCAGCAGTATTAATAACTCACCGCCGGGGGCTAATTTTTGTCTTTCTATAACACACACACACACACACACACACACACACACACACACATATATCTAATACATAACTTCTTAATGTACAATCAAAGAATATTTACCTATTCAAATCCTAAAGAAAATAGAGAAGGTTTATTAATAATTATCTAAGACTTAAAAATTATCAAGACCAAGAAGAATACGGGCCAGCATCTCGACTTTTTTTTTTTTTTTGACAATCTGTTGGAATAGTGTTTTATTGTCCCGTCTTGAACACACAACTTGTCAATATTCAACACACTGTTTTACTGAGGTACTCCTTTGGTCTTTTTTCTCCATAGGGGTATACTCTAATTTTTATCACAGGTTACTTAAATTGGTGACATTTGATGGGAATATACATTTATTCAGTCTATTATTATTATTATTATTATTATCGTATCAATAATAATAATAATAATAATAATAATAACAACAACAACAACCATTTTCAGGTCTCGCCCACAAGTCAATTACCCCACCCCCCCTCCCTCTCCCCCTCACGGCATAAAAAGCTAACCCCCCCTCCCCACCTTTTACCAATTTCCTTTGAGCTCGGCTACCCTGTGAACATCATAGACTGACAACAAACCTTCTCAAAGACAATATCATAAAAGATGCTCAGTTTTACCCCTTGACCTCGTCTATAAAACAAAGCCAAAAAAAAAGAATAAAAAAATCCCTCGTCTCTGAAAATAAGATGCAGCTTCCTCTCTCCGTCAGCCTCTTACTCCCTCGTCTGAAATCGGATAGCAGTTCCTTGAGTAGCTCCCCGCATCTAGGTTATTTATATGAAGTGTGTCGACAAAGACTGATGTTAAAAGTTACTCTTGGGGAAGATGTGGAAGCAGGTAGGTGTAAAGTCTACCTGCCTGGGGATGAAGTTCTAGATGAAATTTAATATATTATGCTGGAGGAACCCGTCAAAACTACACGGAATTTTAACAGTATATTATAACCACTTGGTCCCTTCTTCATATTCAACGAAATTAAGTCTTATTTACAGTATGTTCGGGTTGGGTTGGGTTAGGTTAGGTCAGTTTTGGTTAGGTTAGGTTAGGTTAGGTTAGGGTGGATGCAGTTTATTAAAATAAGATAAAGTTTTAATTTTTTCTTTTTTTCTTTTTATAGAGAAAGGAGGGGTGAAAGAAGACTGGAGGTGGGGAAAGGAAGTTATAGTTCGGAAATTGAAGAAATTTAGGAGGAGGTAAGAGAGGACGAGCTGACCGCCTAGCTAAGTTAATGGTCTGTTAGGTTGTGTCATGGGTTAGTTATTGTCTGTCGGTACAGGCACTAGACAGCCTACCCTATCCCATATGGGTGCTTTGAGGGCCTTATTTCATATTCCGCCGACCCTACTGGCGGATGCTGGTCTAGGGAGGTTGTCTATTGCCTGGTCGTATAGATCGGGGGTAGTAATGGACCTTTTGAGATTTGGTAACTTTTTGGGAACCATGTATGGTTGTTGTCGTTATCTGGTGGGAATCTTTGAAGGAGTTCTTGCTCTGATCTTTCTATCTTTTGCCAGACTCTGCTGGCCAGGGTGTGCAGCTGCTGGTTGATGGGTTTTATTCACAGGTCTCTATGTATCTAGGCTGTGGTTCTGGTGAAAAGGACCACCTCTATTTTTAATATTTGAGTGGTGCTCTTAAGAGGTACTGCTGGGTAAGTTAATATCGGTATGATAAATGATGTAACCAGGCGGAGTTTTATTTTATCAGGAAGCGCTTTAAAGCGGTATAGTTTTCTCAGCTCTCTTCTTGCCTTTTCGTTCCTGGTATGGACATGATGGGAGTAACCTGTCGTGGATATATGTAGGCCCAGGAGGGTGCCTCTGCTTTTGTATTCTATCTGGGCGCTAGTGGTTTCTAATGGATGAGTTTTCCTTCTGCATAAGGGTATCACTGTGAATTTCGGGAGACTGGTTTGGATTTTCCATTGTTTTCCGTAATTATTTACCCTTTTTAATTCCCGCCTGGTGTTATCGACCTTGTAACGCTCGCGATTTTCCTTGATGTGTTGTTATTTGAGTGATGTCATCTGCATACATAATATCTTCGTTACCTATTCTAGTGGGAGGCGGAGTGTCACTTGTGTAGATAATATATAGTGTGGGGGAGAGGACGCTCCCCTGAGGGACTCCGCTCATGAGTGGGAAGGTCTCTCCTGTGTGTTGTCCCGCCCTCAGTCTGACATTTCTGCCGTCAAGAAAGTTGCAAAGCAGCTTCTCAATGTTGGTGGGAAGTCCGAGTTGGAGGATTTTAGACCGTCATGCCAGACTTTGTCAAATGCCTTTGCTACATCCCGGAGAGTTAGATTACATTGTCTACCTCTCGCTGCAGGTCTGGCTTCTGACTTACGAACATGGTGGTGGTGGTGTGTGCTGGTGATGGTGTGTAGTGGGAGATGGTGGTGGTAGTAGTGGTGGTGTATGATGATGATGTGTGGTGATGGAGATGGTAGTGATAATGGTGGTGTGTGGTGGAATAGGTGGTGATGGTGATGGTATGTGGTGATTGAGATGGTGGTGTTGGTAGTGTTGGTGTATGGTGATGGTAGTGGTGGTGTATGGTGATGTATGGTAGTGGTGTGGTGTGTGTTACCTGTATAGATGGCGCGGTATACAGATACGAGGCGTCAAGTGATACAGGCGAGTTAAACAAGTGGTAGGTCGAGAATAGATGACAGACTGCGGTATATAGTGTATGATGTGGATGCTGAGATGGATGATGCTATATAAGACGGTGTGTGGATGATGGGGGTGGATGATTCAGTGGGAAATTGTAAGACGATTTTTACCTGATTAAAGCTCTCTTCATATCACACACACACACACACACACACACACACACACACACACACACACACACACACACACACACACACTCCACGTCAGTTTGGGAAGACACTGTTAAGGCGACAGCAGTAACCTCTTATACTACCACTAAATGAGGCGGCCCTTTTGTCGTGTTATCACCGATGAGAGAACTTGGATGAGTCTTATCGTCCTCACCCAGAGAACATAATACGTCGTTGAGCATTATAAGACATCACCCACTTGAAAAAAAAGTTTTGAGAGGGGTGTGAAGCTTTGTCTCTTCTAAGCTTTGGGTAAAAACAGCTTGATGTAGCGTATATTTTTTTTAGGTATTATGAGTATTGTGATCTCTTAAATAAGCTGGCAGCCTTCCTCGGCTCCCTCATAACCCATCGACCCAGCGCTCTACACCCCGGGGGAGGCAGTGTCAACTACAGTATTTCCACGCGAAGCTGGCCAGTAAGCCTCGTCTTTACCTATAAATATCTGATTGGTTCCTCTGAGCGTTGTACCTGCCCCCGGACTGCGAGTATTTATATCGACCTTTTATAATAAATATTTAAATTTTTCTAACATCCTCTCTGAAGTGCTAATGCCTTGAAATGAATTGCATTTTGATAGTTCAGGTATTTAACATTATTTTTGGTAATAACAGGTCTGTTTACCAATTTTAAACACATTTAGTTTGACTTTTCTATGAACCAATCAGCTATTAGTATAGAAGAGGGGCGTGGCTTATGGGCCAGGTTAGCGTGGAAAGAGTATAGTGGTTTAATGACCCCGAGATCTCAAAACAACCTTCCTTACTGCCCAGCTGAGGACAGATTATTTTATCCCAGGACGAACAAAATCATCATTTGATGCAGTAGAGTGGCAGTCCATGGCCACACCTGGCGCTCTGCCCTTCGTTCATTGTTGGTGAAAAAATGTATTTCTTCAGTAAGGCAGAGTACAACTAGCTAACTCCTGTTTATCTTGTCTGTAGTGACAGTCTTACCGTGCTGGTGAGGACGACCCACTCAGAGAAGATCAGCACACATTGGGCTGCTGGTTCATTGTTGTCACTCACTGCCTTGCTCTCCTAGTGGCGTCCTTCGCGTACAAGGACTCAAACAGTTACCTCTAGGAATTTTTATTGTTTTTCACTAACTTCCAACACTTGACTTACTGTGTTGTATATTACTGTATGTGCCTAAAATCGTCATTAATACGGTTTTAAATCTGGATTTCGCTGTGATTTTAACGAACGTTTACTGTGTAAGTGTAATACAACCTGTTAACTGTTATTTTTTCGGTTTTTAGTAACGATGACAATGTTACTGAACTGGTATCTCTGACCTCATTAAAGATGTTTGTTTCTAGCACACACACACACACACACACACACACACACACACACACACACACACAATTATAATATATTAATGTGTACGCATGTTTCGTCACACGGAACACGGAGGAGTTAGCTGCCGGGGATTTACCAGGATCCAGCAACAGGTATAATTTCACGGTGCCGTTGTGCCGCGTCTTTGGCTGCTGACTGAGACCGGCCAGTCACCACGCCTCCACAACACACCCTCGCTGTCACCAACCTCAACATTTAAACCTTCCTCGTCTCTCCTGTGATAGTTGTGGGATAAATACATCCTATATGTCTGCACTGAGCACTAATATGTCTTGTGATATAGTCGGCCATATTCGTTTCATCAGTGTTCATGTTGGTTCACTTCACGGTGACTTGATACACTTCTTGTCTCACCCTGTGTTAGTATGTTGCACTGACTGACATGAATGTTTCTTATACACAGACTAGAAGTGTAGTCATAGGGTGTGTGTGTGTGTGTGTGTGTGTGTGTGTGTGTGTGTGTGTGTGTGTGTTGCGTCAAAAGAAGGATTACAATGGGCTTTAGAATGCCTTTGTAAAACTGGGTCATATACAGAATGCAAAAGAAACATCGAGTCCCTTCCGTCTGTAAAAGAAAAATATTTAAAACCCGCGTTGAGCTGCCGGTGTTGTGTTGGGGCTGAGTCACACACGGCCTGAATGGAAAAGTGTGGAGGGGGTCTGAGGTAGGGGCTGAGTCACACACTGCCTGAATGGAAAAGTGTGGTGGGGGGGGGTAGGGGCTGAGTCACACACGGCCTGAATGGAAAAGTGTGGTGGGGGGCTGAGATAGGGGCTGAGTCACATACGGCCTGAATGGACAAGTGTGGTGGGGGGCTGAGGTAGGGGCTGAGTCACACACGGCATGAATGGAAAAGTGTGGTGGGGGGCTGAGGTAGGGGCTGAGTCACACACTGCCTGAATGGACAAGTGTGATGAGGAGATTGGTACCTGCTTGTATATGTCCTAACCCGTCCAGGAGACAAACCAGAGGCACTTGGACGCATTAGTGACGCCCCAAGTGTGACCAGGTCCATCAACTTGGGATACTGGACGGGGACTCTTAATTTTTATAAGTCATTGATATACACGGAAAACTATACCTTTACCTGTTATAATGTATGTATTTTCAATTCCTAACCTAACCTAACCTAACCTAACCTAACCTAACCTAATCTAACCTAACCTAACCTAACCTAACCTAACTTATGGACTCTCACCCTACCTGTGCAGTTTAAAATTCAGGTGTTTCATCAGCCAATCCCGTTATATTTCAATACTTGGTAGTTAGTTCATGCTTGGAGATGTACACTTACTAGTCATTGCACACCTGGGTCTGTGTACAAGGGGGGAGTGTAGTGGTGTATGGTGTACGAGTTGTCGATACACCAATACACTAATTCATAACTTTACCACCACACCACTACACCCCCCACACCACTACACCCCCCACACCACTACACACCCCCACACCACTACACACCCCCCACACCACTACACCCCCCACACCACTACACCCCCCACACCACTACACCCCTCACACCACTACACCCCCCACACCACTACACCCCCACACCACTACACCCCACACCACTACACCCCCCACACCACTACACACCCCCACACCACTACACCCCCCACACTACTACACACCCCCACACCACTACACACCCCCACACCACTACACCCCCCACACCCCCACAACACCGTCAGAAATATTTTACCCACAGCTACAGCTTCTCGATGCCCATAGTCAACACACAATAGATTTTCAACATAAACAAAGAATTAATTAATTATCATGTATTAATTAGTCTTTTATTAACTCTAATGTATCCTGGTTCCGTTACATTAGACACGACTAAAAAATTACTGACTCTCTCTCTCTCTCTCTCTCTCTCTCTCTCTCTCTCTCTCTCTCTCTCTCTCTCTCTCTCTCTCTCTCTCTCTCTCTCTCTCTCTCTCTCTCTCTCTCTCTCTCGACACAGTCTACGTTACCCATCACAGTCAGACAAACTACTTTAAATTTGTCAACAACAGTCAACTCAAAGTCGGACAGTTCCTCGCTAATCATCATCCTGCAGCGAGCTGATTGTTGACCGTAAAGTTAACAGCTGCCTCAACTACCGGTCAAATTGCTTTTAATTGAAGAGGACCTTAGCTTCCCCCTCCCCCCACCCTCTCCCCCCCCCTCCCTCTCTCTCTTCTCTCCCTAGTGGAATAGAATTACACGTCCTACCTGAACGCTTGTAGTCCCGCTGAGATCATTACCAGGTATAGGAATAATTCTTACAGCGTTTAATCACCAGTTTTATTTCAGTTTGGATTCACCGATAAACTTTTTTTCTTCTCAGTCTAATTACTTTTGTTTTCATATGGGTGGGGGTCGAGGTAGGGGTAGGGGTCGAGGCAGGTTAGGTTAGGTTTGGTTAGGTTAGGTTTGGTTAGGTTAGGTTGGGTATCAAAGAGCTGTGTCATAACCTTGAAATATATCTAGAAATTCCTAAGGCTAGTTATTTGTGCACACGCCAGACAAATCAAGGTATTAGGAGCTTCCTGTCAGTCTGATATAATCCCTCTCACCTGTCCCTACACCTCAGCCAAATTTCATCTCTTAACTTAATTTTACTTTTGTTTTCACTATTTATTTTGTCTAATTTTTCAGTGTCTTAAAATAAATTTATTCTGTTCATTTTTTTCGTTTTCATTCGGGTTTTTATTTTCTATTATAAAGCTGTCATCATCACCTCCCTCGGCTTATAAAGCTGTCATCATCACCTCCCACGGCTTATAAAGCTGTCATCATCACCTCCCACGGCTTATAAAGCTGTCATCATCACCTCCCACGGCTTATAAAGCTGTCATCATCACCTCCCACGGCTTATAAAGCTGTCATCATCACCTCCCACGGCTTATAAAGCTGTCATCATCACCTCCCACGGCTTATAAAGCTGTCATCATCACCTCCCACGGCTTATAAAGCTGTCATCATCACCTCCCACGGCTTATAAAGCTGTCATCATCACCTCCCACGGCTTATAAAGCTGTCATCATCACCACCCACGGCTTATAAAGCTGTCATCATCACCTCCCACGGCTTATAAAGCTGTCATCATCACCTCCCACGCCTTATAAAGCTGTCATCATCACCTCCCACGGCTTATAAAGCTGTCATCATCACCTCCCACGGCTTATAAAGCTGTCATCATCACCTCCCACGGCTTATAAAGCTTTGATCATCACCTCCCATGCCTTATAAAGCTGTCATCATCACCTCCCACGGCTTATAAAGCTGTCATCATCACCTCCCACGGCTTATAAAGCTGTCATCATCACCTCCCACGCCTTATAAAGCTGTCATCATCACCTCCCACGGCTTATAAAGCTGTCATCATCACCTCCCACGGCTTATAAAGCTGTCATCATCACCTCCCACGGCTTATAAAGCTGTCATCATCACCTCCCACGCCTTATAAAGCTGTCATCATCACCTCCCACGGCTTATAACGCTGTCATCGTCACCTCCCACGGCTTATAAAGCTGTCATCATCACCTCCCACGGCTTATAAAGCTGTCATCATCACCTCCCACGCCTTATAAAGCTGTCATCATCACCTCCCACGCCTTATAAAGCTGTCATCATCACCTCCCACGGCTTATAAAGCTGTCATCATCACCTCCCACGGCTTATAAAGCTGTCATCATCACCTCCCACGGCTTATAAAGCTGTCATCATCACCTCCCACGGCTTATAAAGCTGTCATCATCACCTCCCACGGCTTATAAAGCTGTCATCATCACCTCCCACGCCTTATAAAGCTGTCATCATCACCTCCCACGGCTTATAAAGCTGTCATCATCACCTCCCACGGCTTATAAAGCTGTCATCATCACCTCCCACGGCTAATAAAGCTGTCATCATCACCACGTCTTATAAAGCTGTGATCATCACCTCCCACTCCATATAAAGCTGTCATCATCACCTCCCACGCCTTATAGAGCTGTGATCATCACCTCCCACTCCATATAAAGCTGTGATCATCACCTCCCACGCCTTATAAAGCTGTCATCATCACCTCCCACTCCATAAAAAGCTGTGATCATCACCTCCCACGCCTTATAAAGCTGTCATCATCACCTCCCACTCCATATAAAGCTGTAATCATCACCTCCCACGGCTTATAAAGCTGTCAACATCACCTCCCATGCCTTATAAAGCTGTGATCATCACCTCCCACTCCATATAAAGCTGTGATCATCACCTCCCACGCCTTTTAAAGCTGTCATCATCACCTCCCACGCCTTATAAAGCTGTGATCATCACCTCCCACTCCATATAAAGCTGTCATCATCACCTCCCACGGCTTATAAAGCTGTCATCATCACCTCCCACGGCTTATAGAGCTTTGATCATCACCTCCCACGCCTTATAAAGCTGTCATCATCACCTCCCACGGCTTATAAAGCTTTGATCATCACCTCCCACGCCTTATAAAGCTGCCATCATCACCTCCCACGGCTTATAAAGCTTTGATCATCACCTCCCACGCCTTATAAAGCTGTCATCATCACCTCCCACGGCTTATAAAGCTTTGATCATCACCTCCCACGCCTTATAAAGCTGTCATCATCACCTCCCACGGCTTATAAAGCTTTGATCATCACCTCCCACGCCTTATAAAGCTGTCATCATCACCTCCCACGTCTCTGAGTCTTTTGTCTCCTTCCACGCTTCAGGACACCGCAGGGGCCTCTCTCTCTCTCTCTCTCTCTCTCTCTCTCTCTCTCTCTCTCTCTCTCTCTCTCTCTCTCTCTCTCTCTCTCTCCTTTCACTTAACTTTCCGTTTTTTTCTCTCGTCTTCCATCTTCTCCCTTCAATTATACCACCTGCTTCCCTCCCTCTCTCTCCCTCTTCCCCCTCTTCCTCATCCTCTTCTTCCATCAATGAGGTTATTCCAGCCCGCTGCGCCCATCCGTCTGCCATTACTCGCCTCACTCAACATTTCAATTTACTTTATGCAAATTAGGGTCGCGTAAGGTGCCGATTTTAGGGTAAGTGGCGGCCTGCTTACTGCCTCTTACCGGACCTCAAACACTTTATAAATAACTAAGTGGATAATTTTATAAAAGAAATAGGAAATGTTTTAGAGGATATGATCTTACCTGAGTGATGATGTTTACAAAATTTATGGTTAGGTAAGGTTTTTTTCACTATACCATATGGATTGGACACACACACACACACACACACACACACACACACACACACACACAACACCGGCTAGTTTCACCCCCTCCCCCTCCCTCTCCCCCTCCCCTCCCACTTTCCCCTTTCCCCTCACCCCCCACTTGCCATCACCTCTGGTCTCTCGGTAAGGAGAGTCTCCGGAGAATAGGTGAATGCCTTTTTTGAAGCGTCACCCAAACTCTTACTGATAAAATGACAGAAAAAAAAATCCTACGTGTTTGAAACAAAATATTAATGAAGAGAAATCTATTACCCAGGTGAAGGAAGTAGGGGAGGTGGTGAAACTTAGCGTGCGACAGGTGATCAAGAAGTCCCTGTGCACCTGCCATAGCAATAATATACCTCAAATATTTATCTTATTCTATTCATGTTACATATTGAAGATAGTCACAGTGGATACGTGTCTATAATTTCGTGGATACCTTTTGCAATCTTCACTAAGTATAACAAGGTCTTTAATTAGGTATAACAGAGGGTAATTATAGTCTTCAGTATTGCAGGTTCACAAAAACTTTTCGATCACCCTGTAGTTTATTCCTGGAATCAGAGTGAAACTTGCATGAAAGTTCCCGACTGTGAAACTTTTATATGTTTGAGAGCGACGAGATCCTCCTGTGGTATTTTTTGACACCTTAGATCATGATAGATGACCTCTGGGATACGTGAAGTGCCAGGGGGACGTGCGTGCAGTGCCTACCTTTAGGTCAGAGGTCAGTACCAGTTCTCAAGTTTAGATAACATAACCTGACGTGACCTGACCTAGCCTGACCTAATGTAACCTAATCACCTCAATTTACCATTACAGAGAATAATAGAATCATCCTTCATAATCACTCTACAATGATGTTGGTCGTAAGGGAATGAATATCTTCGTTTTAACACAGGAGGATGAATGAGGAGCAGAATTGTTGTAAAAAGCAGACTGTTCCCTCACCCCACACACCTCGGCGTGACCCTGGTTGTGGCAGCTGCTGGGGAAGAGACCAGATGTTGTGGTGCTTAAGTTAAGTTGTGGTGATCCAGTGCAGCAGAGGTCTTTCCCTGATGGTCGCCAGTCCGCCACTTCACGCTCGACACACAAACTTCATTTTCACAAGACACCGCACTAGGAATACAAATTATCCTGATTTTTTGATAAATTATTTCACCCTAAAATTGTTTATTGATCGCATAATAAATATATATAATTCCCATATTAATCATTGTTTTTCATCTCACGTTAATTCTTGTATAAATTAATTTCAGCATTGGGTCAATTCAATAAAATTCCGACTATGGGACAATTTATTATTTGTAAACTGGCAGTCCTCAGTATGGCGTCGTAGGATGTTAAGTTCTATGCTGGTTAATGAATGATGATGAAAATATGTGTAATTCATATGACAAACTTCACTTTTTGGACAAACATTACGTTTATCTCAGCCGAAGCCACTGCCACTGACAGACAAACACCTGTATGTTATAGCGATATAACCCCCTTTGATATCAACCTTCTAATACAGCGGCAAGTACGACATATTCACCCATAGTGGAGTGTATACACGTACACACACACACACACACAACCAGTATCCAAAACGTGTGGTCAACTGTGCGTCGTTATCCAGAGCTTAGTCAGATATCGCAAATCTTCAGTGTCTCAGCTCATTCTTCACGTTGGTCTGCCTCACAATTAATCACAGGTGTTTACAGGTACGGTACACTGGCTGAGGGAGAGTACTGTAATACCTCATTTGGATCGAATTTGCTCAGGCCATAATGAACCTTCTCCTTTACACCACAGACCTGAACCATGTTGAAGAGCACAGTTGAACTCCCTGCATATACATAGCCCAAGAGGAAGTCATTGCTCTATATCTGGTCTTGTGTGACAAGATCAATTGAGTCTGACACTGTTTACGTGTTGTTTTTTATACCCTAATATATTCCTGACTGTTAAAAACAAATACAATTATAGTTCATCCAAATGTTATGTAAATTATTGCCAGGTTTTATGTCAGCGTCACACGGCAAAATATTATCTGGTGAAATAAATTAATAGGAGCTGGCGGTATTTTTATTTAATTTTATATTATATTATTTTGTTTTATTTTATTTCTCGTCTTCGGTAATTTAGCATAAAAGTTATAAGTAAATTTCACAGGACTAGAGTGTGTCAAGAAGGCAAGGTATTAGCCACTGACTGACAATAAGATCTTGTGACCGCTCTAGACGTCAAGTTCCTTCTCCCGAACCCATCAGCCTTGGGTTCCATACGTTGTAATTTCGTATATTTTACACCTTAAGGTTTTCTCTGGAGCGAAAATTGTGAATATAAATGAGTTCACAGTCACTTTGAGAATAATAGTTGAGTCTGGTAAAAGAAGCATTATTTATATATGTTTACAGTAATATAATGGAGAGTGAATTATATATCTCGACGCACAAAAGGGCAGACGTGGTGTACTTTGAACAGGCTGCTATAAGTTATATTACATTATATAGAACACCGAAACACATATACTATTGGTCTAGAATATATGTAAGGGAATTATATATGTCGAGACTCTTGTATAAGATTGTGGAGGGGAGACTACAGCAAACAGTGAGCCTTGACCTGTTCTGCCAACACCTGCTAACACCTCCCAGCATCTGCCAACACCTGCCATCACCTGCTCTATCATAACACAGTGGCCGTAGCAGTAAATATCTCAATTATTTTACGTATATAAATCATTTGACACTTTTTATATTAGCTCAGTCATCCAACTCTTTTTCCCCCTCTCAAGATTCCTCACATCTACCAACCACCTCAGTCATCCATCTGTCTCTCCGTTCATATTTGGGTTCATCCATCCTTTCACCCTTCAGGCTCCTCGCTCCTCAGGCTCCTCACCTCACAGGCTCCTCACCCCTCAGGCTCCTCGCCGCTCAGGCTCTTCACCGCTCAGGCTCCTCACCCCTCAGGCTCCTCATCCCTCAGGCTCCTCACCCCCAAGCTCCTCACCCCCAAGCCCCTCACCCCTCAGACCCTCACCCCTCAGGCTCCTCACCTCTCAGGCTCCTCATCCCTCAGGCTCCTCACCCCCAAGCCCCTCACCCCTCAGACCCTCACCCCTCAGGCTCCTCACCTCTCAGGCTCCTCATCCCTCAGGCTCCTCACCCCCAAGCCCCTCACCCCTCAGGCACCTCACCCATCAGGCACCTCCCCTCGCAGGCTCCTTATCCCTCAGGCTCCTCACCCCCAAGCCCCTCACCCCTCAGACCCTCACCCCTCAGGCTCCTCACCTCTCAGGCTCCTCATCCCTCAGGCTCCTCACCCCCAAGCCCCTCACCCCTCAGGCTCCTCACCCTTCAGGCTCCTCACCTCTCAGGCTCCTCATCCCTCAGGCTCCTCACCCCCAAGCCCCTCACCCCTCAGGCTCCTTACCTCTCAGGCTCCTCCATCCAAATTATCCAATCCATCGAGAGGGAGACTCCTGAGGAAACAGAGGCTCTGAGTAGTGACATAAACGTGTACGTCCCCGGAGGCTTTTGTGTCCATTACTAACTATTAAAACACGGGGATAACATTACCTGTGCAAAGAGAGGGATGCCCGCCAGGACGTCCGCCCATCACCCAGCCATTACTCGTCGGAGCGACACAAGAACACGACCCGCCGGCCTGATGGACATTAGGAGTACATTACCGCAAAATAATTCCTCCCCTCCCTGTTCTTGCCTGCCATGACGCCTTCTGGATACATAATGCCGAGGCCTCACAGGGGAAGAAGATCTGAGAGAGAGAGAGAGAGAGAGAGAGAGACTACACTGCTGTCTCAAGAATCGCAACGCTTATGTAGTGAGGGAGTGAGAATGTTGAGTTAGGGCCAACTGAGAATAGAATCGCTTTATGCTATCTTAAAACTACAAAAATTTATCTCTTCTAAGTATTAGGAAGTGGATTCTATGTCTGATAGCCCCAGCAGTAAGGAGAGTGTTTGTGACGGGAGAGGTGATGGTTGGATAAGGTCGCCAGTAGTATGGTGTACAGTACCTCCACCACGCTGAAGGACTTCTTGTGAGCATGGAGAATTGGATCCCTTGTTTCTCCTCTCATCTCAGCCTTTCCAGTCGTCTCCAATTCTCTCTCTCTCTCTCTCTCTCTCTCTCTCTCTCTCTCTCTCTCTCTCTCTCTCTCTCCTTTATCTTATCCACAGCTTTTCGCTTTTTAGAACTCTCCGCCTTCCACCGTCGCCATAAATTCCGGAACAGAATATAAAACCTCGACTAAATGGTCTGGAAATATTCATATATACAAAAAAGTGATCTGCGTGTATCTCTGACGCCCCATGTCTTCACACACACACACACACACACACACACACAGACAGTAATTCCTCCCTAAATATAACCTAATCTGTTGTTAAATCCATAGTTCTTTTTTTTTTAATTACACCTTAAATGGAACTTCCTGTTTCTGTGTGACTCAAACCTGGATTCTGGGTTAATGTACGACAGTTTGGAATGACTTACTAAATGGTCAAGTGTGTTGCCAAACCTACCCTTCGAGGATCCGTGGTCAGTGTTGGCGGGCGTATGATATCTCTCTCTCTCTCTCTCTCTCTCTCTCTCTCTCTCTCTCTCTCTCTCTCTCTCTCTCTCTCTCTCTCTCAAAGGTCAAACCAACCTCCTTATCACTCGTACAAGAACCCTCACACGTAAGCCAGATAAGGAAAGTCATTTAAACACCGTCTATATCAAGGTAGTCCATTTGATCGTCATATGTTTATTTACAACATAATTCTTGAAACACATAATATGAAAATTATGATTGAGATTAATAATTTTGAAACTCTTTAAGCAGATACTTTCTTTTCATAATTCTTATTGATATGATGTATTAGTACCCTATAACAGTCTTTACGCTGGTATTAAACATTAGTCCATAATTATACACCATTTACGCTGGTATTAAACATTAGTCCATAATTATACACCATTTACGCTGGTATTAAACATTAGTCCATAATTATACACCAGTCATTAACATCTCTTTATTGTTTACTCGTGAGGGAACTAATTGCCACTTATGAATTAAAAGTACAAAGTTAACATAGAATGATTTGTGTTTATAAAGTTTCATATTTTAACACCAGTACAGCTCCTAGGCAATGATGATTCACCCAGGAGCTCCTAGGCAATGATGATTCACCCAGGAGCTCCTAGGCAATGATGATTCACCCAGGAGCTCCTAGGCAATGATGATTCACCCAGGAGCTCCTAAGTAATGATGATTCACCCAGGAGCTCCTAGGCAATGATGATTCACCCAGGAGCTCCTAAGTAATGATGATTCACCCAGGAACTCCTAAGTAATGATGATTCACCCCGGAGCTCCTAGTCAATGATGATTCACCCAGGAGCTCCTAGTCAATGATGATTCACCCAGGAGCTCCTAGGCAATGATGATTCACCCAGGAGCTCCTAGGCAATGATGACTCACCCAAGGTATATAATGAGCTTAAAAACACCGGTAAATCACTCACGATTGTTAAGTGATAATGGTAATCTCTCAAAGGGTAGTTCGTCCCATCATCTCTAAAAGCCTTTAAGTTCATTACGTGTCTAGATGGCTGTGGAAGACCATTGATCACCTGACAATAGTTGCCAGGAGACCAAGGAGTAAGCGAGTCTCTCCTGCTGGTGGAAGAACCTCATGCTGTCTAACCTTAACCTAACCTAACCTGACCTGACCTGACCTAACCTAACCATATTGCTTCCTTGTATACTAACGAGCTGTCAGTTTTATGTTACCAATTTTTACTGTGATGAGAAATAGACAAACAAACAGACATTCAAACACACAGACAGTCAAACAGTGTTACGTCGTGGTTCACTTCAACGCCGTGGTTAGCCTCCCCGCTCGCTTTATATGATTATCTCGGATGAATGTAAACCAATACTTTCCCAGTTATTGTTGAGCAACTCTGGCGGCCGCTGACTCACAAACTATCGTAACTTCACAACTGCGTCGGAGAGGAAAAAAAAAAACAAATTCCTCACACAATAAAAGGAGGATTCGTTTACTGTTCCGAATTTATCCAGAATTTCGGAATAAATCATTTTGGTGCGTAATATTTCAGTAAAAAATTACATTACATTCAGCTTTAGCCGGAAAATCCAAGAGTGAAATGACTTTTTTATGAATTCACGTCAAATGAAGAACTATGAATGCCGGCCGTTTTTACAGTTCTTCTTCTGACATTAGAGAAAACGATGGTTGAAATTAGCTTTTGTATATCAGTTTGTTTGTTTGTTTTTGGTGAAAGAGACAAAAACACTAACATTAATTGACGAAAAGAAAATTACTTGAAATATGAAACATGTGAGTGTTTGAAGGCAGCGTCTCCAAGCGTGAACACAAGAGCTTAGTTTGTTGTGCCTCTTTATATTATGACGGTCAGTAAGGCGCATTATATGATACCGTGCATGTAAGGCAGTAGGCAGCTGTAGGTAGTAGGCAGGTACTACCGCCTGGGAAGATATCGGCAGCATAATGTGTTGTCTAATGGTAGACCCTGCTGCCATATGGCATCACGAAAATTGTGACCAAGTCCCAGGTTGCTGATCTGACTTTCTGCCTCATTTACACACACTTGCAGGGTCTCAATTGTTTCTATTACATGACAACACAACATACATATAGCGTTTCTCACTGTTAATTTTTTCATTCTTGCATTTCTTTGTATTTATTATTATCACAATGTTGTTATTATTATTATTACCATTAATATTTTATTTTACTTTTCATTATAAATTTTATTTACTATGAATTATTATTATTATTAAATTTTCGCCCCCCGGCCCCTGATGTGGGTCAGTGACCTGTGCCCGGGTGGGCTGATCCCCGTAAAAAAAAAAAGAAAAAAAAGACCCTGCTGCCATGTGTGACCAAGTCCCAGGTTGCTCATCGGACTTTCTTCCTCATTTACACACCATTGCAGGGTCTCAATTGTTTCTCTTACTATTGACAACACAACATACATAATGTATATCGTTTCTCACCCTTGAATTATTTTTTCGTTTTTGTATTTCTTTATTATTATTATTATTATTATTATTATTATTATTATTATTATTATTATTATTATTATTATTTTCGCCCCTCAGGCCCTGATGTGTGTGATATGTGTGTGTGTGTATATATATATATATATATATATATATATATTATATATATTATATATATATATATATATATATATATATATATATATATATATATATATATATAACCGAGGCGAGCAGGTGGTGAGCCAATGGAGTTTGTACTGTTAGGATAAACACACACACACACACACACACACACACACACACACACACACAGTGATGGGCGATTCAACCTCAATCCTGCCATTTTATCCTCGGAAAGAATTCACAAACTGGAAATAAATGTACAGCAAACAAAAACTGTCCATGGTAAGGCACACCCACAGGTGAACACCAGAACTACCTCAGTACAATGGTGTGTGTATGTGTGTGTGTGTGTGTAGCAGTTAATTCCATACACCTTTCCGCTCTTTATTACATAACACAGACACACAAGGAACGGACCCTGGTCGAGGCAGCTTCCCCCCATCAGCCACATAACCTCAGCTGGAACTACGGGGTGATCAAAAAGTCTCTGTGCACCTGTAATAATTAAATATATTGTTCTTTACATTGTTTTTATTATTGTAGGTGCACAGGGATTTTTCGATCACCTTGTATTTACGCTGATAAACTCTTCATGTCTCTCCTCGGTATAGAAACACTTTATCTCTTTGTATGGCAATAGGATACACTCCCCCAGCATCCTACCCTCCCATCAAGAGCACCCTACCCCATCCCCCAGCATCCTATCCCCAGGACGAGTACGTACAGCCTGCCCACTACATCAACTTCTTCTCTGTGTATTTTTTTCCTTCAGAATGCTATAATATATTTCATTAATAGTAAGGATGACGACCACCACACCAAGTTATCACCAAGGCTGTGTTAGAGCCGGTCTGTGTTCCCACCAAGGGAGTCTTAATTCTCTCTCTGTTAGTAAACGTTCCATAACATAACACTCTAGACAAGAGACCTTCAAAATAGCACGCAAGATACTTTTTTATATTATAGATTTCTCCAGCAGGAAAGGCACACACACAATCACCAAAACTTTTACTTTTGTGTTGGACCTCCGCCACCATTCCATCCCTTCCACCATAATGTCTCAGTCACGAAACTTTTCTCCTGATAGTTGACAGCAGACTTAAAAGACAGCTATAACACTATTATCTCCTCACTTTTATATTGAATCTATTCCAGACAAAAGGAGTGAGGTTGATTTCATTACAATGTCTCGTTGTTTTATCTTCTGCTATCTCAATAACACGAGACAAAACCAAACTCTTCATTTTTTTTTTATATACCAGGGATCTTTGTGGATATGTCTCGACCCAACGTCCCGACCCCCCTACAAGGCAATTATCTCCCCCTGTGAGGTCCCTCGGGAGGATAATTACACCTGGGTCAATGAGGAACAGAATACCTACTCTGCTAGATAAGTTTTTTTTTTTTTTTTTTTTTTTGCTCCTACAGAAGGTAGAAATGGGGAGGTCCTCGCACTGGTTATTTTCTCCCCTATCGTTCTTCTCCTTCCTTATCCTCCCCTCTCTCCTTCTCCCCTTTTCCTCTTCCCCTCTTCCCCTCAATTAATTTACCCCTGTTTCCCTCCTTCTTCCTTCTTCCCTACCCTACCCCTCTCCTTCTACCTTCACTTTCTCTTCCCCTCCAACCCTTAATTCCTCCTCCCCACCCACCTCCTACCCTCTTCCTCCCCTCCTACCCTCTTCCTCTCTCATCCCCACCTCCCGTCACACTACTCACCACTACTACCACCACCAGTTACAGGTAATTACACTAACACGAGGTAATTCACACTAAATCTTCGTCTGTATTTCTTAGCCTCAGGACACAGAACACGATTATAACTTAAGGTGTGATGGTGGAGAATAGAACACTGTTTTAGGGGAGTTGGAGGGGTGGGGGGTGGTGGGGGGGGGGGAATTCGGTGGTGGAGTTGGTGGTGGTGAGAAGTTGTGTAGTGGACAACTTTGCCAGGGTATAATACTCTCTGGCAAGTTGTCTGACAAGGGATTGTGCAGCAGACAATGTACGACTCTTGCTAACTGTGTTTTCCCTAATAACGTGTGTGTGTGTGTGTGTGTGTGTGTGTGTGTGTGTGTGTTTTCACGATATTTCAATACACACACACAGTTATTAATAGATAGTGAACTCAACTACGTACAAGAGGAAAACCCTTTCAAGAACTATAAAAAAGTGAAGAGTCACAAGCGAACGTAATAAAATTAAGTGATACAATGTAGGTCAAAGGTGGAGGCCGGGGGAAAGGGAAAAAAACAGCTGAAAGAGTTATCAATTATCTATTGACGTGGAAATATACACAGAAGGCGTGGGGAAGAGGCGTGGGCATGTGCAGAGGAGGCGTGGGCATGTACAGAGGAGGCGTGGGAAAGAGCCGTGGGCATGTACACTACCCCAAACAATGTACCTAAACAGTACAGGTATATGAACAATATACCTAGACACATCGACAGTATTCAGCTAAAAATTAATTTTCTGTTTAAAATATAATTAAAAAAAATTATAATACACATACTTATTACATTGACAGCTAATAAGACTGTTAAATTATCTTGTTATCTGGGGGAGAACGAACCTTCTAGATAAACCTGCAAATACCATATTCTGGACGTGTGTGTGTGTGTGTGCGTTGTGTGTGTGTGTGCGCTGTGTGTGTGTGTGTGCGTGCGTGCGTGCGTGCGTGCGTGCATTACGTGAGCGCGCGCGTGTTTTGTGTGTGTGTGTGTGTGTGATGGATAGAGATAAGACTGAGTGTTGAAAATATGAAAACAAAAAATAAATAGTTTTATTTATTTCCTCTTAAAATAAACTAAAATAAATAAAAATAAATCGATATGATGATGAAGCGAACGAGAGCTGTGTAAGACCAAGGTCAACCTCGAATTATGACCGAGTGTGTGACGAAGAGCTTGAAGGTACAGGGGAGGGTGGTGCTGTGACCGACCAGTGTATATATTGCTCACCACCCGCCGACTGCCGACTTTAATCAGCAGTTCTCAGTACCTCGAGCACGTTCCCAAGTGTTTAAATTGCCTGCTATTCCCAAAGCTTCAATTCCCAACAGAGATTTTCGGCAGCGGGCGGTCGAGAAGGAAGGAGAGGAGGAATGGGTCGTGGCGTGGGTCAATGGGTCATTCTCTGTCTGCCTGTATACGGTGCTGGAGTGTGTGTGTGTGTGTGTCCAATCAAAGGCTAAGCTCACAGGACTCAAACTTCTGTAAACTGACGTAAAATTACACTAAGAATGTTAGGGCGTAATAACCCCAGTATATTCTGAAGTACATAGAATAGTTAACAATTTCCTATAACTTCTGGTAATAGAAAAGTTTAATTAGTAACAAAAATTAATACCCATAGGTTCTTATGATGGAGGAGTAATATTAAAACAAAAAAAATGCGACTCACTGAAAGCTGTACATACTGGTCATCTAGGAAGCTTTAACCGTAATATTTTTGATAGCTCACAGGTGTTGGAATATGTTGTGTGTTAAGGCAAATCTTCTAAACTCTTTGAATTTTTTTGTTATTATTATTATTGATGTTTTTATTTATTGTTGTTATTATCGTTATTATTATTGTTGCTATTATTATTATTATTATTAACCAGGATGAGGGTTTACCACATAGCCTGACTCTGTAAAACATAGCCTGACGCCGTGTTAATGTGTCCCTAAAATACATTTCACCTTTATTGCCCTTTTCCTTCCCGAGAATATATATCTTCACCCTTGCTTCTTGTCGTCTGCTTCCTTCTCTGTAAAATGGGGGAATGAAGTAAGTCAGATGGGTAGGAGCCATAATGTTGGGGTAGAGGGAGGGTTAATGGGCAGAGGGGGTAAGGAGGAGGGCAGGAGGACACACACACCTGGAGGAGGGTGACAGGTGCCCTCCTGGGTAGTCAACCATAGCGCCATTACTCACAAAATAAACAATGGAAAAAGATAAACTTTTTGTACTGAATATCAACAAAGATTATACGAGAAATTAATCACGAATATTACGGCGAAAATAAATGTCGATAAATAAGTAAATATTTAAAGACTAGATATATACCGTGTGAACAGTTCTATCAAGTTTATTTATTTATTTATTTATTTATTTAGTTAGTTATAGTGTGAGAGACAGCCATGGTTCAGTGGATGGTCAACACAGTCTTAAAGATGAAAGAACAACGCTTCGAAAATCTGGAATTTGGCTTCAACTTCAAATTTCTTTTCACACTTTGTTTTCTCTGTCTTTGATCTACACATTCCAAGGATGCTGTAGCCTCCGTTTACCCTCAACCCCGGCTACGCTCAATGGCTTTTGAGACATTGTGTATGTCAGTCGCTCAGTGATAAGACGCACCAATTTATAGTGTACGTGTCTCAGGCCCGACTTGTGTTGGTGCGGTCAGTCCATATACTGTTTTTATTAGAGTATATTTGCTACACTATAGGAATATTCGCCTAATAGCGTTATCTCAAAAATGAATAAAAAACCTAAACTAACCAGCTTAAGGAAGAATTTGTCTTTTATGGCTGCAAATGATGTCTTAAATGAAATAGACCAATTTTTACCTTATTCGAGTTTATTTTCACTAAGTTGTAGGAATATATACAGGGTGAAACCGTGGGCAAGTTTCTTTACGCCATTTGCCTCTGTCTACCCAGCAGTAATTGGGGACCTGGATGTTAATCGATTTGCGGATCGTATTCCGGGGTAATGGTTAGCCAGTGCAGTTGGCCTGCTGTCCGGTCTTCTCGGACTATTCCTTGACACTGGATCGTGCAACTCGTTAACTTAGGGTGTGGTTGTTGTGTTAGCGACAGCTTGTACACCTTAAACAAATTCACGCCGAGGTGGCCTTAGGTCCGGCCATTCTCGTTACACGAGGGGCAAGCATTATTATTATTATTATTATTATTATATACAAAAAAATAATTCCTATTTGGCAAAAACGTCAGAAGCTTTTTATACCTTACCCTGTGATTATCCCTACTTTTTTAAGGGATTACCCCACCAGGGCACAGGTCAATGACCCACATCAGGGCCTGGGGGCGAAAATATAAAAATAATACTAATTAATAAAAGTTAATAAAAATTCATAAAATATTAAATAAAAATACTATAATATAATAATAATAAAATAATAATAATGATAATAATAAAGGACCGTAAATAAAAACATAAATTAAAAAATCAGTTGTAAGAAGCATTATTATATGTATGTTGTGTTGTCAAAGGAAGAGAAACAATTGAGACCCAGCAATTGTGTGTAAATGAGGCAGAAAGTCAGATCAGCAACCTGGGACTTGGTCACATGTGGCAGCAGGGTCTACTGTAGGGGTATCGAGATATTAAAGTTGTCTAGCACTCAGGATGGAAGGAAACTCTAATGTGGTTTTCTTGTATAATATATAAGTTATATGATAGACAGTCTGGTGCTGGAGGTGCTGTGTGGTGAGGGGCTGCTTGGTAGAGACGTGCGGTGAGTAGCTTGTCGAAGGAGCTCCGTTAGAGAAGATGTTGCCTGTTGCTGGCCTCCTGGTTGAATGAAATGTTAGCAGTGTGGAGCTTGCTGGAGGAGATGTTGCTTGTTCAAGAAGATTGGTCAGAATGCATCTCAATGGAGAGACAGAGCTTATATACACCCAGCAGCGGCTATGAGTCATGGTGGAAAAACCCGAGAAGTAGCCGGTGACTAGTTCCGTTGCTAGGATACGGCGGGCAATGGAATGCGGATACGCTTGGTTGCTAGGGAAGGCGGTAACAGGTGGTGCGTGGCAGCTTGTAGGGGAGACGTCCACTACAATACTCCCCCTCCCCTCCCGGCGCGGCGGGAGGCTGGATGTTGTCCGGGTTGTGTCCCACACATAACACATACCGGGCAGGTGTATGTACGACTCGACCGCTACGTGTAACAACTCCGTCCAGTGACACAAAACCTGTGGGAGAATTAGGAGGAGAAAGAGGGTTTGGGATTAGAGGAGGTTGTACAAGCAATGGTTGTTGTGCTCCTGCTGCTGCAGGGGTGCGTCAGGAGGAGGGTCCATGGCAGGAGCAGGTTCAGGTTCTATGACAGGAGGAGGGTCTATGACAGGAGCAGGTTCTATGATAGGAGGGAGGCTTACTACAGGTTCAGGTTCTATGACAGGAGCAGGTTGTACATGAGGGTGAAAAGAGGGTGCCCAGAAATGTCGTGGGCGTGGTGTTGCTGCCGGTGGTAACTGCGGGTGGACTGGTGCAGGCGTAGTTTGTTGATGGTGCTGCTGGGCTGGGGGCCCGACGGGTAAGGCGGCCGGTTTGACTCTGTCTATGCTGACGGTGTCATGTCTGCCATTCCGGATAATTGTCAGGAACTTTGCAGAACGGGTAACCACCTGGAAGGGTCCATCGTAGGGGCGTTGTAATGGGTTGCGGTGAGCATCATGCCTGACGAAAACATACTCGGCTGTGAGTAGTGCAGGAGGGATGTGTTCAGGGCGCCGAGTAGGCTGGCGTGGAGCAGTAGCTCTGAATGCAGAAACTGCTTGTCGTAGCTTTTGGAGTAAGTCGTGACGAACGGCTGGAGTGGCTTGATTGGGATCAGGAGGGAGTGAGAAATCCCCGGGTAGCCGAAGGGGCTCGCCTAGTGTCAGATCTGCTGGGCTACAGTCCATATCCTCCTTGTGTGACGCACGGATGCCGAGGAGCACTAAGGGAAGCGCATCAGTCCAGCTGTAAGGGTCGTGCTGTGCCTTGAGTGCGTCCTTTAGCTGCCGGTGAAAACGTTCTACCATGCCGTTGGCTTGAGGGTGGTATGCTGTAGTGCGTTGTCTAGACGTGCCGAGGAACTGTAGGAGGTGCTGCCAGAGTTGTGACTCAAACTGTACTCCTCGGTCAGTGATTACGGTAGCGGGGGGGCCAAAACGGGAAACCCAACCGGACATGAAGGCGCGGACAGTAGTCTCTGCTGTAGCGTTGGGCATGGGAATTGCTTCTGTCCACCTGGTGAAACGGTCGATGCAGGTGAAGATGTAGGTGCTACCGTAGGATGATGGAAGAGGTCCCACGATGTCGAGGTGTACTACTTGAAAACGTCCTTTGGGAATAGGAAAGGCTTGTAAGGGGGCCCGTATGTGACGATGTATTTTGGAGGACTGGCAGGCTAGGCACTGGGCAGCCCATTTCTTAGTATCAGACTTGATGCCGGGCCAGACGACACGTTGCGTGAGGAGGCGCTGGGAGGCCCGCACACCCGGGTGGCTGAGACCATGGATGCGGTCGAAAACAGCGCGGCGGTGGACGTGAGGCACGAACGGTCTAGGCTGTCCACAGGATACGTCGCACCACAATTTTATCTTTGTGCCAGGAACAGGGAGTTCTTGGAGTATGAGGCCTGAGGGGGATGTCTTGTAAGCTGCCAGGTCTTCGTCTTTCTCTTGAGCCGCGGCTAGCTGCCCATAATCAATGGGTGGAGATGAGGGAAGAATGGTGGATATACAACGAGAGAGGGCGTCGGCGATCTCGTTGTGGCTGCCTTTAATGTGTTGGACGTCGCTGGAGAACTCCGAGATGTAAGCCAAGTGGCGCAGGACACGAGGTGTATGTGACTGGGAAGCTGAAGCGAAAGCGTGGACGAGGGGCTTGTGATCAGTGAAGATGGTGAACTGACGGGCCTCGAGGAAGTGTTGGAAATGTCTGACAGCCAAGTATATGGCCAGGAGTTCTCGATCAAAAGCGCTGTACTTGAGGTGTGGTGGTTGAAGCCGTTGTGAGAAGAAAGCAACGGGCATGAAAGTTCCGTTGATCTCCTGCTGTAAGACGGCGCCCACTGCAGTAGAAGAAGCGTCTGTTGTGAGAGTAGTCCGGGCGTTAGGTGCGGGGTGGGCCAGGAGGGTGAGGCGTGTGATGTGCTGTTTGATAGTGGTGAATGCCGTAGTAGCCTCTTGAGTCCACATGAGAGACTTGTGAGACTTCTTTGGGCGTCCCTTGAGAAGGTCGTGTAGGGGGGCTAGGACGGTGGCAGCTTTGTCAATGAAGCGGTGGTAGTAGTTGACTAAACCCAGGAACTCCCGGAGTTTCTTCGCCGTTTCAGGTTTGGGGAACTCCCTAATCGCGGTTATCTTCTGTGGTAGGGGTTGTATGCCACTGGGCGAGACTCTGTGACCGAGGAAATCGATGGCCGAGGTTCCAAAGACGCACTTAGCAGGATGAACTTTCATGTTGTTGTTCTGCAGGCGTTGGAGAAGGAGTTGTAGGTGGTGGTGGTGCTCGGCAGGCGTCGAAGATGCGACGAGGATGTCGTCAATGTAGACGGTGACAAAATCGAGGTCGCGAAGCATATGGTCCATGAACCTCTGGAAAGTCTGTGCTGCATTGCGTAAGCCAAAACTCATGAAAGTGTACTCGAAGAGTCCGAACGGAGTGGTGATGGCTGTCTTCTGGGTATCTGCCGGTGCTACTGGGATCTGGTGGAAGGCACGCTCCAAATCGATCTTCGAGAAGATAGTCTTGCCATGAAGTTTGTGGTGAAAGTCCTGGACATGCGGAATAGGGTACCTGTCAGGTTTGGTGACGAGATTCAGGGCTCTGTAGTCGCCACACACCCTCCACTCGCCGGGTGTTTGCTTAGGAACCATGTGAAGAGGCGATGCCCAGGGACTCCTTGAAGGGCGAATGATGCCGCCTTGCAGTAGTTTGTTGAATTCTGCTTTGGCTGTGTACAGGAGCTCAGGGCGCAGGCGGCGAGGGCGTGAAAAGACAGGTGGTCCTTTGGTTTCGATGTGGTGGAAAATTCCCGACGTAGGTGGTGGGGGTAGGGAGACTCGGGGTGAGAAAAGCTCCTTGAATTCGTCGAGCAGGGAGGAGAACTCGTTGGAAGGCGCAAGACAGGTGATAGCGTCCGTGTGTCTGGCACGAGAACCCTGGATCTTGCGTGCTGTAGGCTCATGAATGAGGCATAGATGACTTGGTTTGACGCCGAGCTTGTGGAAGGTGAGGAAGTCGAAACCAAGGATGGGTTGAGACACGTCTGCTATCACGAATAACCAACGCAGAGTCTTGGGCAGACCGAGGTCTAAGGCGAGGGTGCGTACGCCGTAGGAGGCGATGGAGGTACCGTTGGCAGCGAACAGGTCATACGAGGGTTGCTTTGACTTGTCTCGTAGTGAGGGAGGGATGAGGCTGACCGATGAACCGGTGTCGATGAGAAACTTCTTGCCGGAGGTGCGGTCGGTGACGCGCAGTAATGAGACGCCTGGAGGGACGGAGGCTGAGGCGTCTACCAGCCTCCGGTGTTGCCGTTTCCCGAATAGGTGCAATAGGGCTCACAGTTTCGAGCATAGCGGCCGAAAGTCTGGTGATACCAGCAGAGGGTAAATTTGTTGTGCTGGGGGTTGGCTGCTGTGTGTCGGAACTTGTAGGGCGTAGTATGTGAGTCAGGAACCGGCGCAGCAGCGGGTATGGAGGAGCAGAACTGCTCAACAGTGTCCATCCTGCGGTTCAAAATTTGCAACAGGTCCTTGATGTCTTGTGAGGAATTGCTCGGCTGAGGGGCGTTGACCCGGCTTACAAGTTCGATGGTAGGTACTGGTGTGACCGTGGCGGCAAGGGGTGCAGCAGCGCATTCGTTAAAAAGTCTATCTGCCGCGGTTGCATATAGTTCCGGTGTCGTAGAGTAATCTACTGCGGACAGGATGTTGCGTACTTCTGTGGGTAGCTTTTGTGCGTGAAGCTGGCGCAGGATAGAGTCGGGGAGTCTGTCTGTGTGACGGGAGTTCAGCCGACACATCTCCTCCCAGAGACGTCCCGGGGTTGAGTTCCCGAGGGAGGTAGAGGATAGATCTTGCAGGAGATTGGGGCTGGTCTGTTGATAACACGTCTTCAAGGCAGCCCGCAGGGTAGCGAATTTGTTGTGATCTGGAGGGTTGGAAATGGTTTGTGAGACCAGCGTGGCCACTTCCGTGGGTAAGGCACAAAGCAGGGCGCAATACTTTTGGTCGTCGGTCGCTCGTGAGCCGGCGAGGGCTGCTTCCACATGGTCAAGCCAGTCCTCGACGTTGTGGTTGAAAATCGGCAGAGAGATCCGTCCGTCCTCCATCCTGTGTGAGTGCTTATCTCCGGGAGTCACCATTGTAGGGGTATCGAGATATTAAAGTTGTCTAGCACTCAGGATGGAAGGAAACTCTAATGTGGTTTTCTTGTATAATATATAAGTTATATGATAGACAGTCTGGTGCTGGAGGTGCTGTGTGGTGAGGGGCTGCTTGGTAGAGACGTGCGGTGAGTAGCTTGTCGAAGGAGGTATGTGTGCAGGAGCTCCGTTAGAGAAGATGTTGCCTGTTGCTGGCCTCCTGGTTGAATGAAATGTTAACAGTGTGGAGCTTGCTGGAGGAGATGTTGCTTGTTCAAGAAGATTGGTCAGAATGCATCTCAATGGAGAGACAGAGCTTATATACACCCAGCAGCGGCTATGAGTCATGGTGGAAAAACCCGAGAAGTAGCCGGTGACTAGTTCCGTTGCTAGGATACGGCGGGCAATGGAATGCGGATACGCTTGGTTGCTAGGGAAGGCGGTAACAGGTGGTGCGTGGCAGCTTGTCGGGGAGACGTCCACTACACTACCATTAGACAACACAATTATTTAGCGTGACAAGTACTGTATATATTATATGTAAAAGTATCACACCCATATATATATATATATATATATATATATATATATATATATATATATATATATATATATATATATTTATATATATATATGCAAGTAAATCACTGTAGGTGCGCGTGATCTAGGTATATGCTGATAACCACCAGGAAAGAAGAAAACACGAAGTTCCCAAGCGCTTTCGTGTAATTCACATCTTCAGGGGTGAGTACAGACTAGTCTGTACTCACCCCTGAAGATGTGAATTACACGAAAGCGCTTGGGAACTTCGTGTTTTCTTCTTTCCTGGTGGTTATCAGCATATATATATATATATATATATATATATATATATATATATATATATATATATATATATTGTGTGAGTGACACTTCTACACGTGATAGCCGAATAAACTTTAAAACGTACTGACCTTTTGCCAAGTAGGGACAACTTTTTTGTTTAACTGTTGTAAAATAATGGTGGGACTTTTTGTTTTATTTTAAACGTCGGTTACTCTTAACAACCAAACTGTACATGATTAGATTAGGGAGTGTTAGGTTAGATTACTGATGATATTTGCCTTTCCTATAGTATAGTATTTTAATTCTACATGATCTTTTATCCAAACAAATCGGTTTCAGTTTTCCAACCTACATCCTACCCACTCAGTTGAGAGAAATGTTAATTAAGAATTGTAAAATCTAAAGCTTGATTATGGACACCTTTGCGAGAACAAGGCTCAGAAAAATTGACCTTGCTGTTTCTCCAGACAATAAATAGGTCATCGTGTTGCAGTCCTGGTGAACACTTCAACTTTAGTTCAACTAAATAATAATAATAACAACAATCATAAATCAGAATACAGCGTGAAAAAGTTGGAATATTTGTTTTCCGGAAAAAGAGAGATATCTTCCAGGGCTGAAATATGGGTGAGGTGAGGCGGGAGTAACGCGTCCTCTGGGCCTGACAACCGAGGCGCCGCTGCTGGAGGCCCGCCACATTCAATTTCAATTTCAATTTCAATTGTTTATTCCTTGATATAGGAAGCGGGATCCTAGTGCTGTCACTAGGTACCCCTGTACAATGACACCAGAAGCATCTGGCAAGTGTCACAAGTATATACAGTATAAATATTATAAAGGGGCTTACTAAAGCCTAAGGAAGGAAGGATATTCCTTTAACCCCGCCACATTCCTTGACCAACACCTTGGTGAGGGCAGACGGACCTGCTCGTTGTTTTATGCAGGCTTATCGCCATCTATCCCCGCGATGACATTTTCAATTATCAAATTATTCAGAGCAGTCTTGGTATACCTTTTTCGCTGTGATTGTTGAAGGTTACCCCACGCCTCTACATAAGTAAACGTGATCTTTTAAAGTGTGCACTAAACAATGAAGAAATTATTGTTTTTCTTTCAAATTAATGGACCAGAAATATCCTCAGACACACCAGATTACTACAGCAGATAACATATAGTGTAGGTCTTGTATTACCAAGTATTTGAAAACAACATTGAAAGTTATACACATCATTCACCTTTGACTCACCTAACAATCACCCCATTAGCTTAGTTCACCTGATAGATTAAACACCCGAACACTACACCTGGGGGTTAGGTTAGGTTAGCATTAGGGTGGTTAATATGAAGGTGAAACAAACTAGATGGGTTAAACTTCAGGTGATTCTTCAAGTTTATGTAGTTTAGTATCCTCATTGAACAACCTAATCTAATCTAATCTAATCTAACCTAATCTAACCTAACCTAACCCAAGCTAACCAATGCTAACCTAACATGAATTTAATTAAATAAGGTGTGGTCCTTAAACTTATTTTGCATCGCCTTCTTTATCATCTTCTCCTTCCCTTGTCACATTCCTCTTCCATTCATCACATCTTTGATACACCCTCTTCCTTTATCTCATGTCTTTAGTATTTTATTGACTAAAGATCATATATGCGTAAGTAATGTAACTGCATATGTATAACCTAGGTCATGAATCATTATTTATAATTCTAAAGTGATAAAGTGTGACTTACATATGTGTGTTTTATGGGAGTCTAGCAACACAACAACTATCTTGGATAATCTTAAATTGTGAAAATTACTCAAGGTTTTATGAGGTATAATTTGGATATGTTATTATAGACATATTTCTGCATCATTCCTGAACAAATTATTTCCATTCCAGACCAAAAATTTGTAATAATGCTCTATAGGGTTTCAGTACTTGTCTACAGTAATGCAGACTGGATTATATTATACCTAAAATGTTTAAAGATGAAGGAGCATTTTCCTATATTTATATTAGAAGCTACTACTATCCACGGTGTGTTAGTATCATTATTTATACCACCACCTCTCACTTTTGTGTGTTTCAATAACTATCAAATCTCTTGAAACAATTTACCATCATAAAAACAGAAGAAACATTAAAAGGTACTTGAAGATAATGGACTTCCCCTTGGCTTCGAATTTCTGAGATGGCATTTAATTTTATAATCTAATTAATTGTATATATTTTTTTATTTGTACAGAAACCCGTAAAATCACTAAATTATATTAACAAAAATCACATGTATTTTGTAAAATTAACAAATATCATTAACAAAAAAAAATCCCTCATTATATTTCATCACACTTCTCTCATATTTTTCAATTAATATCCTCCATCATATAATTTTATAGTTTTCTTATTAAAATTATCTATCTCTATTATTTTATATTTTATTTTAATAAGTAAAGTTTAATAAATTACTAATACATATATGCACGACAAGTAGGTCCAGGTACGGTAATCTTCCCCATACCGTACGATAGCGACAGAAAAGTTTGAAAACGAGCGCCGTTGATTATATATTTCCTTGGGGTTAATTCACTCTACTACACCTTCTAGATTAATAATTATATCTCAAGATGGTTCGAACATTACAAGAAAAGTGAGTATGAGGTATTGTAAGAGTAATTATAAGTGATAGGTCTTGTTATTAAGAGTAAGTGATGTGTTTTAATGGAGCGAGTGTGTTTGGTTTGTGCTGTGGATATCAGTATATTTATTGGTTTTTATTATCATTATCTATTACGAATTCTTATATTATCATACCATGTTTTATTTTATTTCACCATTGGTCATTAATAGCATATATTCTCTTAACGTTAGATGTGGTTGCTTGGTCCCCCCTCCAGTGAACATCCCAATGTTAATTTTATCACTTGTTAATTTCAAATACTAATTATTATGTTACGTCTGGATTCCTTTATCATGAATACTGATAAAGTACAGTATAGTGAAAATACTGGAGTCAGATTCTTTATTTAGTCACGTTTTATTAATCTTCTTGGCCATTGATCGGCCTGTGACCTGGTCCGGTTAATTACCCAAATGTAGCCGGAATGAAGTCAAATAATGGTCCTATATGAATAAATCGGACTGCCAATCACTTCTCGACTAGTATTTGGTGTCAGAAAGTCACAAAAAATTGGAAAACTTACTTTAATCTGAGTTAATAGATCGCGTGCATGTACCGAGGGAGCGAGTAATTACCCAAATGTAGCCGGAATGAAGTCAAATAATGGTCCTATATGAATAAATCGGACTGCCAATCACTTCTCGACTAGTATTTGGTGTCTCAAAGTCACAAAAAATTGGTAAATTTAATCTAATCTGAGTTAATAGATCGAGTGCATGTACCTAACCTAACAACTCGGATTAAATTAAGTTTACCAATTTTTTGTGACTATGACATCAAATAATAATCGAGAAGTGATTGGCAGTCCGATTTATTCATGTAGGACCATTATTTGACTTCATTGTGGCTACATTTGGGTAATTACTCGCTCCCTCGGTACATGCACGCGATCTATTAACTCAGATTAAAGTAAGTTTTCCAATTTTTTGTGACTTTCTGACACCAAATACTAGTCGAGAAGTGATTGGCAGTCCAATTTATTCATGTAGGACCATTATTTGACTTCATTGCGGCTACATTTGGGTAATTAGTCGGACCGCCTGTGACCCGCTTGGGTGGTCGATCATGCCACTCAGGTAAGTCACCTCTCACCATCGCTATACAGCAAGAATAATTTAGTGGTTTATTTATACTGCATGGCTGACTAGTTTTCTCAGAGGTCCAGTGTTAGTATAGGAGTAAGTAACAGTACCGTACATTACTACATGGAGAAAACTGCTGTGTTTAGTATGGTCAAACTAGACACCACCCTTCACATCAAACCCAAGTGGGCATTATACCTGAGCCACAGTGGTGAGAGGCAAACACAGTATCTATGAAAATAATAATGCCGGTATTAATTTAGTTTTGGTCTTCAGGGGAATCGGTTAGGTTAAGCTAGTTTGGATATCTAAATAGAGGGATGACCAAAACTAAATTTTAACATAATGGCTAATGAATATATAGAAAACACAGGCTCCTTGAACCAGTGACACGACATCGTTTTACAGGGTGTTCTTTATTCTCGTCTCCTGGTGTTAATCATATATTTAACGGCGTAAAATCACGAGCACCATTGTTGACATTGGGCCAGGCTGGGAATTTTCTGAAGTAGGAGATATTTTTACATTGTATTATTTATAATTCATAAAATAAACCAAACTAACCAGCCTAAACTCAAGATTCACATAAACAATAGTATGCAATATAGGTGTGGTTAAGTTAGTTTGGAACATTGTATAAATAATAAATTATACGTTCCATAGTGGATTTAGGAATGGCAGGCATATTGATGGACTTTAATGTTAAGGTTAGGTTATGAGCATTGTTCATAGTGGATAGATGGTGGTGTGGTAGTGAAGGAAACACGACTAAGAGATAGAGCTTTATTCCCGACGTTTCGTCACAAGTCTTTCAAAGGAATACATATGTAAGAACATAAGAATGTAGGTAACTGCAGCGAGCCTATTGGCCCATACTGGGCAGTTCCATTAACACCCAACCCTTATTGCTCATATATCCATCCAACCTATGTTTGAAGCTATCCAGCGTATTCGAGTTATTGATGATATTTGGTAACTTGTTCCACTCGTCCACTACTCTATTTCCAAACCAATGTTTACCTACTTCGCACCTAAATCTAAATTTGTCTAATTTAAAACCATTGTTATGAGTTCGCTCCCGGTTGGATAGTTTGAGTACCTTTGTAATGTCCCCTTGGTTCAGCCCTGACTTCCATTTATACACCTCTATCATATCGCCCCTCACTTTACGTCTCGAGGGATTGCAGATTAAGATGCTTTAACCTGTCTCTGTACTCAAGGTTCCTAATGCCTGGGATTAGTTTTGTCATTCTCCTCTGAATTCTTTCCAAGGATTCTATACACAGTGTGGGTTACTGCCATTTATAAATGGCACTACCATAAATTAGGTTAGTAACTTATCATTGTATAGTCTGCCCACCACACATGTGCATTAGGCTGCTGTACCGGTAGACATCGACGTTTCACATATGGCTGCTGTACCTATAGCCTGTGCCTAAATATTAATGTACCAGTGTCTGCTACTTTGGTAAGTTTCCAGCTTCTTCAGGATGGTGTTCATGATTGTATGCCCTTAAAATACAGGCTTACCACCATTTCTTGTTCAAGTACTTCATTTTTGAGTTACGGACTATTTTTCCTCCTCAGTATTAATACAATAAAAAGTGGGCAGGGCTAAGAAGAAGCAGGGAAAATGTGGACTTAAAACATAATATTCTAAACCATTGGTTCCTAGTCTATGGTCCACAGACCATTACTGGTCCCTGGCATGGTGAATGATTTAGTTGTGCCAGTTGAGCATGGATGTAGAATGTCGTCCAATCTACTCTACTTTTTCTCAGGTTATCAATATTTTTATGAAACTATAATCATATCCTGCACTGTACTACTTCATAAAGATATTAGAAGACAGAAATATAATGTATGTACCTGTACATTTTCATGAAAAAAACATCTTAAAAGTTTTTTTTTTTTTTGAGCCTAGAATCCCACACCATGCACTGAAGTCTAGCTACAATATATTGATTTTTATATAAGGAAATAGCCATTAAAAAAATGCTTTATCGTTTTCATCAGAAATTTTTGATTACCAGGTTTTTTTAATCGTTCATTTTAGGTTTGATTATTTAGGTTTCTTTCTTTTATTATTTCACACTCCACTGATCTCTGAAGTTCAAAAACAATACAGTATTATATAAAGGTGTCACTTTGGGTTTAGCATATTTCCTCAGTCTTGTGTTCCTTTCACTGTTCTCGGCAGCATACCTCCTCGTGCAACCTCTCAAAGGTAACTGGTGGCAGTTACAAATGTCCAAATTTAAGTTTATTAATTGGGAGAGGTTTGACGTTTGTAACCACATCCAGCTATTGAGAAATTTTAACTCTAAAACTTGATAAAAATAATGTAAATTAAAATAACATGTTTTACGGGCTTTAGCCCCACACTTTTCCGCTTCAAAGCCTTGTCCATTTTGCGGGTATAAATATTGAAGCAGGAGAAATGGACCATAGCTCAAAAATTAAGAATTTGCCCTCGGATGGTTATCACCAGAGCATAGCATACACCTCTAGAAAAACCGGTATCATTACTCGATCAGTGTCTTCTATATAAAAGAGCATGTGTAGCTAGGTACCTCACTCTCACAAGGTTTATGTTATGTTTATGATATTTAAGTTAAATTGGTAACGTTCCACGTGGGGTATTGGGGTTACAAATATAACAACACAAGTATAATACCTGAGGTCTCCAGTAATGAAATATAACTTTAAAGGGAACTATACCTAACCTAGCCTTCACTTCCAATTATTTTATTTTTAATATATAAAACGGGTAGAAAAAGAATGCTACTGGATACAAATATACTAAAACATAAATATTATAGCAGTGAGGTGTAAAATAAGTGAGTGATACAGTGTATTAGCTATATTATACTGTAAACTTAGGTAGGATACCCAGCTATAAAAGCTGTTGTGTTGAATAGCCAGGTACAGGCGCTCCATTACTATACAGCATACAGTACAGGTATTTACCGTAATAAAGGTAATACGTACAGTAATTTGTAAAAAAATTCCAACGGGTTTACTGTTGGTTTGGCATGTATATAGACCATGCAGAGCTATTCAGTTCAGCATACATACAGTATAGACAATGCAGGTATACAGTGTGCATAGACTGCAGGTACATGTATATATGCAATTTTCAGTGGGTCCTTTACTTAGGCTTGGTTACTAATGAGTAATTGTACATCTACAGGGCAAAATAAAATCATTTAAATTTACTGTAATTGACTTGAGAATTGGTAAGCATGTTATTATTTCTGCACCTTTAGGGCTTTGACTTGAAAGTTTTTAATACCCTCTCCCCCATTGGTCCTGATTCTTTCTTTACACTAATCATGTATTTCATGATGAGTAGATAGATACCTTTACTCACACCTCAGCAATAACATACCTGTAGCTCTTAAATTTTAATCAGTCATTATCAAAGATGGTGTGTATAATCAAGATTTAAAGCCCTGTAGTCATTATCAAATTTTGTCAGGCATGCATTCACAACGTAACCACAGTCTACTCCGAGCCTGCCTTCCTCCATTGCTTTGTAGATAATCTGGTGTAGTGATTGGTGATACAGAAATGGAAATTGTGATCTAACTGGTTCATTTTAGTATATTAACATTATGAATGGGGAGACTAAGGAGACATGGGTTTATTGTATGTGTCACTACTGATTGATTTTAAATAACTTTCCAGTTCCTATATACAGAGCTGCCCTGGGGGGTGGCTGCCCCGGGTCCTACTCCCTCCTGGTTAATAATTATACAATTCAAATGCAGCAAATAAACTAATAAATGAAGGCTGTGCTGATTGGAAGCATTTTAGTGAAAGACTAAGCCAATGGATGGAAGTGAAAAGGTTATGTTCAATGAATACTATAGATACACACATGTTCCCTAGCTGAGCACAACCTTGCTTTGGTCAAGTCATTGAGTGTTGGAAATTCTCATGATATTGAGAAAGTCGAGTTGTTTTCAGAGATTTGAGTACTTGGAGCGCTCATTCCCAAAGAAATA
The DNA here is from genome assembly GCA_958450375.1 of Homarus gammarus. NCBI lineage: Eukaryota > Metazoa > Arthropoda > Malacostraca > Decapoda > Nephropidae > Homarus > Homarus gammarus. The sequence goes on from CAUDMG010002108.1 coordinate 2,059,678, forward strand.
AAAAATGCACTTCAAGTCCTTCAATTTCTAAAATCTCTCAATGGTTCCTTCCATAATGCAGAAGTAGTGCACAGGATTTTGTTGACAGTTCGAGTCACAGTGGCATCAGGGGAGCAAAGCTTTTATTAACTCAAATTTATATAAAGTTATCAAAGAACAACTTTGTCTCAAGTTTGTGCAATCATAAATTGATAGAAGAATTTGATGAAAAGAAAGCAAGGAAGGTTAATTTTCGAAAGTAGGCTGTGTCTGCTACTTTGCAAATTCTTTATGAGAAGTCATAGTACATTAAATTAGTGTCTTGATTAAGAGTTATGTTAAAAAAAATTTCATAATATCCAGACTATCTTATGATATTTGTCTTGTTTAGGTTACAAGAAATAAAGAAAATATATATTCCATGTACTGTATATGCATGCAATAATATCACCAGGTCTTAAATTTTAAAAATTGTTTGTGCATTTTCGAATCTCACATTTTAAGTACTGTAGTTTCATAACTTGTAGAACAGTTATCACATATGATCTAGGACAGAGATCTCTTTCATTTTTTCCGTATTTTGTGTTGCAATATCCTGTACTGTAAAATTACTACCTCCATCCATTACTTTAGTTTTGTAATTATTAAAATGAAACAGAAAATAATTATTATTTATTTTTTCACAGCTGCATGCTAGAGTGTGTGTGTGCGTGCGTGCGTGTGTGCTATAGCGTAAAGGAGGCCCCACAATGATGATATGCCCTGGACTTATTAAATTTCTTAAATGGTGAAAAATTTTAATTTGCAGAAAGTCAAGAAAGTCAAGAAAGTCATTAGTGGTGGCATCAACCCCCAAGAAAAAGTTATTTCTTGAGTCTCCTCCATTTCCATCACCAGCAGAAGAAACTCCAGAAGTAACACCAACCACTTCTGTAAAACATAAGAAGTCTACCAGCTTCTATAAAAAGAATGTGAGTCGAAGTAATATTTATCAGTAGCTACAGTTTATTAATATGATGCAGTGCATATTTCTTTAGTTTGTTCATTATCTGAATTCATACTGATTACGTTCATTTTCTTTTTAGAGAAGGACTCCTGGAAAAAGGAAGTTGAGGTTTCGGCCTGGAACAGTTGCTCTTAGGGAAATTCGCCATTTCCAGAGAGGAACAAATCTTCTGATTCCCAAGCTTCCGTTTTCTCGCTTGGTCCGTGAAATTCTGGATGGGTTTAGGAAAGACTTTCGGTTTGTATTATAATTTTCTTCAGTTTTCTTTAAGTAAAATACAGTACAGTGGTTCCTCGGTTAACAAAATTTCGGTTAACGAATTAGCTCCCATAAGGATTTTCAGTTCGATTAACGAAATCCTTACGACAAACACGTTTTGCTGTGCGCATCATCTGATCGGCTAGTCCACCATTACAGCAATTGGTTCTATGTTTACATTCGTTTCCAGTGGAGTAAATATCAAGAAGGTTGTGCTCTTTAGTATTTTTGCATTTTTTATATTAAAATTATTAGTCATTCTAGACTATAGTTAACATATATATATATATACACACACACACACACACACACACACACTCGTGAACAGAAGTCCTGTCGTCCCTTCTGCTGCTCCACGAACCCTGAGATTCAAACTCATGAATCTGAAGCATTTATGGGCAGAATAATGCACCAGTGTCTACTGCTTCGGGTTCATGAGTCAATCTCTTGGTTCGCGGAACAGCACAAGGGGCGACAGGACTTCTGTCCACGACTGTACATACAGGTATACATGTACAGTATTGGTAACCTGTTACAAATACTTAAGAAATACAACCTTCTAAATAACGATAATTTCCTTTATCTGGCATGGAGCTGGACCCATGATTGCCAGATATGGGAGCTTCAACCTGTACCAGAAACATGGTACAGGTACAGTCTCTCCTCGACTTACGACAATCCGGACATACGACGGCATGGTCCTATAAAATATTTTCACATTACGTATTTTCGAGTCCAGACGTTAGTGATCGAGCTGTGTACTGACAAAATTTTTGTTTGTAATTCCCTTTAAAATGGCTGGCAAGCGTAAAAGTGAGAATTCTCTGGGTGCTGAGAAGAAAAAGAGACACCCATTGTAGAATTTCTATGTATTATTTTCTCCTTTTGAACGTACGACCAATTCGACTTATGGTCTGGTCGTTGGGACGGAACCCTGTCGTAAGTCGAGGAGAGACTATGCAAATAGTTCTTTACCTAATAACACAAGAAAAGTATTTATTTTTATTTTTATTAATGCCAGCCAAAGTCTTAACTCACTACAGTATTAGTGCCTTGTAAACATGGCCCTTATCAAGGCCATGCATGGCATGGAAACTTGTCATACACATGCTGTACTTAGCAGTATGGTACAGAGGTCCCCGTATTATGAACACCTGCCAATGTGAACAAGGTCCCATAAGGTCAAGTATTTTAAGATTCCGACATAGGTACCCCTGGTTATGGAGTATTAACGTACGAGAACTAGTTTGCGTGGTGGAAGGGCAGGTGGGGAGTAATGCTTCGTCCAGCCACACGCCTTGAGGGAGGTCGGTACGCCTTGCCCTCACCTCAGTAACATCTGTGATCAAGTGTTTATTAACCCAATTTTTCTGCCCTCATTATGGCTACCTGATGCAAGTGATAGTAGTACATCCAAGGAAAGGAAAACAATTACAACAAAAGTGAAAGTTGATGTATTTAAACGTTTTGTAAAAGGCGAAACCTCCTCAGTCATTGGTAGAGCGTTGGGCTTCAGATTGTCAATGATCGTAACCATTTTGAAAGAAATACAAAATTCTTGAACATGCAAAGGGGTATGTGTTCTGACTTAAGAACGTCCTCAGGAATGGAACTCGTTCGTAACCCAGGGACCCCCTGTATTGTGCTTTATAAAGTGTTGTAATAACCCACTGGCTAACCTCATATTCTGTTCATATACGTTTTATTGAGACTGCAACCATGTTTTTCTGTAGATAGCATTGTGCAGCCCATAGTAACAAATCTCGCAGAATATTTAAATAGTACATCTACACCAGCTCTTGTTAACTTATCGAAGTAGTCATCATCACAAGGTGGGCCTACAGATGCTGCTACCATTTTTTTTTTTTTTTTTGTGAGGGGGGGGTGGGGTAAGTCTTACATTTTACAGCAAAAGTGATATCTCTGTTATCCGGAACATTTGGTGCAGAACACTTCCAGGAATGAGAGATTCCGTGTAATGAGACAACTCTCAAAGCCGGAAAAAATCCCTCATCCCCGCAATTTTCTGGGTAATGCAAAATTTTTCTCAGAAGTTCCAGAGTGATGCATTATTTCATCTCTCAAACCCGGAAAAAACTCCCCATCCTTGGAATTTTCTGGGTACTGGGAAAATTGTCTCTGAGTCTTCCATAAAATTTTTCCCAATACTGGAATTTTCAGAAAATTCCCTCTTTGGGGATGATTTTTTGAGAAAAATTTAATTCCGGCTATTGAAGAGTTCCGGGTTTGAGGGATTCCAGCTAACGGAGATAGTGTATTACTTCCGGGTTTGAGGGATTCCAGCTAACGGAGATAGTGTATTACCGTACTTCCGGGTTTGAGGGATTCCAGCTAATGGAGATACGACTGTACCTTTTACAAGTGATCGGTTTACATGACTTATTAGTAAATGCTTTTGGGTTTCTATAATAAATACTAAAGTGCATCACCATTGGTCCCCAGATATTTCAAGGAATCCATTGTACTATTGTTGCTCACTGGATCAGTTACAGATAAAACTAGATCTGGGAACAGATCAAAGGTCATCTCATGACTGGATGAGGCAGCTGGTCAGAAGAGAACAAAGCAGGAAACAGTGCCACGGTTGTTATGAGATGATCTCAGCCAATGAGGGTGACAAATGTGTGAAAAGAAAGCTAGAAAAATAGGAATATCTTTCAGCAGTTGTGAGGGAAATTTATTCTTATCCTTTGATTGTCAGTTGCGTAATTTAGATGCAGAAGCTTTCACCAATCCCTGGAAAACTTCCGTAGATGTGTGACTTTAGCCGGGATAAGAGAATTTGTCTCGGTACTCGGAAATCTTTCTAACATAGAAATGCTCTGCACATATTGCTCTGGCCAACAGGATATTAGAGTTTCCTCATTGTATTTAACTTATAGTCCAATGTAAACAAAAGTAAATGTCAACTCTTTACTGTAAGAATACCACTGCATTTACTGTAAATGAAACATTACAAACGGAAAACTAAGAGAGGCCCATCTGTGTGTCAATGCAACAAGAAAAAATGTGTTGTGCCCGATCGGTGGGTCACTTAGCATGAAATGTGTTAATAACATTGTGAATGTTTGAGAATAATGAAGTATATTAGTGAAACAAGTAAACATATTGGTCAGTGGTCATAAAAGAAAAAAGGAAACATTATTTTAGCATATTTTCATTGTTGTGGTATTTGGATGTACTGTACTGTACAGTCAACAGCAGAAGTTCATCCAAAAACAATCTGCATGATGAGGCAGTACGGCACAGTATATCATCATTTTCTTGTGAGTGGTATGAGTTTTCCAGAGATTCTAGCTTCTGGGAACAAACTTTGAAGGCAGGTTTTGAGAAGTTCAACTTTTCAGCATCAATTCACATTAGACTCAACAGAAATTAGTTGTGTGGCTAAAAATACCTCTTCAACTTCTCTCTTCTACAGGGTGCAGTCACTAGCACTGATGGCTCTACAAGAAGCAGCTGAATGTTACATTGTTGGCCTCTTAGAAATGGCAAACCTTTGCTCAATACATGCAAAGCGTGTTACCATTTATCCTCAAGATTTAAAGCTGGTTCGCCGTATTCGAGGTTTAAACTAAAAAGAGAGTTGTTGTGCTAACTTCCCTGTGGCTGTTTGCAGTATTGTTCGTGAAGAGTTCACCCTCAGCATTATGTTTTTAAAGGCATTATCAAAAGTTTATACATTTAATGAAAGCATAGAGAGCTCTATTGGATTGGCCATGAAGTATGATTGTGTGAAACTTAACTCAGTGAAAGGTTGCAAATTCTTGTGTAAAACGTAAAATGAAAAGAATGATATTCTTCAACAAAATTACTATTACCGTATAAGAAAATTATTTATACAGTACAGTACTGTAGGTGAAAAAGAAGTTTAGAGGAACAGGCAAATGACAAAGAATTTCTGTTCAGAGGATGCTCTGGGCTGAGCTAGTTATGTAGGCAGAAGAAGGAACCCGACCCCTCAAAGGATGAAGACAGCTTTCTCTTGCAATACAAGAAATGAAACTAATCAGTGTACAACCTCTCTAAGAGATTTTTAATATTAAGTTTTATTGTTTTATCACTTACTGTGATAAATGCCAATTTTAATAATTATAAAAGATATTTTTATTTTAGAATTTTAGTTTGTGTGCAGAAATGCATTGAGGATAAGAATAAGGTACCAAACATACTGTATGTGTCAAAAGTGAACTAAACAGACACTGATAGATTTACATACAACAGACTTTTAATTACAGCATACGTAGTGTATTATTTTTTAGTAGGATTTTCTTGAAAGTGATTTACCAATTTTGTTTTTTGTTTTTTTCATACTTCTGTAATTTCTTGTCTGCTGTGTATATAGTAGCAGTGTTGTAAAGGTTATACAGTATAACTCACATCTATAAACAATTATCTTATAAGTTATGTTACTAGAAGTACAAATTTTGCATTTTCAATAAACATTATAATGATTTTTTTGTATCTGTTTTCCTGGCCAAAGAAAGAATTTGTTTGTTACATTACGTTACAGAACCTCCAACTTTTTAATATAGCCACATGTTATCAATCTCTCTCTCTCTCTTATTTTATTTGTACTCCGTATAAATTGTATTTAAAATAAGCTTAAAAGTGAATTTGTTTTTCTTAATTGTGTGGCTCTCATTTGCTTTTAGATCTGCAGCACTGGTTCTGTTGTGTGTTTATCTCCTACCATTTGTGTACCGTACATGGTGGTCGGTACTTTGCTGCCTTTTTGCATACTGGCACTGAATCCCAGGCCAATGATAGGTTAAGGGTCTGTATACTGTATGTGTTTTTTTATGTACAGTCAGCCCTTAACATATGCGGGGGGTTCTGTAACAGAGATACCCGTGGATGTTAAAAATCCACGTATATGTGCTGCTGCCCCCCCATGTCCTTATTTACCATATATACCTGTGTGTAGTTCAAGTTTTTAAGACCAAATTATTTGGCAAAAAATTGGGGGTCGACCTCTAAACAGGTAATAGTTTCATTAGGTTGAAAAATATTTACCAGTAACTACCAGTAAACAATGGAAACGATGCACCAACACACCACCAGCTGTGAGTGTCGGTACAGTTGCCAGGGCAGATCTCTTGCGTCATCATAGCAAGCCCAAAGTAGCCAAATCCATGGTATGGTAGCACAGGACGATGTAAAACAAAGTATTCATTTATTAAAGTTTATTTATAGATACTGTACATAAATTTTTGTTCATTACCTTTGAAACATCAATCTTTGTTAATTAAATTTGAAACAAAAGAAAACTACGATACCGTATTTTCATTAAAATATTACATCACAAGTATATTTTACCTTAACTGTGACTGAATGAATATAGGTATTCTCAGAAATAAATATGGAAATATAATATTTTTGCTGGAATGACGTACAGTACATATAACAGTGGAAAGTGGGATAAAATCATGACGAAAACAATGACTTTCGCATTCTTTCGTTATTCCAAAGATTTTACCGTAATCGCTTTTTGAATGGTTTTCAGGTAAAAAACTGTTGTACTCGTACTGTATTACAATAATATTCTATCCTATCATTAGCCTTATAATCCCACAACTGAAAACCATCTGAAAAGCGATTACGGTAACATCTTTTGAACGAAAGAAAAGGAAAGTCATTGCTTTCGTCACAATTTTATCCCACTTTCCACTGTAATGCGTACATCATTTCAGCAAAAATATTACATTTCCATGTTCTCAGAAATAAGTGGTAGTTTTGTTGAAACGTAATGTACAATATTTAATATTAAAATGCAAAAATAGCTATAAAAACAATTAATACACCCGTAATGTACTGGCTGGCATCTCCACTTGTCCCTGCTCCCGCGTCCAAGGTTACCACTCCTCCCAACTCACTCCCTCCGCTCCCTCCTCCACCTCCTCACCGTCACTACTGCCGACAACGAACACAAATGTTTTGTGAATAACTGCACCTCCACTTCCTATGTACAGTACTGAACTGTACTGTGCTGTGCATTTTTACAAACAATAAACATGGCAAGAAAAGCTAATAAAAAAAAAGATAAAAATTTCACTTTACTGTACAGTACCTATCCTCGGCAACAGGACGGGTGTCATCAGGCTCATCGTCACTCAATTCCATAACGGGTGGTGAAGTGGGGGCGACGGTGGATTCAGCTGCTTCCTCACTGCCGCCAGTGATTGATGGTGTTAAATCTCTCCTTCGGTGATCAAAGAACATGGTGATGGGGAGTTGTCGTCTCTTTCTTTCATTTCTTCCATGATGTTTTTGTATGGAGCGAAAACGTCATCCATCCCTCGCATGAATTTCAGGGCACGCACCATGGAGGGGTCCATACTATAGGCCAGGTTTTTCAGTGCCTCAATATTCCTGGTCATCTCCCCCAACTTCTCCAATGTTATTTCTTGGTGCTCTTCCTCATCCTCTTTCCCTTTTGCTTCCTCTTCCTTGCCTGAGTCTACTAACTCCTGTAGATCATCCTCAGTCAGCTCAGTGTCGTGCTCTTCAATTAGTTCCCTAATCTCGTCCTCTGCCATGTCCTGGAAGCCTTCAGCAGCCACTTTCCTTGACAGTGCCAGGGTCTTTCTGAATATTTTCATTAAAATCCATCAAAATCATTTTCCTTGTCATCGTCTTAAGCACCAAACAGCTCCTCCCCCTCTTCTCCTTGAACAGGGCTAGAGGGTACGTGTTTTTCGAATCGTTTTCAATTAAAAAAATGTTACAGCACATGTATATTTTACCTAAACTGTGCCTGAATGAATATATTCTCAGAAATAAATAGTAGTTTTGCTGAAACGTGATGTATTTCAATGTAAAATAGGATAAAATACATGACGAAAACAAGACTTTACCTAACCTTCCAATGTTCAAGAGATGTTACTCGTTTTTTTAATAGTTTTCGGTTAAAATACTGTTATATTACAATGATATTATATTCATACTGTGCTTGATATAATACATTCACGGAAATGTAATATTTTTACAACTACAATGCCGATGTCAACACAAGCGTGGTTACAGCGAGACTGACTGAGTGAGGGAGAGCCATGCGTGTGTGTGTGTGAGGTTGCGGGAGCGGGCGGTGTCCCGTGTGAGGTTGCGGGAGCGGGCGGTGTCCCGTGTGAGGTGCCGCGGGCGATTTGAATGTACTTCAATTACTTCAATGTACAGAATATTCCTCCGGCGGGGCAATCCGCGTATTTGCAAATCCGTGTATTATAAACCCGTGTATGTTAAGGGCCGACTGTACTGTATATAGATTTATATTTGTATACCAGTAATAATCCAGAGTACCAGACTAATTAAGCCACGTACAATAGTTACTCAGACAGAATCTGTTATTCAGGCATTCAAAACAACAGCCAGCATATTACACAAACACAGATTGGTAATGGTCTAGATTCTAGAAACTTTCAGAGCCGTAATGATTTTTTAGGTTCCCGAGTCCCTACGTACGTGTATGTGTCATGGATGACCTTGTGCAGTGTAAGATAAAGTGGATGTGTACAGTATACTGTATATACAGTTTGAGTTTTCATGATCCAGTTTTCATGCAAAAGGTAAAGGGTTGAACTATATACGCTTAGTATTTTTGAAAATTAAAATTCATGCATTTCCGTGGGTCAATTATGGTGAACGATAGTTGTACATGCTTATGGTAGGCTAGCCTTACCAGTAAGCTCCTTCATCCTGGGCTTGCCTACCATACTTCTTTCTTTATGTTGCTGTATGAAGATCAGAACCTCCTTGAATATATACTGTATATTATGCCACTTTAAATCTACATATACCTGATACAAATGAAGATTTACAGCTAATTTTCTTTGTAATGTGGCATTGTTGACGACTCGTCACTAGCTACATCTCCATCCCAGCCGGAGCTGTGAGGTAGACACTGTATACGTAAATTTCTTCATCGTTTTTACTCAGTAATATGCACACACACAATCCTACCTAAATATTGTGCTAAAAAAGGTAAAAGAAATAATATCAAAGTAAAAAACAAAAAGGGAATAACTTTTCTTTGTGTGTAAGAGGGGGTGAAATGTGAGGGGGGGGGGGGGGGGGCATAGGCAGTGAGTCTCCCAATTGGGCTGTGTTGCTATTGTCAAGCAGCCAACATCTATGCAATTGTCGGTTGTGTAACTACAATTTAGCTTTTCCTTAATTGTTTTAGTTGCATTTATTCATATAAATTGTTTACCAGTGTGTTTGAAGTAGCACAATTGTTAAGTAACATAAGGTAGGTGATATGGTGTTTAAATGCTGGGAAAAAGTTATAGTACTGTACTGGGAATAGTGAGTTTGCTTCAGCCTTTTAAATTACCATTTTTTCTTGTTTTTTCAGTATTTTATATTCGTTTTATATTTGTTATCGTAACACCAGACTTGTCACTATAGCCACTTCCTTGTAGCCAAAATGATGATGGGTGTAGTAATATTGTTGTGTGTGTGTATGTCTCGTACCATTTGTGTATATGTTGGTCTGTGCTTTGCTGTTCTTCTAAGTGCAATGCCTTGTATTGCCTGTAGTTTGAGTATACTGTACGTGTACAGTATTTGTTTTTGTAATATGTTCAGTGCTTTGTAGAGGTACAGTTGTGTACACTTGTTTAGTTTACAGAATCTTTGGAGTTTAATTAATTGTGTTTTGGTTATTGCTAATCTTTGATATTAGGGTTGATGGGTCTGCCGCACGAGGACGTTGAGCCAGTATACTGAGTATATGTCCCCCAGGAGGTCAGAGCTATAGGACATGTGTGTGTGTCCCTCAGGAGGTCAGAGCTATAGGACATGTGTGTGTGTTCCCCAGGAGGTCAGAGCTATAGGACATGTGTGAGTGTGTTCCCAGGAGGTCAGAGCTATGGGACATGTGTGTGTGTTCCCAGGAGGTCAGAGCTATGGGACATGTGTGTGTGTGTTCCCCAGGAGGTCAGAGCTATGGGACATGTGTGTGTGTGTTCCCCAGGAGGTCAGGATTGTAGGGCATGTGTGTGTCCCCCAGGGGGTCAGGGCTGTAGGGCAGTGTGTGTGTGTGTGTGTGTCCCCCAGGAGGGGGACCCTATTATGTGTAAGAACATAAAACTCTCCAGCAGTAGGTATAGAAGCATGTTAAAGCAGCAGAAGTTGTAGCAGGAAGAAAATAAGAGGAAATTTTTGTTAAAGAAACAATTAGAATCAAAGAAAACAGTATGAGGAAATGGCTCAAAAATCAAGGAAGAGCATAGAGGCCTTCCAGCAACAAAAACAGAAATCTTTACTCTCCCTAAAAAAACTTGCTGATGCAATTGAGGCGTCTAGCGTAGGAATGACGAACTCACCAAATCATGGTTTTGAGTAAAAACACGTCAAAGTTTTAGAACTGTAAAATCACAGCGCCATGGACTATTGATAGAATTGCCTCAGTTATGTTCTATATTGATAATTTTTGTGTGTAGAAGGTGAGCATAATACAATGACAAGCCTGTTTACTCAAAACTATGATTTGGTGAGTTCGTCATTCCTACGCTAGATGCCTCAATTAACACCAAGAATAAAACAAAACCAATTGAGTGAATATTACATAGAAAAGAAAACTAAATATTTTGCTTGTATGTATTGTGGAACAAGCTTATTTTTCTTATTTCAGTACCACATACTGTATACTATTAAAACCCCAGTTGCTGATGCCTTGGAGATAAATCCCTTTGGTAAGTATTAAATTTTGATTTCTTACACAATACAGTGCAAAAAAGCTTGCCTTTTAGTTTATCTTCTCTGAATAATGGTGCACAATTAAAAATATTAAACAAATTCAAGTTTAGTAACAACTAAAAATTTTAAGGAATAATTAAGACTACAGTGACCCCTCCATTAACGAACTCAATCCGTTCCAGAAGGTCGTTCGTTAACCGAAACCATTGTTTCAATGGGTTTTTGGGTAATTGGTTCCAGCTCATCGAAAATTTCCTAAATTCAATAAAAATGGTAGAAAAGTTCACTTACTTTGAGGTGTGTGTGTAGAAGGCTCCTGGATGATGATGGGATTTAGAATGGGGGTGGAAGAGAAGTCACCCCATGGCACCATTTCACCCATAAAATTTTAGCTCTCTTGGTGTAATTCAAGATTATTTTCTTTAAATCAACACTGCACTGCATTATATATTGTCAATATGTAAAATATATTTCAAAATGACCAATAATTTGCTTGGAAACACAGAAAATAAGCATTTAGTTGAAGAGAGTCTCAAGCAAGATGTTATCTCCAGTGAAAACAGAGAGACTAACTCCTGTTTGCTGTGTTAAGAGGCTGGATGCCGCGCATTAAACTAGTCGCTTTACCTTCAATTATGTTCAATAATTGTTAAAATGACTAAAAAATTGAATATTAAACTTTTAAAATTATTGAATAGTATAAACTTCTTGATATTTACAAAAATAGTAAGGAATTTAAGCCCTAGAACCGATTAATGTATTGGCTTACTGATACTAAAGCTGGTTGCCCGGTCAGTGTAAGCGAAAACATGTTGAGGTCGGTTCGTAAGAACTTCGTTAACCGAATTTTTTTTCGTTAACTGAATTGAAGATCCTTATGGAAGGCAGTTCGTTAATCGAAATTACGTTAACCGAGGTGTTCGTTAAACGAGAGATCACTGTATATGCATGAAAAATATTGTTGCAATAAACATACATGTTTGACTTTGGGTAATGTGTATTTTAACTATTAGGTGCTCACGAAATGAGTAACAATGTGAGAAATTAAGTTAAATATGGTAAAAACTTCCCGAGTAGGTGTTTCCCCGGACCCGCGAGTTTCTTCTTTTTTTTTTTTTTTTTTTTTTTTTTTTTATACCCATTCTCATCATTATTGCCACAATACATGAAGAAATTCATCGACGCGGGGCTTCAGGTTACCAATAAGAGAGAAGGGAGGACGGCGTTTCCCTGTGATTATTGAGGATGAGTTGGTAACCTGATTTTAATGAGGTATCAGATGTTGTCTATACTGTAGTTTAATAACGAGACAAAATAATATAGAGAGATATGTGTGCTTACCGTACGAAAATAAAACTAGCAGCACAAAAAAAATTCAGTATTAAACTTATTTAGAATAACAAATGAACGTATAGAATAAGCTACCAGCACAGCAAAAGACCTTGTCGTACCTGGGGACGGTGTGATCAGAGCGTCAACTCTGATAATAATCTGTATTTTACTGACTGGTTGGAATGGGGGGGGGGGGGAGCTACTCCATACTCAAATATACTCAGACTCAATAGTTGTTTATGACGTCTTGATCTCCCTCCCCCATCTGCATAAACATCCGCTCGTGTGCCACACTCCTTCAGAAGTTTCGCCTCAGCTCTGATCTGTGCTTGTATCTTTTATAGTTAAATTACTGTGACCTCTGCTTATGCCATTGTGTGTGTGTGGTTCCTGACCCATCTATCCTTCAGTATGTCTTTTGTGTTTCATCATCTCTAGTAATAGTTATTGCATCTTCCAACCAATTACGGTAACTCATTTACAAAATTACGTCCCCGTGTGTTTGTTTATGTACTGTTCACATGTAGATCTCCAGGAAGGATTAGGAAGTCATATCAGGGGTTCAGAGTTGCTACCAAACTTTCTGCCACCCGTATGTGTGTGTGTGTAAAGAAGACGTTTGTGGTGAGTGTATGGTCCTAAGAATCAGCTTCTCTGCCAACCCTGAACACGTACTGGAGATAAATTTAAGGCATCATAGCAAACATGGGAATATTTACACAAAAGTTCCCCATTGGTGTGACCCCCTTATAACACTCCAGCAAGAACTCCCTACATGAGAGTGTAGTGCAGTCTTAAGTACCCTGCCTTTTGGTGACAAGTCCCTCATTTTAAACCCCCATTTGAATTTTAAGAGATGTGGTAGTGGGTGTTGGAACGTGTGAAGAACGGCTCAAAGGTCCACAATGAGGAGTAATCTGTTGAAACTTGTTTGTGTTTTCCGCCTCCCCGGCACGTTCCCAACCTCTCACACGTCCTCACGTACCACGGCCTCACTTAGAGTGAAATTAGTCCCAGGACCCACACACTCCTCCACCGGCTCGTCATCTCGTCTGCCACTGCTTCTAATTCTCTGCCTCAGTGCAATTTCACGTTTGTTGCTTGTTCTTACCCGCGCCCTGAGTAGCTGCATGTATCCCTGTGTGACCTTTTAAGCTCACTCTTCACTGTATTTCAGAAGAAACATGTGTTGAATACTGTTGAATTTTCGTACTGTGTTTCTGTTCTCCTTTAGGAAGTTGTCTGTACAATCTCATGAAAAAGATTGTGGGGGAAATTTCCACACATTTTTCCCAAGTCGGGGATTTATTTTCCAACACAGGAATGAATAAACGCAAGAGGATGCATTTGGGTAGTAAGGAAACGTACTCTATGTGCCAGCATGATGAAGACGATTCATTAATTCAAACTAATAGTGAGAAAGATCTTAAGTTAACAGTGAAGAAAACTGTGTCCCCACTCACTCACATCAACAGACAAAAGCTGTAATCTCACTTCGCTTTTCATCAGGTCTTTAATCTCTTCTTCACACCCGATACTATTTCCTGTTATTTTACTTTATCTCTTAACAATATCTCTGGTTCATCACATTTACCTGAGGACGCCATCGTGGCTTCCGTAAGGATATTGCATCAGAACAGTAATTAGCTGCCCGGGGAGTGGTTGATACGTAATCATTTTAGCCTCGCCCTTATCTTGTTATCCACCAATCAAAGGTTAATGACGGGTGTTATATTACTCCCTAATCAATTAATTCATTACGCTCTCATTAATTTCTCTCTTGATTAATACACTCTAGTTATGTGAAGAAAAAAATATCGAAAGTAAATAAATAACAAGGAATAAAAAATACAGTTCATTCGTTCTTCAATTTGCTGTCTAATCTGATAACAACAGCTGACAACCACCCACTAACTCATGTTGACGCTGAATGGGAGTCGACCATACAAACAACCTTACAATTGCTGTATTTAAAAAAAAGGTCTTATCTGAAATTTCCAAAAGCCATATATAAAAAGGCTTAGGGTGGTGTGTGAGGAATAGTGGAGGCCCTTACGATTCTTTTAACGTCTGTAGGTACCTAATACTCACGTCCTCCTCTGAGTTTGACCTTTCCCTCTGAAGTTAGTTGTCTTTAAGTAATTCACCAGCTGTTGTGTTTATTTAATTCAATTTGGTATATTGAAGTAAACGGAAGTGGATGATGGTAGGTGGAAGAGGGGAGGTAGACGAAGATCAGGGTGGATGGTGGTAGGTGGAAGAGGAGAGGTAGACGAAGATCAGGGTGGATGGCAGAAGGAGAAAGAGGAGAGGTAGACGAAGAACAAGATGGATTAGACATTACAATAACAGTGAGACACAAATCATCACTGTCTCACTCCATCTTACTTTGAGACATATTATTCACTACAGTTTATCGCGACCTTACTCTCTACACTGTATACAAAATATTCCTTAGTGCCTCTGGTCACTTTAGCTTCCAAATTTATACCTTTGAAATTTCATTGTTAATTTTTTATTCAATGGAAACAATCACACATAATACCTTTCCTTTTGAACAATGTGTATACAGTATATCCTATCTCAAACACAGTCACCTATACTAATAACAAAGTTCATCTCTCCACCTGAATTACTGTCGACTTAATTATTTAAACTACCTGTGCACACCCTCAAAGGTCTTTCATGTAACATTAGAGTTGTTTCTTTGTACAGTCACAAATTACATACTCAGGTGCACAATACATGACCCTTCCTCAGACACTGCAGTACAGGTCTTCCTTCAGAGTCTCTTCTCTTACCTGAACCCACTCTAGGAATCTTGCCTTTCAACATATTACTCTCACGTCTTTGAAAGGTATCTGATCTGTTACGCTTTCCTCAAGCCTCGGTGTTATTTTTTGTTTACCAATATTGAAGATTCTGGTTCATTGTCACCTATTCTCTGTGATTTATTATTGATTGGATGTATTGTCTATGGTCCACGGCCCTTTGACTGCTTCTGTAATTCCAATATCATCTTTTCATCTGGTGGTTGGTGTGTGCGTGTAGGTCTTTTCTTGTCTCTTGTTACCCAGTTGAGGATTTATTTGGTCCAGTGTTTATGTGGTCTTGTAATTTTTCTTGCTTACTGCCAGTTGATTTATTGTGCATTCTCAATTTTCATGGGGTTTCTTCTTCCCAATGTGTTTGTTTTTGTCTGAAAGTCGTGATTTACTTTGTTCTTTCCTCCTCATCCATTACCCTCGATGTTTCTTGTGGAGGTCTCTGTAAAACTCTTCATTTCTCCTAACAATACGATCATTCTTACTTGTGTTGGCTCCATCGCCTTCTCTGAAACCTTTGATGTAGTAATTTTTTTCCGTTCCAGTGTTTTGTTACTTGATTTTTTAATGGGGGATTTATTTTTATCATCGTGGTACAGTTGTAAGACCGATTTATTTCCATATTGCTGTGTTCCATGTCTTTAGACAGTTAATATTCTATAGATGTACAGAATTAATATTTACATTGGGGAAATATTCTCTGAAATATAAGAAGACTTCCTCATGATAATTTATTCAGTCTCTCGGGTTACATCATCACGCTGACGTTGATGCTGATAGTCAAAGGTCGACTCTGCATATCATCTGGACATCAAAACATTAAACCCTCGTCCTCAGCTCACATAAACTAAGAGATCTGGAACTTCCGTCTGCCTCAGCCACACGCAATCAGCTGATAAATTCCCTTATGCAGCTCCTTAGGTCAAGTGTTGACTCGAAAGCCTCTTTGACGTTCATTCCTTTGTCGATCTCCATCTGGCCGATGATCTCCAGGGATAAAATTTCCTTTCTTGCCTCTGGCTCGTTGATCATAACAGAGTCCAGCTGCCCAAGGCGGCGCATCGTGCACCTCCCCTTCTATGTCCCCTTCCGAGGTGTCCTTTGATCTTCAGAGTCTAGAGTCTTGGCCACCGGAGCGTGACTATTCCCATTCAAGTTGACCATTTCCGTGTAAGAGACATCCGGATATCCAGTGTAGCTTCGGGTTCTTACTCAACCAGATGCGGATTACAAAAGAATAGTTCCAGGTTATCCCAGTCCGTCGAGTGTGTGAGTGAGGAAGAACAGCCACACTGCTTTCATTTTTGTACAACCACCTGACAATACTTCTCAGTGGTCGTGCAATGCCAGATTTGGGGGGAAGAATAGTAACGGTGTGTGTGTGTGTCATTACCCAGCACCGAGACAAGAAATAACCCTTGGCGTTCATCTAAAATATTAACAACAACTTAGTGAGAAATTTATGGTTCAATTATCCTCGAATGATTTTCACCGACTAACAATGACTACGAGGGTAAATTCTTCATGCTACTCAGGTGTCAGTGCAGGTGAATTACACTGTAGATAAACGGTAATCATTACTACGGGAGACGCGCCTGTTGAGGGTGAAGAATGACTAGGATACGTCATGCCGCTCTTGGAGACTTCTCCTGGATATTCTTCACTGTCTCGGGAATGGTGAGAACACAGGCATGTCATAAGTTTCACGCTGGGCTCCTCTGCTACGGTCGTCAGTATCTCGTAAAGTATAATGGCAGCTGTCGTTCAGTTCCTCGATACCATCAGCTATACAACAACTGACGTCATTAGTTCATTACGATAGAATAACGGCTTTGCCTTTACACAAATGACATAAATAACTTACAATATAATCCCATAACATAAAGCGTTCTTATTATCTCAACATCTTATTAGTTGGTTACATAAAAGTTATACATTTACAGAGATACAAGAGTCAGTTTTGTACACCACTATGCTCTGGTCTAGTGGTGACTCAGTAGACACTCGTGGTCTTAGAATAAAACAACGTCTTCATCTCCCTCTGCCTAATGGTGCACCAACAAAAAACACAAGATAAACAACTGAAGTCGAGGTTAGGTTTGGTAGAAGTAAAAACGGTGTTGGGATGTAGAAGAATATTGGACGAGCACTATCCAACCAAAACAATGGAATCTGATGAGTCAATAGTCTTCTTCCCTCGATGTGACGACCTCTAGTTATGGTAGGCGGTGAGTTGAGGTGGATGTATCTAAATGAGGAACAGAATCCTCCTTTTTTTTTTTTTAACCCTGTTCTCTCTCTCTCTCTCTCTCTCTCTCTCTCTCTCTCTCTCTCTCTCTCTCTCTCTCTCTCTCTCTCTCTCTCTCTCTCTCTCTCTCTCTCTCTCTCTCTCTCTCTCCCTCCCTCCTTGCTAATCAACTCTAGACGTAATCTCACCAACACAACAAAGGTTAAACCACCCAACATTACAGTCAGTTGTGTTTGATGTAATGTTTCCCCAGTCGTGAGTTTTGTCCTGGTAAACAATCACTCTTCATCATATCACATAAATTAGTTTAATTAGTAGAGCATAAAGGGATTGTATATGAGAGTTAATCATGTCATTCCTCTTGTGTGTATTGGAACAAATCGCATGTGTTTGAGGGGGATATTTTAATCTTCGAAAAAGAAAAAAAAAATTACTATATAACATTGAGCTTCGTATCAACCCCATTTCTTTTCCTTCTTTCTCTTTTGTCTCATTAAAACTGATAAACGAGCCAGGTTATTCCAGAGCAGTTTGGAGGAAATACCGTCATTCTCCACACACTTCCCCACCACTCTCGCAATTTACTGTCGAAGGAGGGAATGAATCACGCCATTGGGACTTGTGATAATCAGGACCTTACCTTCTGGTTCACCATAACAAGGATTTATGTTTCCTCCTTCCGGTGAGGGAACACAAAGGCTCTCACGATACATTCTCGGTGTAACACTCCTCATGTGTAGTGCCTCTCTCTCTCCCTACCTATACCTGCTGCTGGGGAAGTCCTCCTCTAGCCTCCTCCTCGCTCGTAAAATGATCTCCAAGTCTACCCTTATGCCTTTGTCCTCATTTTATTCTCCCAGCACACACACACACACACACACACACACACACACACACACACACTCTCTCTCTCTCTCTCTCTTTCTCTCTCTCTCTCTCTCTCTCTCTCTCTCTCTCTCTCTCTCTCTCTCTCTCTCTCTCTCTCTCTCTCTCTCTGCTTTAATAGTTGTCTTGCTAATTCCTAGACAATCTTAGGACCATAAAGCACTGTTTCACCATGTTTTATTAAGCTATCAAACACCATCATTTACGACTCTCAACCCTACTTAAGACTTGACAATCGTGTTTAGTGTGAGGAAAACAAATGAAAGCTGTCCATCCTCACCCAAATATAAAACACGATTCTCTAATGAGTTTCAAGACAAGGTTACCAATCACGTTTCTTGAATTTGTGGTTAACTGTAAGATTTGTTATTTTAAATCAATTGGATCAGAGGTCAGGGAACAGGGGTAAATTATCCCAAATGAGGTAAATCTAAAAATTTTAGGGATAAGGCAAGCGAAAAAATTTCGGCATTTGGATCCAAGCTTCTGTACTGGAACCAGAAATTGAATAAAAACAAGATAGCTGCCTTTCCAAAGCTAGCAGAGTTTTTGGAAGATTATGAATATTTCAGTCTTGGTGACATGAAGGAGTCAGTTACAAGGCACCTGACCAAACTCAAACAGCGGCTCTCTGATTACTTTCCAGAGCTTGATTCACATACTGTCAGTTGGGTTGTGAATCCCTTTAACTGTGAACTTGTAGATGTGCCTGAAGGATTGGCAGAGGCGCGTCTTGAACGTCGCTCCAACAGTGAAGCACGCATGGAATTTCAGAATAAGGCAGATCCCTCGCCTTTTTGGATGTCAAAAGCTGCAAAGGCTTTTAAAGTTGCACATTTGGAAGCGATAAAAATGCTGCTGCGTTTTGCAACAACCTACCTTTGTGAACAAGGATTTTCTACCCTTGTGAACTTGAAATCAAAGTATAGAAATCGGTTGGACCCTGAAGACAGCATCCAAGTTGCTGTGACATCAAAAATCCCTGATTTTGATGCTGTTGTATCAAAAATGAAACAGCATCATTTTCCAAAACCTAAAGTGGAGATGATTTGAAGGAAACTCTTCAGTTCTCTAATCATTTTTACTAATTTTGTTTGTGTGTTATTCTTATGCCAGAATGTGTGGCCTTTTTTATTTCTCCATGATAATGGATCCAATAAACATTTTTTGAATTTGAATTTTATATATATACATATATATATATATACCATATCCAACAATTTTAGGAGCAAATTGGCTTGTTTTTGTTTACTGTACTAGTGTACTTTGAAGTCTGGGGGTAATTTCATTTTATTCCAAAAAAATTTTTGGTAATACCCAAAAAAGTTCCCCGACCCTTGACTTAGATGATGGAGATTGATGTAAGTTTGTCTGTAATTTTGTGATAAGTAGGTCTTAATTCCTTCAATGTGATGTCACACCCTGACTACTCAGATATAAAGGCTGGCTTTCACTTTACTCGTGTTTTTTGCAGTAGATGGAAGCTGCAGTAATCAGAGTCCGGGAAATATCAGAGAGAGGTCACTGAGTTGGAGCAGTGAACCCAGGAACTCTGTGAATATCAGCACAAAAGAGGTTAGTTGTCGTTGTTTTTCCTCCTGTGCATCATGCGGAAATAGCCCCCACAACATGAACGAGGGCCACCACAGTTTAGTAAAGTGGCCATAGGGGAGTGTGAAAGTGGCCACTGTAATCGAGGCCAGCCACAACCTCAGTGGGTGTTTGGACCTGGAAGTTTGGCCCTGGGTGGTCTGGCCCCGGGTGGTCTGGCCCTGGGTGGTCTGGCCCCCATATTTCCTGTCGTATCAGTTCAGGCAGACTCCCTGCACCGCCAGCTTCACCACCAAGGCTTTCTGCTGGCCAGCCACTCTGCCACCCGGGGCTACCACACCATGCTGCCTGCTCGTACCTAGAATTCATGCACTCTCTCTCTCTCTCTCTCTCTCTCTCTCTCTCTCTCTCTCTCTCTCTCTCTCTCTCTCTCTCTCTCTTTAATACTTCCCTCTTCTTTCTCATTCTTAAATTCTATGTGCATTATTCTTTCAGCCTCTTTTATGATTATATCTTTAGTTCACCACAATTTAACAACGTAAGGAACATTATCTTATTTTTCAAAGTCCACAGAGATGATTTTAATAAAGTCAATATTAACCATCCGAGTCATTCCAAGCCTATTGATCATCAGGTGTGTTGATAACTATAACTCGACCCTCTGAATTGTTAGATAAATCATGTGGGTTTTTTTTTTTTTCTCCGTGCATTTCCTGACATTCACCTCGACTCACTGGGCTCGTTGTCAAAGATGTCAGCTATTAATAATTTCCTTCTGACTGGGAACAAGTGAACCAGTTAACCGCGTTCTTATATCACCAGTTACATAGGAAGTCAGTTTTGTTTTAGAGAGTCAGGACCTTAATATCCTGACTGTTTTTTGATTGTTTGTCTTAACATCGATTAATCTATGTTGTTTAATCATTATTGGCTGCTCACTCTACGGGTTTCTTGACCTTTTTATTTTTTTTCTCTGTCTAATGAGTACAGACTGGAACAACGACGATTTTACTGTTGACAAAATGACCTGATGTCGGTGCTTCTTTCGGCGCCTGGAGCTAGTGCAGTGTCTCAGGTCAACACTTCTAAAGCCTTTACGGTCATCACAACGAAATGGTGCTGACGTTATATGATTTGTTTGATAATTGTGATTAATCTCTTGAATTGGCTCGGTGATCATTGAACATGTGGTCACTTCACACCTAAACCACACACTAGCCCATGCTTTACACACACACACACACACACACGCCACCTAAGCTCGTGCTGTATGTGCCAAGACCGTGAGCATCCCTTTGAGCTACGTGTACCACCAGCGATAAACTCCCCAGTTTACCGTCGCAAGTCGCACACTATTACACAGCCAATCATCCGGTGACGCCTCGCTTCATTGCGGGAGGGAGCTCAGGCACCTCCTAGTGGTGCTCCCCTGCCCCATAGATGATATCCATCGACGCGGGGAACGGCTAGGGACGTCCCCGCTTGAGATGAACATTAACCCCCGCAGAAAACAGTACAAAACTGATCTTCTGTGGTAACTCCAGAAGGTGCCTCGGCTTCACCAGGACACACACACACACACACACGAGCGCTAAACCTTCTCAGTCGAGCAGCGAGGAAGTGGCTATTCACATGCATACGAGACGACCCTGCTTAGTGGCCCTGTGATCGTGGATATACTTAATGATCCAACACCCTGAGCTTGCCTCATACAGCGACTCCTTACACACACACACACACACACCATAAACAGGAAAACAGGACACACTTATGAACACCGTTGTGGTGACAGAGGCCAAAAGAATACGTAGTCTGAGATTAATTGTTAGAGGTAAACTTGTTTTATCCCATTTTAAAGACTATAAAGAATTACTAGTCTCATTTTAATTAATAGCCTTTTAAAAAATGCCTTTGCTGTTGCTCGTTAACCAAGAATACAAAATTAAAATGTTTTCTTCTCTATAAAAATGTAGAATATGAAATTAATAGTATTTAAAATGAGTGAGGCAGCGAGTGTTGTCTGTGTGAGCGGATATATTAAGACTAGCCCGCATCCTGTTGTCTGTATTCATATTATTTTTATTTTATGTCCGTCCCTCATAAATAAATAGATGCCAATATAGATATAAATGGATGAAAGGTAAATTTATTATCTTTTTTATGAATTATATAAAAAGAATAATAGAAACGCTGACCTGAAACTTATTAATCTACAATTTAGCTTTTACTGTATATCAAGGTTTGTGTACAGGCCGTAGTGAATTGATGAAAGCGTTTCTCTTATTCAGGCTTACACAATTTATTTATTTTACAAGTTTGATTTTCTGAAGTGAATTTAAATTTAAATAACTTTATATACAACACTAGGGAATGTTACGTTCATTCTACTGTAACTGCTGCATCAAAAAATATGTTCCAATTTCATACCGTTTCTTTCCGTATCGATAAACCATTTATTAAAATTCAGATTAATTGCGATTTCCTTTATGTTTTTTATCAACCAGACAGTTCAGATGTACCCAATGACTCGAACAAACACGCATAAATTTAGTAGAAAAAATCTAACGCAAAAACATTAGACTTGGCCATTTAAAGAAAGAGGCAGAGGTGGACGGAGAGAATCAGAAAAGTAAGGAAATAAAAATGTAACAAAAAATATCAGATGAAGAGACAGAAAGATAAGTACAAATAAATATAGCTGGGAAGACAGATATTGACAGACAAACTGAAATATATAAAAACAGACAGCTAGTGATTCGACAGTATACAATAGTCTGGGTAAAACGTCACGTCAGAAATTCGTCTTTTTTTTTTAAATGCGAGTCTAGTTTTATTTATAAATTGCAACTGATTTTTTGTGAGATAGCTTAATTTACTAATATACCTAATGCTAGTGTACATGTTGAAAGACTTTAGTGATCGACTCATAAAAATACAGCAACGTTAACAAGCAGGAATTCGTTGTCTTGCCAGGACTTAATGACCAACGCCCTGTTACACTGGTGAGTTGGTTTCAGAGCAGTGTTGAAGTAGGTTATATTAAGTAACAGTTGATGACTATAGAGGGTTGTTTTTTTCCAAGGAGTTTGAATTGTTGATTTTTTTTTTTTTGCCCGCTGTCGAATTTGTTAATAAATCGACTTTTAACTCACACAGTTCCTTACCTGTGTTGCATTCGGTAAAGATTCGATTTACATTTATTGTGTAAATTATTAAGTGTGAGGGATTCTTGTATGAAGTTATTTATAAAGTTATTTACAGCATTACAAAAAAAAAAATCAGCAATTTTCTACTGGTATTTGGGCAATGTGTTTGAGTTGGAGTGCGAGAGATGTATGGTTATTGGATAGAAATCACATACAGTAATTGTTAAGAAAGGTGATTTGAACGTGATTTATTATAGATTTTCTTTTGTTAAGCATCCTTTTTAACTATTGTATCAAGAGATTCAAGTTATTGTTGCGAGGAATCACGAATACACGCGTCACAGAGTCACTCAGCTGTGCTCCTGACAATAACCATCGTCAGACCTCTTGTGTGTCGAAGTCGTTTGTTTCACCGTCCTCACACCACCGTCCTCACTCTACCGTCCTCACACCACCGTACCCACTCTACCGTCCTCACACCACCGTACCCACACTACCGTCCTCACACCACCGTACCCACACTACCGTCCTCACACCACCGTACCCACTCTACCGTCCTCACACTACCGTACCCACACTACCGTCCTCACACCACCGTACCCACACTACCGTCCTCACACTACCGTCATCACACCAGCACTTGACTGATACGGCTGACATACACATTACTGTAGAATGGTAGTAAATAATAGTGGTAGTATTATTATAATAGTATCCCTGACACGAACCGAGCTTAAAGATTAAAATATGTAAGTACAATATTTGCTAAAAAAAACATGAACAGCTAAGGTAAATCACTGACCATTAGGCTTGGTTACGTATTGTATTTCATCTGATTTTTTTTTTTATTGTCTTGTGAATATCGACAATTGTCTTCTTGTTTTTCGCTACACGTGTGAATAAAGCGGAAATAAATACTCTCTTCGGGCCATTGCGTAATTCATGAATTAGCCTTCAAAGGATATGCTAATTTTACAGTCAAATTACTCCGCTTAACCACAAGACGTGAACATGAGTAGCTTCATTATATTTTACCTACATATGTGCGTGTCACCACAGACTTGGTGTACAGTAGGCTGCGACCTGAGCGGGAAGACGTAGGAAAAAAGTCACTACCCAGCGGTGTGGTGGTCGGGAGGAGGTGAAGGAGACGGTCAGGTCAGACGGTCTTCACTACAAGATGGAGGAATTTTTTTTACAATATTCGGAACAGAAAGGAACCTAATATTGCAATATCCCAGGTAAAACGAATTCAATTTAATACCGCTTAAGGTAAAAAGCTGCTGTTCTATCTTCAAAGGAAGGTATTGGCTTCACGTTGACCTGGCGTTCAAGTTTAGAATTCTCCTCTCCTGTCGCTTCTAGCTGCAGAAGTCTGTCTAAAATTTTACGACCACTCTTGGGCGTAGAATACCAAAGACCAATGCCTCCTTTAGTCTCCCGCAGCTGGAGTTTTGTGAGGCTACGTGCTAGGATGATTCTCCCCTGTGCTCGTCAGGTAGTTGTTACATTTACTCTATTGTTGCAGTATAATTATTATTGATTGTGAAGAAGCACGATTTTAGATGCGCCTAGTTATAATTAAATTTGACTATATTTAAATGTGAGTATATATTTTTTGTTATAATAATTGATTTATTTTTACCTTCACTTTATTATACGGTAGTAATGAAATTCAGTAATATTAACGCAGTAATTAATGTATATTGTAATCTAGATGAGTAAAAATAGAGTAATTAAAACATTATCTGGGTAACATCCAGTCCAGGTGACGCTGACTATTTATAATACGGGGTCGCTTATACACACACTTGAATCGTCTATTCTTGCGTGACTTCTGGCCCCCTGCCTTTGTGTGTGTGTGTACCAGCAAGCGAATGTTATTTTAACCCGTTGTCTTTATTCTGTGAGAAAATTTCACCCCTTCAGTCAACTCACTTCATCCTGGGAGGAGAAGAAGGGAAAAAATATCCCACACCTTGGCGATGATTCCACAATACAACATTTATCATCTGAAAGCAATTCCCGGAGTTTACGAGAGTCGAACCTATTCCGAGTTAAGCGCTAATCCCCCTGAGAGTCTTTGATGGACCTCTCATTACTCTCTCCGTTGATCTTAATTCCGTTGAACTCTGCCTCTTGTAAGATCAATGGTTTCTTGTATGGCCTTCACTCTTGTGATGGTGACTATCCTAGCCTGTATTAGTGACCATCCTAGCCTGTATTGGTGACCATCCTAGCCTGTATTAGTGACCATCCTAGCCTGTATTGGTGACCATCCTAGCCTGTATTGGTGACCATCCTTGGCTGTATTGGTGACCATCCTTGGCTGTATTAGTGACCATCCTAGCCTGTATTAGTGACCATCCTAGCCTGTATTGGTGACCATCCTAGGCTGTATTGGTGACCATCCTAGCCTGTATTAGTGACCATCCTAGCCTGTATTAGTGACCATCCTAGCCTGTATTGGTGACCATCCTAGCCTGTATTAGTGACCATCCTAGCCTGTATTGGTGACCATCCTAGCCTGTATTGGTGACTGTTTTAGCGGTCATATAAGGGTAATCAGTCGGCATAACCCGGAGCAGGGAGGAGAATGGAGGCAACTCACCACCTACCACAACGGGATGACATCAACCAACCTTGTAACAGATCACGACTGAGGAGAAAGAACTGATCATGATGATGAAGATAATAATAAAAATACTAATATTAGTTATCAGCTAAACAGCCCTTAAGTATGTGATGGTGCAGTTGGGCTTAGCGGCACATTAATAATGGATTTTGACCTGTAAATGTTCCCTCTCTTTTGACTTTAATTTTTTTTCATAAAATAGTTCACAAATACAGGGGTATTGATAATTTTTTTACTGAATTTCAGTGTGTAATTATGAAGGAATAACCTGACGACCTAAATATGTGAATATAATGTGTTAAGTTTGCTAAATTCCTCCAAAATTTGACCAAAAAAAAAGTAAAATTTTACTTTGGGGAGAGGAGGAAGGCATGTGACGACCACAAGCTGTAAATAAAAGTTGTCCTTCAGGGAACATAAAAAACTTTCATACGAGAGAAAGAACTTTGAGATTTGTTTGCATATTTTGCGAGAATTTTTCAGGAATTCTTTGTGTAAGTTTTGCAGCATTTTTTCCATCAATTTTTGCCAAGAAGTTGTCAGTGATGCGAGTTTGCATTTTTGTTTAGTCTGCAGAGTCGGGTGCGTCTATAGTCCTTCACCAATATTAATATGATAACAAAAATAACATTGAAAATAATAATAACTGCATTAAAAAACGTAATAACAAGAATGATAACATTACTAATTGAAGAATTATTGAGGAAGACGTTCTTAGCGATAGGAAGGAACTCGGTACTGACGTATACAAGAACTAAACCTGGAGGACGACTTGGGAGTAGTACGACCTTCACGAAGTGTTAGAGGTGAGGGTATAAACGACATCACTGTTAACCTATCCAACGACCTTCGAACAGTGTTGAAGGCTCGTGGTGACGCTGCCTAGTACGACCAGAGATAGTGAGAGCCAAGTACGACCAGAGATAGTGAGGGCCAAGTACGACCAGAGACATTAAGGACCAAGTACGACCAGAGACATTAAGGACCAAGTACGACCAGAGACATTAAGGACCAAGTACGACCAGAGACATTAAGGATCAAGTACGACCTGAGATAGTGAGGGCCAAGTACGACCAGAGACATTAAGGACCAAGTACGACCAGAGACATTAAGGACCAAGTACGACCAGAGACATTAAGGACCAAGTACGACCAGAGACATTAAGGACCAAGTACGACCAGAGACATTGAGGACCAAGTACGACCAGAGACATTAAGGACCAAGTACGACCAGAGACATTAAGGACCAAGTACGACCAGAGACATTAAGGGCCAAGTACGACCAGAGACATTAAGGGCCAAGTACGACCAGAGACATTAAGGACCAAGTACGACCAGAGACATTAAGGGCCAAGTACTACCAGAGACATTAAGGACCAAGTACGACTAGAGACATTGACAAGCAAATACGACTAGAGGCATTAAGGACCAAGTACGACCAGAGACAATGAGGCCAAGAATACCGAATGACAACCTTCTCCTCGTAACGACCTCCGAGGCGCTGTTTTAAGTATAATTGGCTTCGTTTTAGTGTAATTAGTTCCAATAGATCATTCCTGAGTTTAATTTGTCCTCATTCAACTTTTGTAAAGGAACACATTTGATTGTGATTAGTGTTTTTTTTGTGTTGTAGACGGGACAATCTAATCAACATTCTATACTTGTGTTAGACGGAAATGTATAAACAAGTGTAACTCCAGAACTAGGTGATTGGAGGGGGGAGGAGGAGGGGGGAGACTCGAGATTGGTCGCTTTTATGGTTCTAGCTAATTGCCGGGGACACTAACATCCCCAAGGAGGTCATCAAGTGTCACAACACCTGTCGAACATAACCTAACTTAATCTGCCTCAGGTAACCTATATTTAAGTCAAGGGGAGGTTGTTTACATTCAAGTTACGCGGAGGAATACACGTTGGACTTGACCTAAGTAGTTCCGGAAGTGTCCTGTCTCTATACACGATTCGTTGATTTATAACAGTAGATAACTCACTAATAAAATTCTTATATTCCCAAGTATAGCTATTCTGATTGGCTTACAGATCCTTTTGATACACATCCTTTCGAATAACCTGAAATATGATGGTCTAATCTAGTGTTTCAAACCTAACCTTAGATACCAAGTAGAACCAATTGTTTTGATAAAGAACGTTTCTGATTGGTGTTTTAAACTGCCATAATATCACGTAGAGTGAGGGGCGACCTGATCGATGTGTATAAATGGAAATCAGGGCTAAACAA
>CAUDMG010002108.1:2092500-2112500 GCA_958450375.1 Homarus gammarus
TGGGATCGAACCAGCAACCTTTAGAATAGGAGACGAGGGCTGTATACACTCAGCACAGAACATACTCGTATAACCGCCTACAAAAAATATCAAAATATATCGGTAAAGAAGAAATATATCTTGTTCACTATTGCCAGAACATGTGATATGTAAGTGGCTGGGATGGGAAGCATTGTGAGACGTCTTTTACTGCCACTGTGGGAGTGAAATACATAAGCAGCTGCAACAAGACGCTGCAATTCCCGCTGTGCAGTTGTGTGAGGCGGGCATGACCCTCCAACATACTGCAGCTCCACCTTAAAAGTCAACAGCCCGAGTCTAATGTGAAAACACGTCGCCTCAGGACCTTGGCAGCCGGACTCCCCTGGGTGCGTAAGGAGAGAGAGAGAGAGGGTGTGAAGGAGGGAAGGAGAGAGGGGGAGAAGGACGAAGGGGGAAGGAGAGAGGGGAGAAGGACGAAGGGGGAAGGAGAGAAACGAAGGGGCAAGGAACAGAGATAAACAGAGAGGGGGAGGGAGGGAAGAATGAAAACAAGCCAAGGAAGAAGAAAACAAACATACGGAGAGACAGAGAGAGAGGGGGGGAGGAGGAGGTGGAGAATAAAGGAACAATTGCGTTACAACACACACCTCGACCACTACAGGTGCTGTACCCCACTTAATGTTTATATAGAGTTACAGTACGTCTGAATTAAAGAACTTCAGTGTCATATTTCAGTATAATGTCGGTACTTAGATGTGGGTCAAAAGAAATTGGTATTTTTTTATGAATTACTTAATTTTCAAAGATGGCAGCGGGTCGTTGATATATATTATTATTATTTTCTCTTGTAATTAACACTCATAATGAAGTGATTCCTAACCATTAATACCACTAATTGTATCTCATTAATAATCAATTATCCCTTCACTGATTAGCTAATTGGATTTTAATGACGAACTAATTATCCCAAGAGGCATAAAACTCAGGCCCCAAAAATTAATTACTCAATAGAATCAACCAATTAAATTTGAGAATCTTTAAATGCCTCTCTCTCTCTCTCTCTCTCTCTCTCTCTCTCTCTCTCTCTCTCTCTCTCTCTCTCTCTCTCTCTCACATGGGTAATCAAAATTGTTCATCAGCTGGGTGGGGAAGGTGTTCTTGGAGGAATTATTCGATCAGTCAGTCAGTCAGGAAAGTCGTTCATGGTGACTGACTGAACTGATTGTGTATGTTGCCATTGTATCATTATTTTAGTGTTTTGTGTTTGGTTGTAACTGTAGTAAAATATATTGTTATTGTTATTATTATTATTACTGTAACAATAGTAGTGTTGGTAATAGTAGTGGTACTGACAGTAGTAGTAGTAGTAGTAGTAGTAACATATGAACCTAAAACCATTCACACCCTCACGCACCACCAACAACAATGTGGCAACCTTCCCTCCACTGCCAGTACCAATCTAAGAAGCTGTAAATAGCTAGAGGAACCGACCTTCATTATCACCGCCAGTAAAGTTACGGCCGGTAATGAGGTCAAACTTTCTCTGGTGGACGGCCGCGGTGGTTAAGGGGTGAGATAAGGGTTGTTGGGAGATAAGGGGAGGGTAAGGGGTGTTAAGGACGAGATAAGGGTGGGTGAGAGATGGGTGTAGGTTAGGTTGGGTGTTACTCTTAAGGTGAAATAAATTGAGGGAGCTAATCTTTAGGTGATACGCAGATGGTACTATGGGAGAGAGAGAGAGAGAGAGAGAGAGAGAGAGAGAGAGAGAGAGAGAGAGAGAGAGAGATGAGCATTAAGTTAGAAATAGATTAAAGGAGAGAGAGGAGGAAAGTAAAGGTGGAGGTGATGAGAAAATGGAAGAGTTGAAGAAAGATCGAGAGAAACCAACGGAAAATAAATGGAAGTCGTATATGGTCACTACTGTACTCGACTGCCTTCACTTCCCAACTG
The DNA here is from genome assembly GCA_958450375.1 of Homarus gammarus. Taxonomy (NCBI): domain Eukaryota; kingdom Metazoa; phylum Arthropoda; class Malacostraca; order Decapoda; family Nephropidae; genus Homarus; species Homarus gammarus. The sequence goes on from CAUDMG010002108.1 coordinate 2,094,433, forward strand.
CACAATGAGTTACCCCTTAGAGCGATGACCAAACCGCTTGAGTCATCGTTCTCAAGGGAATTTCTCACTGCGCTTACAAGTTTGTCATCGTTCTCAAGGGGTTCAGTCATTGTTCTCAAAGGGTCAAGTCATCGTCCTAAAAGGGTTAAGTCATCATATTCATAGAGTTTTAATATTCGCTGGGCATTCTATCCCATGTTATTTATGGAGGTAACGCTGCCCACTACCTGGTGGGCATGAGGCGACGTCTTCAACAGTGTTTAAAAGCTTTCCACAATTTTACCTCTGAAAGCTCTCACAACTGTTTAAAAGTCCATTAGCGGACCCACAAAAACCACTACACCTTTTCCCTCCTTAACCTCGTCTAAATAATAAAAAAAAGAGGATTTTTTTTAACTAATTTTCAGCTTGACTTATTTTCACAACTTTCGATAAAAATTTGGATTTCTTGTACAGAGGACTGGTTGTGAGCCGAGTCGTCCTGTTTAAGGTAGTTTCTTAACATGCATATATAGTTGTGGTTAACTCCTTTGCATACGGTGATTTGACCTCTTTGTTTATAATTGTTTAACCCCTTTTATACAATGACTTAACCTTTTGAGTATAGTGACTTAATTCCTTGAGTATGATGGTATAAGATCTTCAGTACGATTATTTAACCCCTTGTATACAATGACTTAACCTTTTGAGTATAATTACTTTACCCTTTGAGTATAGTGACTTAATTCCTTGTGTATAGTGACTTAACCTTCTCAGTATGTTGATTTAACCCCTTGAGTACGATGTCACACACACACACACACACACACACACACACACACACACACACACACACTGAAAGAAGAACGGAGAGGACAGATCCACTAATGAAGTCATGTCATCAAATTCACCATGGATGACGAGACGTACTCTTCACAAAAACTTGAGAGCTTCCCTAAGTTACTCAAAAGGACTTATTGAAGGATTATGGAGTAACTCTTTTTATTTGAGGAGTAAAGGACCTCATTATCAGTCCCGTTGCAGTTTATACGTATCGTCGTTATCGTGTTGGTGTCCGTGTGTTTTCATATTCACCTTTTAATTACCTATAAGTGGGAGGAGTCATTAAGGTGTACGTGAAGAGCGACTTTCTGGCTCAAGTTCCTCAGTGGTTCATTATGATTCATTAATTACAGCTCGGGTAATTTATTCATTAGTCCTTATTCCCGTGGTATAATTGACTTGGGCCAATTATTCATCTTATTTGGCATTCCCCCTCACCTCTTTCCATATTGACACGCACACCGTCGCATTGATCCATCGTGCAAGGGAGGTGGAAACTTTCTCTACAAAGATCTCTCTCTCTCTCTCTCTCTGCATGGTCGTAACACAGCCTTCACAGTTGGACACTTCCCCTTTGCTGGCTGGAATTGTACTTCATGGCTCTTTGTATCTGACCTCCACCATCACCGAGGAATTAGGGCAAAAAGAGAATGCTGATTTGATATGCATTACTTCTTGCCTGGCCATCTTCAACCCTGTTACTATGGATGTGATTAGTTATCAAAGGGTAATATTACACACACTCACAGTTAGTTAGTTAATTGACAAAAACAACAGATTTTTTTTTCTTTTTACGCCATCTACATAGAGACGGCAGTACTATACAAAGACCAACCGCCTCGTAGGGCAGCTGCACCCCAAGTTGACTGTTAGTGGGTATAAGGAATGAAGCAGTGGAACTTTACCTCATAGAATGCGTTGAGACAAGTCAGTGAAGTTGTGGTTTTCTAGATCAAATATTTTATATGGTACAAATTTTTTGGGGGGATATAATGGTAAAATAGTATCCAGGACATTAGGGTGAATTTACATAGTTCGTTAAAGGTTTTGTTAGGTGGCAACGAGGAACGAGATGGTCTGCACTCTGAGGCTGTGTTTTCTGTTCTCGCCAGAAATTCGTCATAAGGGGAAGGATTTCTCATGAGTTCCCAACATGTCTTCAAGTGTAGGTTATAAAAAATCCGGACAAGTAAATTTCAAGTCCGTTATCCTGGGTAAGTTTATAAATGTTATATAATCTTTACAGTATATCCCCAGAAGTTTAAAAGAAAGAATAACAACCAACAAAATAAAACGAAATCTTCAATGACTTATGACCGTAAAAAAAAAAAAATAACCTGAAATAATAATTGTTTAATAAAATAACATTATAAAAAAATTTTATCCAAAGGTAAACAAAAATAAAACGGTTTGGCAGTAAGAACAAGACACAACATTTGGACCAGAGACACAAAAAAGTCCCCAAGATGTCGTTCCTTTAACAACCTCCAGGCGATACAAGCTGACTCGATTCCCACAATTTTTTCCCTCACATAAAACTCTTAGTAGCCGACCGAACCTAACAATCTGGTGGCCCAAGTTTGGCAATAGATCACGCTGGTAGTCTCGCAGCTATAGTCTGAGGGGAGTTGGAACGGTGGCTGTAAAATAGTATGTTTTTTTACAAACCAATTTTCTGCTCCCACCAAGACGCTGTTAGTCGTGTTTAAAGGCGTTGGTTAGGTTAGGTTAGGTTAGGTTAGGTTAGGTTATTATTAATGTTACTTACTTTTATATACATAATGTCTGTCTACTTCTGTAAAAGTTGTTATTTTTGACAGTAAATTTGTTGAGGTATTTGGACAGTGTCTCTGTGATTGGAAGGTTGGAGCCGCTGTACAGATAAACTACCCACCTCAAGGGGCAATTCCTAAAGTGGCAGATTCTAAAACACGACAATTGTGGGGCGTTATTCCAGGGTGATGGTTGAGTCTGCCGTGAAGGTGTCCCAAACGAGCCGATCATAAGGATGAATATGACACAATTTGGTAGTTAAACCTGAAGACTTTTCATATCCCGACTCTTCCGACCCTAAAATAATAATAATAATAATAAAAATAAAAAAAAATAAATAAAAAACGAACATAATTTGATGTGACTTTGGATTCATGGCAATACGATCATGATTGACCTTCTGTAGATGTTTCTGTATGAGGCCTGTACCCGTCTAACTCAAGTACTATACCACATCAAAAGACAGGATTGACAGGACACTAATTCACGGGCATCAAGAATCCGTCATACCACCCGTTGATATTTTGTTTATCATTAGAGTTTGTGGTTAAGTGAGGGTGTGCAGATGTAATGTGTAGTGCATTATTTATTTGTGTTTACGTCTTAATCCATGAGGTTACAGGTAGTGTGTGTGTGTGTGTGTGTGTGTGTGTGTGTAAATTCCTCAAGTCCCAGCTGTGATGATCGCGTCTGAGTTCTTTGATGTGCTTTGAATACATTTCCTTTATTCCTGACTCGGGTGAGACATTCTCCAGTACTATACCAACAGTCACGTAACATGCATACATACATACATACATAAAGACATACATACATACATACATACATACATACATACACTTATCTCCACCTTCAAAACTGTTTTGTATCTTCACAGACACGCCCGCGAGTGTTGCTTTGGGCGGCGGGGGCGTGAGACAGTACTCCACACACACACACACACTCGCTAAAGGTAAGTAACTACGGTTTATTGCCTGGGGAAAAACAACAGTTAATTTCCTTTATTCTGTATCGCTTGTCGTGTGTGTGTATGTGTGTGTGTATGTGTGTGTGTGTGTGTGTGTGTGTGTGTGTGTGTGTGTGAAACAGATCTTCGTTGTCGTTTGAAGGTGTTTATAAGACTCCTTGGGTCCTCCTGCCAGTTGAGGTCCTCGGGTACCAAACATATGTACACTCACAGACGCCTACGTGAGGTTGATCTTGAAATTGTGGAATATTTTCGTTATTTTTTTTTTCAATCTCTTTCTCTCCTTCCTTGTTCTTCATTGCCTTCTCTCTTGTTTCTTTCTTTCTCCTTCTCTCATTTTCTTTCCTTTCCTTATCTTTCTTTCTCTTCTCCCTTACCTGTCCTTCCATCCTCTTCTTCTCTAATTTCCCTTCCTCACCTTTCTTTCTTTCTACCCTCCTCCTCCTTCTTCTTCCTTCCTCCTTTCTCCGTCTTCTTCCTGTCTTCCCTCTTCTTCCTCTCTCCTTCATCACTCTTCCCCATTCCTCCCCTTCCCTATTCTCCCTTCCTACCTCTCTTTCTCCTCCCTTTCCCTTCCCTCCCGCTTTTCCACATTCTTCCCTCCCTCCCTCCTTCCCTCTTTTCCCCAGTCTTCCCTTCTCCTCCCTCTCCCTTCCCTCCCCCTCTTCCCCATTCCCAATTCTTCCCTTCTCCTTCCCCTCCTGTCTCCTCTTCTCCCAGCGTTCATTGGTTCCTCTGCCCCCCACACTCGCCAAGTGACCATGACTACACCACCCTCCTGCTGACTGCTCTGGAAAGAAGGGTGACAGGTTGAGTCCCCGATGTAGTGTTCCGATACGCTCTTGCAGCCTCAGGCCAAATTGTCCCGTCATTCAGCTGGAATAGTGTGTGTGTGTGTGTTTCATGAGCTGGCCAACTGAAGCTTCGTGTTGTATTGGTCAACTGGGGCTTCGTTTTGCTTTGGCCAACTGGGACTTCGTGTTGTATTGGTCAACTGGGGCTTCGTGTTGTATTGGTCAACTGGGGCTTCGTGTTGTATTGGCCAACTGGGGCTTCGTTTTGCTTTGGCCAACTGAAGCTTCGTGTTGTATCGACCTATTGGGGCTTCCTGTTCCACTCACAACTCTCCCACAGTCTTATTCCTACCTGACTGTGTGTATGTATAATGGTGTTTGAAATCCGAGGAGAATGAGAGGAAAGTTTGGATTTCATAATATTACATACATACAAAACCATATATATATTTACGTTTACACACATACACATATATGCACAAATATGTTTAAAACACACACACACACACACACACACACACACACACACACACACACACACACACACACACACACACACACACACACACACACACAAACACACACACACAGGCGTCTCACTAACACACAATAGCACGTATAAGTTTCCACGATGAACGTTTAAACAAGACAGAGGAACAACTCGTGACAAGTGAAGTTCTTGCCTCGGACAAGGGAAAGTTTTGCCTCAGAGCAGAAAGTCCGGGAAGCGCTACAAACTGCACCAATTTCCCGCTACGACGACTTTACCCTCAGTGTTAACAGTGAAATTACCAGAGAGAGAGAGAGAGAGAGAGAAGAGAGAGAGAGAGGTCTTGTTTTATTGGTTCCTGTCACATGAAAAGATACGTGTGTGTGTGTGTGTGTGTTCACTGTACTGACCGGTAAAGTAGTCCTCTTGTGCTTATTTCTCAGTCTTCCATGGTTGTGACCGAGGGACCGAAGTTTCTCCATTGCTTTAAAAGATTCGTTAAGAGGAGTTAGATTGCCGGATGACGCCAGAGCCTGATATATCCGTAATGGCAAATGTCTCTTTGATCCCTGCCAGCTGGTCGCCTCACGTCTTTCAGAAACACCAATTTGTTGTGGGTTTTCCAGGTCCCTTGTACAGGTTGCCGGGGTAATGGGGTTTGACTGGATTCTTGAGAGACACTTGTGTATTGAGATGAGCTCCTTGATACCTAGTCACCTCCCTCCCACCCTCACTCCCTCCCACTCCCTCCTCGTTCCCCCCCCCCCCTCCTCCCTACCCCACCTCCTCCCCTTGTCTTGAGGGAAACACCTGAGGGTCTCCTGATCTCCGCCTTGTACCGTAACACCTGTCCCGTATTACCTGCAGGTCTTGAGGTCTCAGTCATTAACATCTTGACTCTTAGTGCACCTGATCTATCTGCTGTAGGTATGTCTGTCTTTCCTGGCATCTTTGAGGAACTTGAAACTTCTGTTATTATGTTTGTGTTGATGGCTCGTAAGGCACTCAGGCAGTTCTTATTGTTCAAGGCTTTTCGTGTTACATAAGAGGTTGCTAAGCTGTTTTTGAATAGACTGTATTAATTTAAACTTCATTCCAGCTCTGCTTTTAAATTTATGATGATTTCACCCAATCAGCCTAACCTTACCTAACCTAACCTAACCTAACCTTACCTAACCTAACCTGTTCTGACCATGCCTAAACTAAAATACACTAACCTAACCTAACTTGACCTAGCCTAACCTAACCTAATCTAACCTAACCTAACCAAATTTAGTTACGTGTTTACTGTATGTGGACAGTCATGAGTTGTTTACTTGTACAAGCAAAATAGTTATCAATTTTAGACAAAAACGTCATTAGTGTTTTAATTCTTTTGTAGGACGATTATCTCACTATAGCTGTGTGTGTGTGTGTGTGTGTGTTATGTCATGTATCTTACTAAACACCACACACACACACACACACACACACACCTCCTTCAGAAACGTCCGTCGTGGGATAAACTTTTCCCTTCCACCACAACAACAACAAACAGACGAGAGGGAAAAAAACCACAGATATTTACGACAACAAGTCACTTTTCCTCCTCTTCCTCCTCACCCTCCCTTGAGAGTCACAAACCTTAATAAATACTTCAGAATCCCCTAGCCCACACTGATTAGTCTTCAGTTAGAATATGACTCCAATGTATGTGAACCACTGTCCCATATATACTGCTAATGAATATGATGTATTTCCTTCTTTGTGTACGAACCTCTGTCCTGCATGGCAGTGAACAGTGACATTACCCACATGAATCTGACCTCTATACATACCTGTATATAGCTGTTAATGAATATGATGTATTTCTTTATGTATGAACCTCTGTCCTGCATGGCAGTGAACAGTGACATTACCCACATGAATCTGACCTCTATACATACCTGTATATAGCTGTTAATGAATATGATGTATTTCTTTATGTATGAACCTCTGTCCTGCGTGGCAGTGAGAAGTGATACCACCTGACTGAATTACTCAGAATAGGCAAACTGTACTACAAGCTTTGCCAATAAATTTGTTAAACTAAAAAACTAAACCTCTTCCCCCTCCCTTTCCCCTCTTCCCCTCCTCTTACCTCCCTTTCCCCTCTTCCCACCACTCTTACTTCCTTTTCCCCTCTTCCCCACTCCTTCTACCTCCCTCTTCCCTTCCTCCTCCCTCTCCCCTCCCCACTCCCTCATTCCCTCCTCCTCCCTTCCCGGCCTCAACCTAATCAGTAAATAAGAATGAAAAAAAATCAGGCCACAATTTCAGCCATTGAGCCATGGGATATAAAGTAGAGTAAGTTTTAATGAGTTCCTCAACAAGCGGTCCCTTTGGTGGTGTGGCTCGGCCGTCTCTCGCCACCCACCCACTCACATATCCTACCCACACACCCACCCCACACACCTACTTATCCTACCCACACACCCATCCCACCCACCCATCCCACCCACCCATCTCACAACTACCTAAACACCCACCGCTGCCTAGAGACGGCGACCTTAGGCGGTGTGGGGAGGTACTGGGAGAGGAGGCGTGGGTGACCTACTGGGAGAGGAGGCGTGTGTGAGCTACTGGGCCAGGAGGCGTGTGTGACCTACTGGGAGAGGAGGCGTGTGTGACCTACTGGGAGAGGAGGCGTGTGTGACCTACTGGGAGAGAAGGCGTGTGTGACCTACTGGGAGAGGAGGCGTGTGTGAGTTACTGGGACAGGAGGCGTGTGTGACCTACTGGGAGAGGAGGCGTGTGTGACCTACTGGGAGAGGAGGCGTGTGTGAGCTATTGGGACAGGAGGCGTGTGTGAGCTACTGGGCCAGGAGGCGTGTGTGGCCTACTGGGAGAGGAGGCGTGTGTGAGCTACTGGGACAGGAGGCGTGTGTGAGCTACTGGGAGAGGAGGCGTGTGTGAGCTACTGGGAGAGGAGGCGTGTGTGAGCTACTGAGAGAGGAGGCGTGTGTGATCTACAAAACACGCCATAGCAAGTTAGGCTTAATATCCCACTCTGGGCTGTCTAAACACAACACAGTAGGTACTCAGCGAGCCAGTAACCCTTAGGACGGGAGACGAGTATTGTATCCACTTGTTCACTACACTCGTATGTTAGATAATTAGTTTAGTGGCATCGATCCTCTGATTTGATTTTACAAGGAGTTAGTGAGACGAGAGAAGTTGCCTTGTTGAGAATGACGTAGTTAATGCCAGAGTAATTGAAGGGGTAATGGGAAAAGGAGAGAGTGGAGGGGAAATTGTACTAGGGTAAAGTGGCCGCCCCCTTACGCTCAAACACCACTACTATTTACAAGCGATTAAAATGAACGTTTATTTATTGTTAAGTAGTAAATTTGGTTGATGCAATTTCTCATTTACACTTTTATTTTTATTTTTACCGCAATGAAAATAAAAATGAAATAAGGTGATATATTACTTGGTGTTTTATTAAGATTATAAGTTAGGTCGGTTATCCATCAACATCCAACACAAGTTTATTGAAAGTTAAAACGAAGAGAAATACTCGGTCGTGTGTTTCATCAGTTAAGAGAGACTGACATAGGAGAATGGAATGTAAGCGTCGAAGAACTTGGAAGCACAGTATCATTTGTCTTGCCTGGAGAGTCTAAGACAATAATGGCGGACGGGAGCTGTGGTGGACAGTGGGGGGGTCGGCGTCCAGATTACCTTGATGACGAGGAAAAACTTAATCTATGTGTTATTATGAAGATCATGTGTCTTATTATTTCATGTCATTCGAGGCAAGTTTGAGGTGGGTGAGGTGAGGCGCAGTGTGGTGAGGTGAGGCGCAGTGTGAGGTGCAGTGAGGTGAGGCGCATTTGTGTAGTGCTGGGAGTTATATAGATCTTTATCTTCAGTCTCCCCTTCCCCTCCTCCCCTCCCCCCTTTCCTCCCCTCATCTACACGCCACACAAGATAAATATCAACAGTCAATATAAACCTACGAGTTGTTCCGTCAGTTTGTGTCCGACAGCATCAGTGTGAAGGCAGAAGAACCGGTTATATATACTGTACGTCTGTCTACCTGTATACATACCTGAATCCATTAAAACGAGTATATATAGCATGTCATATTACTGGCACCATGTGTATGAATTTTATACATTGATGGTAGTGAACATATATTATCTGTTTACCTACAAGTCGATATAAGCTTAACAGGTATACCCACTCACTGAAAAGCCTATGTTAAACAAACGTAGAATTAATGTTGATATAGATAATTTATTTATTGCTCTGGATACTTGTTGTTAATTGTTCTATCATCAATAAATCAAAACAACCAAGACCCTGAATTATTTAACATATAAAACTAACTTACTGCTTTAAAATGAACTATATAAAAACCTAAAGGCAACATTTTCAATTATGTAAACAACTACACAAGTCCGAAATAATTGTTATTTCAGCAGACAACAGCTGTTCGCTAATTGGACAGAAATATTAGGAACAAGAATACTTTACCCCACCTGAAATATGTATATAGGCACGACAACATTATTGTATATATAACTAACTAGCCCCCATCCCCTGCCTAACTTACTACCACATTCTACAGTAGTCTACAATAGTTGGTTCTTGTTGTGGAATGTAAAAATCTCTCTCTCTCTCTCTCTCTCTCTCTCTCTCTCTCTCTCTCTCTCTCTCTCTCTCTCTCTCTCTCTCTCTCTCTCTACACAAAAGGTACCATGAGTGAGTGATGGTACACGCTAAGTACACCACACCTCCCCATGTACAGCGCAGACCTAGAACTGACCACACCTATCAGTTTACGGCTGGCTTAAAGGATGTTAGATTATAGAGTTGGTCAGGAGAGATTTGTTAAGAGGGGAAGGGGAGGAGTGATTGTGAAGTACCGGGAACTGGGGGGGGGGGGGTGTGAAGTACCGGGAACTGGGGGGGTGTTGTGAAGTACCGGGAACTGGGGGGGGGGTGTTGTGAAGTACCGGGAACTGGAGGGGTGGTTGTGAAGTACCGGGAACTGGAGGTGGGGTTGTGAAGTACCGGGAACTGGAGGGGGGGTGAAGTACCGGGAACTGGGGATTGTAAAGAGTGCAATATTGTGTGGTACCATGAACGAGAGGACCCACAGGTGCATGACTGATAATTATGTCCCTTTATGCATGACAGGTGTGTAAATTACAGTTGTATTCATGACAGATATCTGACAAGTGTTTATGACAGTTGTGTTCATGACATGTTTGACAAATGTTTATAACAGGTGTGTACATGACAGATGCGAACACGACAAAATTTTGACAAGTCTTTATGACAGATGTTTGACAAGTGTCTTTGATAGAAGTGTAAACAACAAATATACTCATGACAGATGTACTTATGAGATAATTTAATAACAGATGTGTTCACGTATTCATAACACTAAGTATTTTTATTTAACATACAGCATTTATTATCATTACACCAATGTTATATTAATCAACATGACCACACAAAACACTGTTCAACACACCTATAACCTATAATTTTATCGACGGTGTAATTATAATGGATTAAATAGTTCCAGATAATTAATTAAAAGTATGTTACTGCAATAATTAAGCCAAATTTAATCTAACTCACTAAACGAAATATAGTTTATTGTGATAAAATGTTTACATCGTGTGTTTGGTTGATGTTATATTGTATTACTGTGCTTCTACACCTGAGTTACTCCTATATAGAACTGAGTCACTCCTACATAGAACTTAGTCACTCCTACATAGAACTAAGGGCTTGGTTATGTAGTAAGATTGACTCTGTGTTTATAAAGGTGATCAGAGATTTTAGTGATAAGGTTAACTTTACCAAATGCTTGTTATCTGAGGTGAGTGTATGTCGTGTGTAAGTTGGGCCAAGTATGTGTGTATTTTGGCTTGCAACAGTGGAACACCTACGTAAGAGACAGCAAAATGCGTACAACTCAAAAGAGACATTCTAAGTTGGGCCAAGTATGTGTATGTTACGTAAAAGTGAACTAAATAAAATACTAAGTGTATCCTATGTGTTTTTTGCGTTCTCGGGTCATGTGTTAGTATGTGTCGCCAGGTGAGGTGAACTGACCTCGGTATACGAAAATCTTGGACGAATTGTAGTGAGTTTCTTGAGGGGATGGTAACAGGTCGTTAGAGAGACATGAAGAGGAAGTACTGCCATTAAGATACCTGAGAGTGGCACCTTAAGACAGGTGTCACGACCCCCACGGGAGGCTATAAGGTGAGGCTCCAGACTAGGCCACCTCCTCCTCCGCCTTCTTCTTCTTCTTCTTCTTCTTCTTCTTCTTCTTCTTCTTCTTCTTCAGCCCACTCCACCAGCCCACTCCACCAGCCCACTCCACTAGCCCACTCCACCAGCCCACTCATTCAGCCCACTCCTCCAGCCCATTCCTCCAGCCCACTCCTTCATCCCATTCATTCAGCCCACTCCTTCGGCCTACTCCTCCAGCCCACTCCAACCCATTCATTCAGCCCACTCCTCCAGCCCACTCCAACCCATTCATTCAGCCCACTCCTTCAACCCATTCATTCAGCCCACTCCTCCAGCCCACTCCTCCAGCCCACTCCACTAGCCCACTCCACCAGCCCACTCATTCAGCCCACTCCTCCAGCCCATTCCTCCAGCCCACTCCTTCATCCCATTCATTCAGCCCACTCCTTCGGCCTACTCCTCTAGCCCACTCCAACCCATTCATTCAGCCCACTCCTTCAACCCATTCATTCAGCCCACTCCTCCAGCCCACTCCTCCAGCCTACACTCCATATATCTACTCCAGCAGACATATACATCTAAGGCACGTACAGTACCCCCTAACCCCCCCCCCCACACACACACTCACACAGGTACACCTCCCCACCCCCACACAGTTACACCCTCCCCCACATACACAGGTACACCCTCCCCCACATACACAGGTACACCCTCCCCCCCACATACACAGGTACACCCTCCCCCACATACATAGGTGCACCCTCCCCTACATACACAGGTACACCCTCCCCCACATACACAGGTACACCCTCCCCCACATACACAGGTACACCCTCCCCCACATACACAGGTACACCCTCCCCCACATACACAGGTACACCCTCCCCACCACACACACAGGTACACCCCCCCCACACAGCTACACCCTCCTTCACCCACACACAGGTACACCCCTTACACACACAGTTTCACCCTCCCCCACATACACAGGTACACCCCCCCCCCCCACACAGCTACACCCTCCTCCCCCCACACATAGGTACACCCTCCTCCTCCCACACACAGGTGCGGTACATCCTCTCTACACCTCTACACAGACACACTAAGGCGTGGGTTATAAAAACTAAGGCATGGGTTATATAAACTAAGGCGTGGGTGATATAAACTGAGGCATGGGTTTAAGGCGTGGGTTATAATAAACTAAGACAACAACATCTTCATCACTGCCAAATATCAAGTTATATTTCTTCTTCTCTTGTTCGTAACTTTTATCAAAGATTTTGTTTAAATTTTTCTCATTTTGTCTCCTCCATTTTGGTATCTTTACACTACTCTATCACCATCTTTTGTTTACCCCGATTATTACACTTTTGTTTTCGTCATTCTTTTAACTATATTATGACCTTTTTTTCGTTAGTTCCATTCATCTTTTTTATTTTAACATTAAACTTCAATTTCGTTTTTCATTCACATCGCCTAATAGTGTGTTGAGTTGTGTTTGCTTTGTTTATTCCATAGTAAAGTCTCTTAAGCGTTCCACTACGTTGTTGGCCGTAGTGGAAGAAAACGGTAGTAAGGGAGGACTCGTATATTATACCAGGTGAGACCGCCCCACTGTATAAGATATTCTTGACATATATCCTGATCTTTTCATCCCCTGGCAAACGATCTTTCAGTTAGCTACTTGAACCTCTCATGTATATTTTTATGATAATCCTATTTATTATTGTTAAATTTTATTATTATTATTATTTTTAATTCTCTTCTTCCTCTCTCTATTATTATTTATACTCTTAAGATTTTGCTGCCAGTATCAGTTTAAAAGCAATTAAGTAATCATAGGCATATGGGCTAGCTATTTACGATAGCTTAACCCTTTGTACACGATAATTTAACCCCTTTACTACGATAACTTAACCCCTTGGGCCTTGACTAAATATCTTAACCCCTTGACTATGATAACTTAATCCCTTGAGTACGATAGCTTAACCCCTTGAGTACGATAGCTTAACACCTTGACTACGATAACTTAACCCCATAAGTAAAATATAATCGTCCTGAAGGAAACGGTTCATAGTGAGTCATTGTAATCAAGAGGATTAATCATCGTACTCAAGGAAACAAGCACATTGTATTAAAAGGGTTTATACATTGTACTCAAGGAATTAAGTCGTCGTACTCAAGAAATTAAGTAATTTTTGACAAGGGGTTAATTCTTCGTACTTAAAGGAATTAGACTATTTTAATCCAAGCACATAATTCAATCATAATCAGGGTAAACGTTTAGCATTGTCTATAAAGGGTTGGATCACATCACGGCGTCTCTATAAATCTTCACTACCCAACTCCTTATCTCTCTCCCCCCTCCCCCCCCTCAGCAAACGTGGTAAACACAACTCTTTCCCTTCACTAACATCTAAAACACCAAAGTCCTGCTATAAATCTCTTAACTTATCTCTAAAGTCGTTTCTGGAGTCTCTTAATCTTCTCTCATTCTTCTTCTCTATATTTCATTTTGTATTTTGTGATTATTCCCTATACGTGGTAATATTTCATCAGTAATATCCCTTACCTCGTCTAACCTGACCTGACCTGACCTGACCTGACCTAACCTAACCTAACCTAACCTCTATTGGAATATTGAAGGAAATAAGAAAGAGTTTAATATTTTTTCGTGGCCTAAATTTGAGGTTGTTCGGTTAAGGTGTTTCATATAAGGGGGAAAACAATTGTTGTCTAAGAGAGGGAAACTACTGTATTTAGCTGTTAAAGTCTTGCCAGAATTGCATAAAAAAGATATTTGAAAAATCACCATTAAAAGATAACAAGAAGCGAGTGATTAGTGATGGAAAACGAGTGAAATTTTATCCAAAGGTCATTAATGCAGCCAATTACCTTAATTATATCTGTTTGATTCGAGGTCCTTAATCACCAGGTCGAGGAGGAGGAGGAATGCAAGAGGAAAGGGGAGTAGGTCAGTTTGGATTAGGTTACGTTAGGTTAGGTTGAGTTAAGTTAGGGTTAGGGTGTTTAATTATGTCAAATGAGTTGGGTGACTAATTTTCATGTGATCCGAAATTTCACGGCGACACACACACACACACACACACACACCACACACACACACCTAATCTACACAAGTGATAGAGTATATTGGACAAGTGATAAATCTTTCTCGATACAATTGATCCAATAGCGTTTGTTCAATTGTAACTCTCCTTCACCACAGAGTCTGATGAAACTACTGGCTGGGTATTTTTTCCATTCATTTTACGTTTATCATTTTATAGACACAGACATGTAATGGCCCCTGTTACATAAACAGAATGATTATATAAATGGGTAATTACATATTGATTTATATACATAATCATCCCCTGTAACTTTCCACTGGTTATGAGGAGTCATCTTGATGGCATGTGGTCGGCACCCTTCCTTAAAAGGTGTGGCCAGAGACAGCTTAGGTCAGCATTGAAAGGGCCGGGCGATCGGGGCACTGACGCCCTGAGGCCTGACACTCCCTCAACGCCTCATATAGGAAGGACGTCTTTAAGCAGGTCTATTTACATAGCCTCCGTCCTTCTTTTAACACTCATAGTTACAGTGATAAGTTACGGTTGATTTACACTTTGCAATTGTCTTAGTTGTTCCTGAATTAATGGATTACAGACAACTTGGGTTTTGCTACTAATACCCAATAAAATATAAACGTTCCAGCCTAGTTAACTTCGACAGAATCTACAGTTACGGGGCTAGAACAGACACAGACATAAGTTTTAGTACATATTTAGCACTACAGATGGACTAATGTTCAATCCCAAGCTAATTTACAATCATACATCCATTCGTTGTGTCGATAACTTTATCATAGAGGAATATTCACCCCTGAAATCGTAACTAATTTGGATATGCGGTTTAGGTCATCAGGAGCGGCCAGTGTGTGGGGTGAAAATGTGTCACGGTTAACACAAATTACTTCCTGAACTAAGTCCATCTGGTTGTGGCATCCATACTCACTCACCTCTCAGACCTTGACGTGGGGTGATGGATGGAGGGGGGGGGGGGATGCAGAGGTTTCCCTTGTAACAATTATAACCTCTTGTGACGTCATGAGTGTCAACATTACCCCCCCCTCCCCCCCTCCCCCTTTCTCTCTGTTTATACAACCAGCTATTGCTACCCTCCCTACTCCTCCTCCTTCTTCTTCTCCTTCTCCTTCCTTCCCTCCCTCCCTCCCTCCTCCCTCCCTCCCTCCCTCCCTCCCTCCCTCCCTCCCTCCCTCCCTCCCTTCTCCCCTCCATCATCCAATCTCCTTCTTTCCATCCCATTTTGTCTCCTCTCTCCCCAATCCATCTTCCTTCTTCCCCTATCATCTCGTCCTCTTCTCTCTAACCCACCTCTTCCTGTAGTCTTAACCCACCTCTTCCTGTAGTCTTAACCCACCTCTTCCTGTAGTCTTAACCCACCTCTTCCTGTAGTCTTAACCCACCTCTTCCTGTAGTCTTAACCCACTTTTCCCCTCACTAACCCACCTCTCCCCACACCCTATTCTCCCCTCACCCCCCTCACCCTACTCTCCCCTCACCCCTCTCCCTCACCCTACTCTCCCCTCACCCTTCCCCCTCACCCTACTCTCCCTCACCCCTCTCCCTCACCCTACTCTCCCTCACCCCTCACCCTACTCTCCCCTCACCCTTCCCCCTCACCCTTCCCCCTCACCCTTCCCCCTCACCCTACTCTCCCTCACCCCTCACCCTTCCCCCTCACCCTACTCTCCCCTCACCCTTCTCCCTCACCCTACTCTCCCTCACCCTACTCTACCCTCACCCTTCTCCCTCACCCTTCCCCCTCACCCTTCCCCCTCACCCTTCCCCCTCACCCTACTCTCCCTCACCCCTCACCCTTCCCCCTCACCCTACTCTCCCCTCACCCCTGGCCTCCATTATAACACACAATGCAACAGTTGGTGAGTTGTGTTGACATAATTAATGTCCCTCTGCCGAAGTCCATTACCGTCACCCCAGCTGCTCATGGTTACATCATCACGGGCCCCCAAACGTAAACATTTAAATTGTGTGACTGAATTCATGGAGGATTTAATTTTATTTTATTTTATTTACTGATAATTTTTTTAAGGTCATTGTGTTTATATGTTTAGGTAATGTTATGCAATGTTCAGCCTTGTTAAAGAATGCGGTGGTTGAGTGGATACAACGTTCGCCTGCTGTTCCTAGGGGGTCGATGGTTCGATCCCCGTGCACTCTCATGGGTTTACAACTTGAGAAGTGAATACGATGGAGTGCAATGCTGGCCATGTTGCCTTCTTGTGTACCGAACACCACAAAGTCACTCTAGCTCTCAAGCCACACTTTTCGAACACTTGAGAGTACTTTAAGAACCACACAGTCGAACACTTACTGTAGATGTCACTCGCACCGTATTCCTAACACCAGGGAGTTACCAAGCTGCTAGAATTCCACAAATCATTCATCCATAGATCAAGTTAGTTATTGAAATGAACTCTGTTTATTTGTATATTTTTGAGATATGAAAAGTCCCACCAAAAATATTGTCAACAGTGGGAGAGAAATCAATAACGTGTACAATGAATAACGTGTACAGTGAATAACGTGTACAGTGAATAACGTGTACAATGAATAACGTGTACAATGAATAACGTGTACAATGAATAACGTATAATGAATGATTTGTAAATGAATAACGTGTACAATGAATAACGATTACAATGAATAGCGTGTACAATGAATAACGTTTATAATGAATAACGTGTACAATGAATAACGTGTACAATGAATAACGTGTGCAATGAATAACGTGTACAATGAATAACGTGTACAATGAATAACGTGTACAATGAATAACGAGTATGTGATAGTGTGTCGGTCATATAAGGAAAACTATCTTATACTGTAGCTCCACCACTCTCAGAACTGATGCAGTCCGGCCGTGTGGGGGATGGAGCCGCCACTGTCAACCTGAAAGGATACGTCTTTATGGGTCTCTTCACGGCGTTGTCCGCGAGCACTTATGCCAGAGCACAGTCACCTCACCCGTCCACCCCTAATAGATAACACTTGAGGTATATAATTTTATTTAAGTGATGAAGGTGTTTCTAGGTCGCATTATGTTTTGGGATTTTCGCCTCCAAGATTCACACACTTACTAGAAGCAGATATAAGACTTAAGAAGGTGTATGGTACTTTACACTAACCTAACCTAACCCAACCTAACCTAACCTAACCTAACCCAACCTAACCTAACCTAACCCAACCTAACCTAACCTAACCCAACCTAACCTAACCCAACCTAACCTAACCTAACCTAACACTAACCTAACCTAACCCAACCTAACACTAACCTAACCCAACCTAACCTAACCCAACCTAACCTAACCTAACCTAACACTAACCTAACCTAACCCAACCTAACCTAACCCAACCTAACCTAACCTAACCTAACACTAACCTAACCTAACCCAACCTAACCTAACCCAACCTAACCTAACCTTACCTAACCCAACCTAACCTAACCTAACCTAACACTAACCTAACCCAACCTAACCTAACCCAACCTAACCTAACCTTACCTAACCCAACCTAACCTAACCTAACCTAACACTAACCTAACCTAACTCAACCTAACCTAACCTAACCTAACCTAACCTAACCTAACACTAACCTAACCTAACCCAACCTAACACTAACCTAACCCAACCTAACCTAACCCAACCTAACCTAACCTAACCTAACCTTACCTAACCCAACCTAACCTCACCTAACCTAACCTAACACTAACCTAACCTAACCTAACCCAACCTAGATATGAAAAGAAGTCTACCTGGTGTGTTTTGTGTTAATATAGTTAAATATAATTAACTAATAAACCTAATCACTTACACTTATTAACTTGATTATTCCTCCTTAACTTAATCACTTTAATCTCTAATAATATAAACAGAACT
>CAUDMG010002108.1:2115000-2137500 GCA_958450375.1 Homarus gammarus
TTAGCTTTAAGTAACCTTAGATTTGGTTAGATTAGATTAGTTTAGGTTAGCATTAAATTAGACGAGGTTAGGTTATGTCAGGTTAGGTTAGGTTAGGTTAGGTTAGGTTAGGTTAAGTTAGGCCAGGTAAGGTTAGGTTAGGTTAGGTTAGGTTAGATTAAGTTAGGTCAGGTAAGGTTAGATTAGCGGTTAGTTAATCCTGAGGTGAATTAAGCCTGAGGAGGGAATAATCTTCAGGTGAACCCAACTGAAGGATGATATAAATATGATAAATAACAACAGTTTTATTCGTAACTTAATTTCCATCTGTTTAATGATTCACTTCCATCACCAGCCTAGGAGACTAAGTTGTTCCATTAATGAGTTTTACACCTTGATATAAATTTAACTTCACAATAAAACTCTAAAAAATATTAAGAAAAAAATTATATTCCATCAACATTAATTTATTTCATCTTATTTGTGAGTTTTACATCTTGAGAAAATATTTACGTCTCTTCATTATGGATTCGGGATGTTATGGTGTTAAGGGATGTTATGGTGTTAAGGGTTGTTATGGTGTCACCTTGAAGTCTATAATATCCTGGCTGGCACTAATCCCCCTCCCCCACCCCCTCTTTCCCCTCCCTCCCCTCACAGATCATCAAAAACGGAGCCTCATTGGATATTAAAAGCTTCAAAAAAATGTCTTTATGTTGGAGCCTCATGATAAAAGCGGCCTTCCTAAGTTCCGCGTATAATTATATTACCATTAGACTCGTATACAAATATGGTCAAAATAAAGGGGTGGGTATTTATTGATGCTGTCATCTGTCCCGTCAAAAATATAGACAGAATCGTCCGGGAGTATATTGACCCCCCGCCCCCCGCCCGCCCCCTTCTTTCGTCTTGTTAATTTTCGTTTTTTTTTATAGGTTAATGTTTTTTTTTACTAGTCTAGTCTATATCTTGATCTATAGATGAGTTTGTCTACGGTTATTATTTTTTTTGATGTTTATATTCCGGTTTATCTGTTTTTTCTGTGTGGTTTTATTTCTGGGTTTGTTTTTCTTCTCTCTCAGCCAGACGCCCCCCGCCACGTATGGGTTAGAACTCTATTAATAAACCGTTTATTATTATTATTATTATTATTATTATTATTATTATTATTATTATTATTAGAACGCCAGGCGACGCTCCTTCACCCTATACCGTCGCTTTTCTTCCCTTCGCCTTCATCATCGTCTTCCCACCCTCGCCCTCCACCCCACCCACGTCTTCTACCCCACCCACGTCTTCCTCCTCCACCCTCCAGCTGATGCAGGGTCTCGCTCAGAACTTGTGTGACACTCCGGTGCGGAAAGTTACCTGCCTAACTAAATTACCTGTCCTTGACTCCTCTCACTCCTCCTCATAGTTAACTGTTGTCTCACTCACACCGCCAGATGGCCAACTCTGTACTCTAGGTCTGGTCTGTCGTGTTCTCATGCGTCCAGAGTCTGTCGTGTTCTTCAAGTGGCCGCTAATCACTTTTACTAATTAGCTACACAACGCCTGTGATTAGCTATTTACAAGGTAATTTCTCTTATCCAGAAAATTGCAACGACATCAGATAGATTTTTCGTGGACCAGTGCTTTGGCGTGGCATAGAGGGTGGGGGGAAGGGGTGTGTGTGGGTGGGGAAGAGGTGTGGGTGGGTGTGTGAGGGTGGGGGGAAGGGGTGTGGGTGGGTGGGGAAGGGGTGTGGGTGGGTGTGTGAGGGGGGGGGGTAGGGGTAGGGGGTGTTAGTACAGGTTGGGCTCATTTGCATAATCAGTGATTGACCCTAATTGGTTCTGTTAGTTAATGAATTGTCTTGAAGTGAGTGTGTTTTATAGTTAATTTATGGTGTGTTTTATGACATGGGTGTAACGAGTAGGATGGTTGTCCGCGGCCCCACTAGGGGGGGGGGGGGGGAAGACGGAGGTGAGAAGGTCGCTGCTGCCTCGTCGCATAGCAGACATTAGCCAGCCAGCACCACAGCTGCACATACCCCGCTGTTCGATTCATTTTGCTGTCAATCTCTGGTCACCTACTCCAGCTACTGCCATGGCTGCCACTTGATCGCCACTTCCTCCACGCCCTATCCACCGTCCGTGCCCTGGCGTCTCTCCTGTGTGGCAAGACAGGAGGCTGCCCTGGTCCTTCCCCCCGAGAGCGGACCACCGCCTTAACAGAACATACAGACCATTCCACCGGGCTGCAGTCGTAGGAAATATCTGTACTCTGTTTGACTCCCGTAATTGTTTATTTAATATCTGTGTGAGTGGTGTCAGTTATTGTGAGTATTTTCGTAGTAAAGAGATTTCAGTCTCTAACGGTTGTTTGTTACCCCTTGGCACTCATGGTTCTTGACTTTCCCTTAATAAGATCCTGATTAGGCTGGCAAGGGATTTATATCCTAAAGTCCAAGCCTTTATACATAGGTGGTGTTTTTTTTTTTCTTTTTTATTCTGATTTTGCTTTTTTCTTCTTTTTAGGCTTTCTTGTTTTCTGTCTTGTTTTATTTTTATTTTGTTATTGTCGTCTGTCCTTCTTCCTCTTCTTCCAAATACGCACAACATCCTGCCAGAACCCCCCCCCCCCCCAAGCAAAAAAAGGAAAATTAAAACACTCCAGAAAAACTGACCGGGAAAGACAAATGTCCCTTAAACTGCCCAGAGACTCGACCGTAGGAGAATGAACACCTGTCTGCCCCACGCAAGAGAGAGAGAGAGAGAGAGAGAGAGAGAGAGAGAGAATGAATTTGCTTTGAACATTGAAAGAAGTGCCTAGCTAACAAGCCTAGATATAAAGAGCAAGAAGGTGCCAAGCCACATGGGTCATAAGGTCGAGGGTCAAGTCGTAATGCCATGGGGAAATTCGACTTTAGAGGTGACTTGTGTTGAGGCCACCAGCCACCGAAGAGCAACTGACAGAAATTAATAAGTTTCTTCGTCAATTATATTTTTATTATTATTATTATTCCTCAGGATAATGGATGTTGCCGGTGTGGGTGTGGGTGGGTGGGTGTGGGTTGAGTGGGTGGGTGGGTGTAGGTTGGAGTGGGTGGGTGGGTGGGTGTAGGTTGGAGTGGGTGGGTGAGGGAGGAGTAGGTTGAGTGGGTGAGTGGGTGGGTGAGGGAGGGGTGGTAGGCACGGAAACCGGTGATGGTAAACAACTGGGTTTTTCAAATTGGCCAGAAAAGCTAAGAGGGGGGGGGTGGCTTGACTCGGGGCTGACTGTGGCGAGCTGTGAGAGGCTTTAGCTGGTTGTGGCGAGCTGTGAGAGGCTTTAGCTGGCTGTCGCAAGCTGTGAGAGGCTTTAGCTGGCTGTCGCAAACTGTGAGAGGCTTTAGCTGACTGTGGCGAGCTGTGAGAGGCTTTAGCTGGTTGTGGCGAGCTGTGAGAGGCTTTAGCTGGTTGTGGCGAGCTGTGAGAGGCTTTAGCTGGTTGTGGCGAGCTGTGAGAGGTTTTTCATTGTATGGAGCCTGAATCGTGTGAATATTTACATTATCTGAGATTCTTGGGTCATGAATCGTGGCCCTGAAGTGAGCATCGAATCACCCAAGACCCTGGAGTGAGCACCGAATCACCTGTGGCCCTGGAGTAAGCATCGAATCACCCAAGACCCTGGAGTGAGCACCGAATCACCCGTGGCCCTGGACTAAGCATAGCCTCCCTGTTAGTCCTTTGAGTAAACACACACACACACACACAGAGCTTAGCAAAAAGACGCCACAAATCTGCTAGCTGGCGTGACATATGGCAGACGTAGTTACACATGGCGAACCTCTTGAGAATTATTTTATCACCCAAGAATTTTTCCCCAGGACTAGAAATCAGAGGTTGGCTGCCCTGCTTTAATGTCCAGTTCTGTTGGGTATGGTAATTCTGTTCACTTCCGGGATGGAATTATAACGACGCTGTTGACTTGTTCTGGGATCACTTATTTCTTCCATGTCGGGTTTTGTGTTAATTATTCCCCGTCTCTCTCTCTCTCTCTCTCTCTCTCTCTCTCTCTCTCTCTCTCTCTCTCTCTCTCTCCTTAACCTTCGTCGCCTTCCACATATATATTCCCAGACGTCGTCCTTCACCCTCGAGGCTTGATTTATCGTCGAGTTATACCTCCATGGCATCTAGCTGACACCTGAGGGCTTCTTGAGTGTGTTTACAGAGTTGATGTGAGGGACTTGTAGTGTTCAAGTGCCTGGATTTTCTTTAGTATTCATGGTCTGTATTATACAATGTCCTTAATGAAGGCTAGATGTATAGGATAATATATGCATGTGTAGGTGTAATGATGTATACATGTGTAGGTATAATGATGTATACATATGTTGGTTTTTTCGGGAGGGTTAATGATTTGGTTCAGTGGATTAGTTGGGAGGTTTCTACGCCGTGTGTTGATGACTGATGGTGTGAGGGAGGATGGTCTCTCTCTCTCTCTCTCTCTCTCTCTCTCTCACGAACATAGTAGAACATCATACACTCAGTTATTATTAATGTACGTCCGTCATACCTCCAGACAGTATTTAGTTTCTTAATAATAATAACAACAATAACTAATCCCCACTATCATTATTTTCCTCCTTATCATCACTTTCATCCGTATTATACTTCTTCTCATTCGTAAATTCATCAAGAAACATAAGATAACGAAATATTAACGAAATGTGATGGTTGTGTTGAGTGGTCTGATGCTTATAAATCGATCTGGGGAGAAGGGTGAAACTGATAAAATTCCTCTAAAAGTTTACATCATTCCAAGATTCCAAAGTTATTTCCCTCTTAAGTTTGAATTATTTATGACCTATGTACTTATGTACTAACTTACAATACACACTTCAAGATATTATCGTTATTGAAGCGCAGAAGTGTGTGTGTGTGTGTGTGTGTGTGTGTATTTTATGTGGTAGTTCTGTGTCGGTCAAAGGTAAACACGCTATTGCTCTGCTGCTCTCACTGGATTACTTCCTGTTTATCACCACCTTGAGTAATTCTCCTTTATCTCTTACTTCTCCTCTTCCTCTCACTTCTTCACTTCCTCCTCTTATCCTTCTGTTGCTATCCATACACCCTTCCTTCTCTTAATTCTCTTGTTCCTGTTTATTCCACTCGTTCTTCTCCTCTCTACATGTATCCTTCTCCTCTTGTTCTTACTTTCCTCCTCCTCCTTCTTCTTTATTCTTCTTCCTCCTTCTCCTCCTCCTTCTATATTCCCCCTCCTCTACCTTTTCCTCCTTCTATATTCCTCCTCTTCCTCATTTTCATTTTCCTTCTTTTTTTTCCTCTTCCTTTATTCCCCCTCCTCCTTGTTTCCTCCTCCATTATTCCTCCTTCTTCTTTTTATCGTTCCTCCTTCTAATTCTTCTTTACTCCTGCCTCTTCCTCCTCTCTGTGCCACTGTGCCCTGAGCCCCTCGTAACGTGGCGTGTTGGCCGTGTTTATGCCCGGGTCTTATCGGCTATCAACTGATAAGGGCGTCATCTAAAAGGAGAGTTTCCACCCTCCTCTCCTCCTCTGTATGATATCTTCTCTTCCTCCTCCTCCTCTTATTGCCTCTCACCAATTCTGCCTCTTCCTCATTCTTCCCCTCTTCCTCCTCCTATCGTCTTTCTTTCACCTCTTCCTCCTCCTCCGGAAACAAATGACAACAAAGAATGACGTCACAATGACACTCCTCCCTATAACAATGACGACACGATGGCACCTCCCCCAAACAATGACGACACGATGGCACCTCCCCCCCAAACAATGACGTCACGATGGCACCTCCCCCCAAACAATGACGACACGATGGCACCTCCCCCCAAACAATTACGTCACTATAACACCTCACCAAAGCACTCCACTCAGCACAACAAATTAAGAAAAATATTAATTAAAACAATAATTAATACTACAGAGGAATCATTAGTGTTTTGAGGTGTCCAATTTTACGTTTACCTGTCTTAGAGGTATGCAGGGAGGCTTGATATAATAGACTCATTAAGGTGTATAGTAACGAGTGTGGTAGTTTGGTTAATATAAACTACACTAATGAACTATGGGTAGAAAAGTGGTGATTGAAGTGATAGGAAGTTAATTAGAGAAGTATGAATGATTTATTGGTGTTAGTTATCAAGAAGATGATTAGGTTAGGTTAGGTTAGGTTAGGTTAGGTTACTCATTGTCTTAGAATATGTTAAGTTCAATATGGTTAGGTTAGGTTATCCAGAGACTTAGTTAAGATGGTAGTGAAGGAACACAAGCGTGGTTGAAGAGGAGGAGGAGGAACACTAGCGTAGTTAAGGAGGAGGAGGAACACCAGCGTTAAGGAGGAGGAGGAGGAACACCAGCGTAGTTAAGGAGGAGAAGGAGGAGGGTCCATCATTACCAATATCTCACCCTTGATGTTCCTCCCTGAGATACACTGTCGGGGGCCCTGAGAGACCTTCCTCAGGGCCTCTCAGGGGGTCATGATGGAGCCGTGATGGAAGGAGGCAGGAAACGGGATGGAAAATGAGGTTTTATAAAAGACGGCGAATCCTTGGAAGGACTCGAGAAGGAAGAGTACGAAGAGAGAATTAAGGATTAGAGAGAAGCTGAATCACGGAGAAGAGAGAAAGTACAAGAGAAACAGGAAAGAAAAGAAAGTAAAGATAGAAGGAATGAGAAAAAAAGGCATCGAATATTTTGTATTTTAACTTTTTTTTTGTGACTAAATAGTGCTGCTATGTGGAACTGTATCTGTACAAAGGTGGGATATGTACACCTGAGTGGAGGGGTGGAGTGTAGGGAGAGGTTATGTTGGAGGGAGTGGATATACTGTTTAAAGATGCTCCTCCCTTACCTTCCCTTCCCTTTCCTTCCCTCCTTTTTCCTTCCCTCCCCTTTCCTTCCTTCCCTTTCCTTCCCTCCCTCCCTTTCCCTTCCATTTAACCCTTCACGACGCAAGAGGCTAAGGTCGTCTGGGGTGATCATGTGTCTAGGTTCTCAGTACTTGATATAGTATTATTTTTAGTGACATTTTAAGCCACAGGTGTGCGTAAGTCATACCTTTTAAGTCACAGGTGAGCTTAAATTATTCCTTTTACGTGACAGGTGAGCTTAAATTATACCTTTTAAGTGACAGGTGAGCTTAAATTATACCTTTTAAGTCACAGGTGAGCTTAAATTATACCTTTTAAGTCACAGGTGAGCTTAAATTATACCTTTTAAGTGACAGGTGAGCTTAAATTATACCTTTTAAGTCACAGGTGATCTTAAATTATATCTTTTAAGTCACAGGTGATCTTAAATTATATCTTTTACGTGACAGGTGAGCTTAAATTATACCTTTTAAGTGACAGGTGAGCTTAAATTATACCTTTTAAGTCACAGGTGAGCTTAAATTATACCTTTTAAGTGACAGGTGAGCTTAAATTATACCTTTTAAGTGACAGGTGAGCTTAAATTATACCTTTTAAGTCACAGGTGATCTTAAATTATATCTTTTAAGTCACAGGTGATCTTAAATTATATCTTTTACGTGACAGGTGAGCTTAAATTATACCTTTTAAGTGACAGGTGAGCTTAAATTATACCTTTTAAGTCACAGGTGAGCTTAAATTATACCTTTTAAGTGACAGGTGAGCTTAAATTATACCTTTTAAGTGACAGGTGAGCTTAAATTATACCTTTTAAGTCACAGGTGATCTTAAATTATATCTTTTAAGTCACAGGTGAGCTTAAATTATACCTTTTAAGTCACAGGTGAGCTTAAATTATACCTTTTAAGTCACAGGTGATCTTAAATTATATCTTTTAAGTCACAGGTGAGCTTAAATTATACCTTTTAAGTCACAGGTGAGCTTAAGTCATACCTTTTAAGTCACAGGTGAGCTTAAATTATACCTTTTAAGTCACAGGTGAGCTTAAATTATACCTTTTAAGTGACAGGTGAGCTTAAATTATACCTTTTAAGTCACAGGTGTGCGTAAATCAATCCTTTTAAGCCAGGTTAGATACACTTCTGTTTTTTAAATAATTCTTTAACTCTAAAACTAACCTATTTAGAAAAATATCTTAACCCAGTGAATACAATGGAGTTAAGTCCCTGTGTTCAAGGGCTATCGGCGTAGTTGTGGAGATAAAGATATGCGTAGTTTAGCAGGCTCAGGTCTTGATCACGAGCCATTGTTAGGAAGCTACTATATAAAATGAACGTTTGTCTTTGGGCAAAATAGATCTTCCACTTTGAAGTTTGGGTAAAAAAGCGATTTATTTTCTGGCGCTATAGCCTCGTGTTCAATTATGTAATAGTTACTCCTCCAATAGCTTGAACCATTTTCTTTCTAAGTTTTCTTTCACTAAATCAAAATTCACAACATAACGAAAGTACCCGGTATATAAACTCTTCTTTACAACCCTCTTAAGTCTATGAAAACTCCATTAGCGCCTTAGGATCCCATATCATTTATAAGTGGGGCTGGATACCCTTCCTCTCCAACGACAGGATCTCGCTAGGATGGGAGTAGCCGCGGTGAATTTGTCTGAATTGGAAAAGAATGAGAAAATGCAAATGAGTGGGTCTTGATTTTGCATATTTCTTCACCGTCTGGGAGAAAAAAAAGGTTTCTCCGTATTTTGGGAGTCCCTTGATGGGTTACCTTGATGGGTTACCTTGATGATGGGGTCCCTTGATGGGTTACCTTGATGGGGTCCCTTGATGATGGGGTCCCTTGATGGGTTACCTTGATGATGGGGTCCCTTGATGGGTTACCTTGATGGGGTCCCTTGATGATGGGGTCCCTTGATGATGGGGTCCCTTGATGGGTTACCTTGATGATGGGGTCCCTTGATGGGTTACCTTGATAGGGTCCCTTGATGATGGGGTCCCTTGATGATGGGGTCCCTTGATGATGGGGTCCCTTGATGGGTTACCTTGATGGGGTCCCTTGATGGGTTCCCTTGATGGGGTCCCTTGATGATGGGGTCCCTTGATGGGGTCCCTTGATGGGGTCCCTTGATGATAGGGTCCCTTGATGGGTTACCTTGATGGGGTCCCTTGATGGGTTACCTTGATGGGGTTCCTTGATGATGGGGTCCCTTGATGGGTTACCTTGATGGGGTTCCTTGATGATGGGGTTCCTTGATGGGGTACTTCTATCTATCTATGCATCTATCTTTCTCTCCATCTATCCATCCAACCATCTATCCATCTTATCCTCATTGAGAATACATACGAAGCTGAATTGACGAAACACAAAATGATCCATTAACGATAACAACACAGTCATCTTCACCCTCGAGAGATAACTGGACAAACATGAGGTTGGTGTCGAATTCAGAATATTACTTGTCTATTCGCTTTAGTACAGATTAACTTTATATAGATAGATATTTCATTATTATGTACACACACCTGAAATAATTAAGTCTAGAATTATACCTGTGGAGATGATATTAAGTTAGATTACCCTAAATCAAATAATTTCAGAACCTCTTCACAAGCCTTAGATTCCCTTAACCTAAACAAAGAAACCTTTATCCAACCCTACAGATTAATTAATATGGGTCACCGTCTTATAGTTCCAGTATTTATAACGACGTGGAGTATAATGGCGTGTTTGTGAACTGTATACTAATCTTATATTGGATAATGTCACCAACAAGTACAAGAAATAATGGCCTGTGTCGCGTTTTGGAAAGGAATTCTCCATGTACATTTTCTGGACTGCTGAGTGGATAAGTCCTCAGAAAGAACCGGACTAATCTTTATAACCCAATATGTCTTTTTCGACAACTAAAAAATATAACCGTCAATTTCACCTTCACGGTATTCTGCCTTCCTTATAAACTATCTCGTCAGCAGGTAAAATAATGAATTCTTAGTAATTTATATTATGAAAAAAAAAAAATTATTGCCATGGGGAAGGTGATTACTATCTGGCAATATGGTAGAGGCGAGTTAATACAATTATGGACTTGGCTAAACGGACGACTCTGTTGAAGTATTGACGGTTATTACCTTACACACACACACACACATACACACAGGCTGTTTCATTAAGGTATTTAGAATAATATAACAGCCCTTTCAATCCGTTACCTCGCCACACAACGCGACGGTGCCACAGAAGCGACTATACAAGTTTATCTTAAGAACTTTGAAGACTCGTGCAGTGAATCTTTCTCGTATATGGAGATAAATATTTATTCAGTAAAATCGACATACGAGTTCACATGGATTTAATATTTACGCAACTGAGTCTCTTCCTTAACTGGATTTTGTTCACTTAGCACTCATTAGGAGACAAATTTAGCCTCGCCCTAAAGACGTCACAGCAAGGTTGGTACGATAATGTGGGAGGGTTGTGGTGGGGGGCAGAGAGGGGTAGAATCACCCACACTCCCTCCCATCACCACCACTCCTCTCCCACCAATCCCTATATCACCACTTTAGGTAGCATCATAAACACTGCTCCAGCCTGAGTGATCAACAGCACCTGCCGTTCCTCATCACCTCACAATGCCGTGCTTATGATGGCTACACCGGACGGACACTACCCGACATTCTGTGAGATTTTGTGTTTCAGGGCTAATGAAAGTGTTAAGCCCCACAGAATATTATCCATGTCTGCATCTGTCTGTCTGTTTGTACGAGCTGATATATTCCCAAACACCACAACAAAAGTAGATCATCCGTAGGCTTATCTTCTGACTGTGGTTAATATATTTTTTTTTTTGGGGGGGGGGGGGGTCAATGTTCGCGTTTATCTCAGATCGTCACTGTACGGAGTGTAGCATCAGTGTCGTATGGAGACATTTTCCTCGTTTAAAAAAAAATAAATAAGCTTGGTGGTGGAGAAGTGGAAATGTGAAATATGCTGTAAAGGCGAGTACGGGTAAAAAATATGACCTTCTACTTGAAAGCATTAAGAGAAAACTTAATGGCTCTGCTGCATAAAGTCTGGGATAATCTGTTGAAAGCAACGTTTTAGCTAATTTCGCCTCTGTGATTTTACTCCACATAATTTAAGCCTTTTAGGGAATGGCTGGTGAAATGTTTTATTTCTTGAGAGACCTTGCATTCATACCGTAAAATAGCGTCACTGAAGGCAGGAAAACGCTCGTCTGGCGAAGTTTCCATAAGCATACATGCCTTTGCGGAATACATAGGGGGAGGTCAGGCGTTTGTGTTTGCTCGTGCTGGCGTTGTCTTTTTGTTTTTCTCATGACACAGGCCTTTAATGTTCGCCTCATGTGCTGTGCGTCGCTCCATGTACTGTGCGTCATAAGTAGCTACCCTGGCTGTGTTGAGTTAGTTGAGCCGCAGAGCTATGCGGCACTCAGTGACTGTTACCTCAAAGTCGATATCCGCGA
Organism: Homarus gammarus; assembly: GCA_958450375.1. Classification (NCBI taxonomy): domain Eukaryota; kingdom Metazoa; phylum Arthropoda; class Malacostraca; order Decapoda; family Nephropidae; genus Homarus; species Homarus gammarus. Next base: position 2,126,346 of record CAUDMG010002108.1, read on the forward strand.
CTGTTGTCGGCTTTGGGGCCGATGCTCTCGTTCCCCTGAGGCAAAGCAATGCAGACATAAGCAGGGAGAAGGACAGTCGACATCTCAACCAGGCTGTAACATAACTTCTGGGCTGCTGCTTCCGTTCAGATAACACCTCCGCGAGTCTGGCGTAGAAGCATCTTGCACTTGGTCCCATCCCATCGGAGGTTGTGAACACCAGAGGATTGAAGCTTTCTTGATCGACGTTCTGAATTCTCTCACACTACTACTACTACTACTACTACTACTACTACTACTGCTACTACTACTACTACTACTACTACTACTACTACTACTACTTTTTTTTTTTTTTTTTTTTTTTTTTTTTTTTTTTTTTTTTAAACGTGGCCTCCAGCCTCCCCCAATAACCACACCTTCGCCACCATTTGTTTACCTTAATATTAAATATCCTAATACATAAGAAGCTATCCTAACTGTGTTAAATTAGTTGAGCCGCAGATCTATGCGGCATTCAGTGGCTGTAGCCTCATAGTCAATATCTGCAGCAGTTGTCGGAGTAGGGGCAGAAGCTCTCGTTCCCCTGAGGCAGAGCAAAGCCGACCGAAGGAGAGAGAAGGACAGTCGACATCTCATCCAGGCTGTAACATAACTTCTGGGCTGCTGCTTCTGTTCGGAGATCAGCTCCGCGAGTCTGGCGTAGAAACATCTTGCACTTGGGCCCATCCCACCAGAGGTTGTGAACACTAGAGGAGTGAAGCTGCCTTGATCAACATTTTGAATTCTCTCCCCATATGCCCTTCTCTTATCGTTCTCGTTCCTCCTATGTGCAGCATCGAGAGCTAGGTTACGGTGACAAACGGCCATGGGATCAAAAATCCTGATGTCGAAGAAAGCTCGCTGTCCCCGCGTCCAGAATCCTCGAGCACTGACGTCCACACGGGCTTCGTTAGATGTGTTTGAAGTCCTGTGTTGGAAGATCTCGCCATCCAGTGGAAGGAGGGTCGGTTCTACCATAACGTCCCGGCAGATTTCCTTCAACATATTTGCTGTGAGATCCCTTACCTCCTCATGCATATGAAGCCCCCCTTCTTGCAGACCATGGCGTGATCGCCATCATAGGAAGAGCCACACACGCATTGGGAGCAGGGCCGGCGCTACCCACTAGGCGAACTAGGCGATCGCCTAGGGCGCCAACATCTGGGGGCGCCACAAATTCAGGGCAAACTTGGATAAAATTAAAAATGAAGGGAAAACTGTGGTGGACACTGTGGTGGAGCCGTGGAGGGTAGGAGCAGGATGTTAGAAGGGGGGGGGGGGGGGGTCGGAGGGAGGCGAGGGTAGGTAGACGGTAGCCGACTGTGTTTTCTTTTTTAATACTATTCGTTAACCCCCGGAGGGACTAACCCGGGTCCTTATCTTTGGCGGCCTGGAGAACTGTCGAGCAGACCTGAAGGCTGACATCTGAGGAACCCTTCTCCCAACCCCACCATCCCCTCCCCTCCCTTACTGCCACGTAAATGTGAATAACAAAGTGTGAGGCCAGACATACTGCCTCACACGCCTGTTCTCACGCATTTGTGAATAAGTTACCCTTTATGTATAGAACTAAACAAATAATGTAAATGAAATACTGTGTAACTCTCAGTGCCAAAATATCCTGACAACCGGGGTTAATTATTATGACCCTTTGTAAACCCTACTCTGTAATCCTTTTGCGCTACCGCTCACAGGATGAGTATGGGGTGCACAATAAAGTAGCCGCTGCAAGCGGCAAAAAACAAAAAACAAAAAAAAAAACCCTTACTGCCAGGGCGGCTGAGCCGCCCCTTCCCTGTCTTTGTCGGGATGAGGCAAGGTTACCTGACCTCTGAAGGTTACGTCAAGGATTTATTGATTTAATGTAATAACAATAATTGGTTATTTGCATGGGTGAAGTAATAAAGCCACAAGATGAAAACAATGTAGTAATGGGTTACTGTACCTACATTAGCTTATCAAAACTTTCAAGGGGGCGCACATCTAAAGGCTTGCCTAGGGCGCCAAATCATCTTGCACCGGCCCTGATTGGGAGGGCCAACTGTACCTTAGAGCAATGGCATCTGTAAATTCTTGTTTGTTAAGGCTGAAACCATTTGCCCTTATCGGTAACGTAGTTAACCAGTTCGAGGCGCCCACCTCCTGCACTATAGCTACTTTTTTTGTCAAATTTTCTGGAACCTGCAGCAATAGTTGCTGCAACGTGTCATTTTGGCAGTGCTGCCGATCTGTTGTAATGGACCTACGGATCTTATTAACTTCGCTGGTGTCCACTTCCCCTGTTGCATTCTGGGCTATTATGTGGTCAGTGAGGGCTGCCGTGAGCTTAAGTGAATTTTGATGTTCAGAGTCAGCAATCTCCTCTGGATTAGTTAGTCCCATCCCTCCCAGTCTTGGTGGAAGTGCAAGAAGTGTTCTTTCTGCTAGGGTTAAGTCAGGGTGTTTCACTAGTTTGGGAATGAACTTGACACTGATTGCTACTACCCCTTTTTGTACTTTACTTCCACGGAAGTTCATAATATATAGACAATATTTTGCATTATACCACTGTGTCATAACCTTTGACGCCATCTCATAATAAATCGATATTCCATCAGATTACTTCAACAGACTCGCAGGTACTACACAGACAGATCACCGACATACAATCAACCTTTAGTATGAAAATGTGTGCCTTACGGTATTCGAACCCATGAATCTCTCAAACAGCTTCTAGCAATACGGCATTCCGTTTTCGATAATGTTACCGTGTGTATATTGTAATATTATCCTTGTTATTAATATTTGCCCTATTGACTCGCATATTTTTATAAAATGTCTGTACACACACACACTTAGTCCAACAGTTATGAAGTGTCTCGTGTGTTATTTCAGTAATATTCCTTTTTATGAAACTTGATTCGAATGATTTTTAATTGTTTCAGGTTTTGAACTCTGTTCAAAATAAACTGAAAAGTAGTGGGAGTAAAGTGCAAAAGGGGGGAGTAGTAGTATTAACAGTAGCCAATGCTCTAAGGTACGGTAGGCCAGTAGATGGTTTGCCCTCCCTATGCGGGTGTGGCTCTTCCTATCCTCTCCTGTTTAGTTCGTTATCCCACTTAGTACAATTCTATTCACACGTCCACAAAAATACCGTAAACATGGACTTGTAAAATACGGTCAATAGATAGATAATGTGTGACAACAAATATGGCATACATCTTCCTGTCCTGCTCATCAATTGTCTCGACCCATTTCTGAGACTTCTTCTGAGCTTTGTATTCCTGAAGCCAGTGGGTTGTTCATGGGTATATACAATTATACATTATTTATTAATCAGACAGTTTACTTTATTGAATATAATTTTCTAGGGCCGATACTCAAAAGTATTGACAATATTCTATCTTCCAATTAACTTTGTAAGTTGGTCTTAGGGGTTGGAAGTCCTCTGTCGCAATACTTAATATCCATTTTTTTATTTCATTTGTAATAAACCTGATTGTGTTACCATTATATTATCTAAGTGATTTTATTGATAAGAGAGCATAGTAGATGTGAAAGAGTGACTGTTTACACTGTGACTGTCAGGCTGTTAGAGAGGCTCGTCTGCACTCTAGACTGTGCAAATACTCACTCATATAACATTACTTTATTGAGAAACCGTTTGTGGAAAGTTGATCAAACGGATTAACGTGAGAAGGACAACAGCTGATGTGAAACTAAGGTAAATTGGAGTCACTTAAAAGAAATAATGAAGGTATCCCCAAATTCTCTTGGTTACGTGGCTTGGTGTCCATGGTATCAAAGTGAGAAGTTAACTTGTGGTACTGTTCCATATATGCCGTCGGTTGGTTGATTTTAGGCCAAATATTAACACCACTTGTGACATTCCATACAATAATAAGTTCACTGACCTCAAGAATCTGAAAGTATTATTGTATTTTGGAATACTTGCATAGGTCAGCCAACAACTTTGGGTAATATTCAATAAACAGCAATCACAGAATATTCCAGAAATTTACTACACTCAATCTATAGAACTAATTTTTCTATGATATTTTTTTTTAATTAGGTTAGGTAACATTTTTTTTTTATCACATTCTTTTCTTGCTGTAATCTGCAATTTTACCCAACTTTGTATCACCCAGATTGTAAACTAGATAAAACAAAACAAAAATATACTTTATACAGTACTATGAAACATTTGTCTTTTAGCGCTGACATAAACGGTCAATAATGGCAGTGCTGGAAGTTACCGTGTTGAGATAGATTCATGTTCGAGAAAAAATTACTAAAACATTATTAAGAATATTGCAACTCCTCTCACTTTTTGGATACTTAACACGGTACCCTCTGGGTTTTATTGACCGCATTAAGTGGGGTACAACTGTATATATATATTCCTAAAGCTGTTCCTTCTTGTGAGTCTGTGATCCAGATTATTACCATTAGCACATTTATTTATGTTTCCATTTGACACAGTGGACTTTAACAGTGGACCGGTCACCAGTTTAACATGTATAACAGATCACCCACTTTTGTTATTATATTTCTTTTGCATTATTATTATACCACGGTTGCCTCCCAAATAATGCAGAAATAATTACATAGAGAAACTGCAACATCTTTTACTACATAATGGTTACTATATGCTATATTTTTCATCCCACAATATTTATTACACTTGCTGCATGATATTGTTAATGTGGTGAAACTGAAGAACGATTAGCATCATAAGATTATCTCAATTTTGCATTTATGACAATTGTTCACTTGAACTGCCAATTGCAAAATTAGATTTATTTTATTGGTTTGCTTAAAATGGTTTAGTCATTTATGTTGTGAAGTACAGTGTAGCTTTACTTCAAACCATAGCTGGAGCCAAGCAATCCAGTTCTCACCTTCAACTTCATGATTTACTGAGCTTATATATTACCCCTGTATAGTGGCTCGTCAGGCAGTAAACGGAGATACTGTATCTGGCTTCTTAATACCCTTTACTGTACAGTATTATAATAAAACTAATGTTAAAAACTGATTAGCTAATCCTTTAAGACCACACATTATTGGATATGTAAAGTGTATGAGATCTACTAATATGTAGTCTCAGTTTTAATGATGAGGTTCCTGAATATATATGGATGAGATGAGAACAGATACAGTTTTGTGAGATGCTAGGTTGTTATCTTAATGTGGGAGAACTCTTTTTACTGCATCTTTCTGTTTGTAAAGCTATCATTAAAGGTTTAGAAGAAGACAGTTAAACTGACTCATGAATATTGTTTACAATTCAGTATACGTATATGTATATCTCGTTTAGCATTACACTGTAATTCACTTTAGCGATAAATTTTTTTACACCCTTTCTCACATAACGTTTGGTTCGAATTTAGTTTAACGATACTGAAGCTACGCATGTTGCCATTGTTACATGTAATGAAACTAACGTAACCTAACCTAACCTCACCTCACCTAAGCTAACCTAACCTAGCCTTACCTAACCTAACCTAAGCTAAGCTAACCTAACCTAACCTAACCTAACCTAAGTACTTTAATGTGCCTTAGAAATAAAGATACTGCAATATAATATAAAATGATAAAATAAGAAAAATGAAGACCATGGATGTGTATTGGAGTGAACATACAGTATGTGTGGAGGCAGTTGGCTGTAACTGTGTCGCCAGCTCGACCGCGCTCCCTCCCCAAATGTGACATCATGCAATACACAAAGCTCGGCATCAGCCATGTCTCTGAGTCAGCTGGGAGACTTCCTGGCTGAACTGTGTCATGTTACCCAGTGGATTGTTCAAGTCTGAAAGGAGGTGTTTTATTGTTCATTAAATTTGTGCTGTTATATTTTATGATATGTTATATCTCATTTTCATTGTTTATGAGATCCAACTTGAATTTTTTTAATTGTGCTCACCTTGTGCTCACTAAATTGTTTAATTTGAAATCCATTTATAGCACACTTTTTTAAACCACAGGAGTACTGTACTGTACTCAGTGTTTACCGCCCTTCTGTGTGAACCTGTTGTTCACCCACAGTGCTTCACTGTTATCCCTCATTTTGTGATAATTTCACTTAAAATCAGGTTTTGAGGAAAGTAACCCCATCGTTAACGAGGGAGACCTGTACAGTAACTATGTAGAGGTAGAGGATTATTTTAATATTCTTATACTACCTGTGTAGCAGATATCAGTTATTTTTTAGACTTGATAAAAATCAACTGTAACAATAGGATTATATCTTTGGCTATCTTAACAGATAAGAGGACCTTTGTACATGAAGCACTCATACAACTCCCACTTGAATTTTGATATGAGTGGTGACATCTGACTGGCTGATTGAGAGGATGAAGTGACTGATGCCTTCTGTGATTTCATCATAAAGCCAAACACAAACAAGAGGAGCAGCAATGAGTTTTGAACCAACTGGTAAGAATTTATAGTACTGTACTCTACAGTACAGTACAGTACAGTATTTTTTTTTTTTAATGTTGGAGTCAAGCTAGAAATCCCTTTTTATGACTTAACAGGTCATCAGTGGGTAACTTGAGAGACCCATACTGTAAAACACACTAATGACAAGTTAATGGCAGGATGCAGTGTCTACACCGACCGTTTTGACAATCTATCTGCTTCTAGCAACTTTTCTAACCAAATTAAACCAGAGTCAAAGATTCTCTCCCGGATGATCTAATAGTTGCCTCAAAGTCCATTAAGGGGCCAAAACTCACAGCAGACCGGTGTAATTTGAACCTCTTCTGTCATAAAAGGAAGTGCATACTCCTGCTCTCTCGGTTATTGCAAATTTCTAACCTTGAGAAGAGAGGGAAAGAAAGCAGGTGACCCAATCCTTCCTCAAAATCATAAAATGGAATTTCATACATTAATCTGACATTTATAACTGATGGATCATCAGTGACTTGTTAGACTGAGAGCATGTGCAGAGTTCTAGTACAGCACAGTACACTAGTCCTTTTGTGACAGCACAGCTTCTTTATAACATCAGTCATTCCATGTTTCTTATTGAATCCAAATTCTGAATTAACTATGGCTCAGTGTATTTAAATATGTTTTACTTGCCAAATTAAACCCTAATATTCCCTTTAATTCTGTTCCACTACACATCATATTGTCCTGTCCTTGTCAGTACCACTACCAATGATTTTATCCTTTTTATCCTCTTCACAGAGCACCAACATGTGAGGTTCAACCCTCTCTCTGGCAACTGGGTACTTGTGTGTCCACACCGCATGAAGAGGCCATGGGCTGGCCAAGTCGAGAAACCTACTGAGGAGAATATTCCTGCCCATGACCCCAAGAATCCTCTGTGTCCCAGGGTTACTCGACCAAATGGTCAGGTGTGGCTCAAGAGTACTGTTGAATGCTTCAGAGATTGTTTTAGAACCTGGAATTTTTTCATACACTAGAAATTTTTTTTAAATATTCCAGCTTCAAGGGGGTTCCCCATTATCCATCAGAGTGACTTATCCAAAAGAGGGACAAATATTGAAACGAATAATAACAGGGAATTACTCCTCTTTAGAATTTGTGCAATAAAGGATCTTGCTATCCTATTTGTCACTACGATAACATCACTCCTCTGACAAAAGAGGGTAAATTTTCTGTAGTAAGAAATAATATGATAAGGTTGGACTACATTTTAATTCTTTGTCACTTTATCCTCTGCTTAGAAATGAATGATGAATAAACCCTTTAGGATGATGTCTGACTTCTATTGGGAATATAAAAGTTTCATGGTAATTTATCTCTGTTGGGAAGATTTGACGTTGCAGCAGATTAGTGGGTAGATTTGTAAATGTTTGGCAATTAAATCTTTGAAGTAGATTTTTTTCAGTGTTAAATACAGCAAATGGTATCTCTAAGACTGGCAAAAGTGGTAGATGTGGTGCTAATATGAATTAGTGAAAACTACATATAGTACTGTGTGTGATACTCTTTGTTGATATTGATAAGAGGAGTAATACTCTCATCCTAACAACCTAACTAACCCAACAGATCAACCCAGATTATGAGTCCACGTTTGTCTTCACCAATGACTTTCCGGCGCTATTGGAAGAGGTGCCGTCACCCCCAGAGAGTGATGACCCATTGTTCCGTGCAAGCCAAGCTCGAGGGACATGCCGGGTCATGTGCTTCCACCCTCACACAAACATTACTCTGCCACTCATGTCCCAAGAGGAAATCAGAGCTGTTGTAAATCAGTTGAGTATGATGTTCCTTGAATTACTTTTGTCTTTGTTACTGCTGGATTATTGTCAAGAATATTTATTGAAGTGCTGTGGGAACTTAATTTATGCGGGTTATAGTATTTTTGTTAATAAATCATTGTGTACACCAATTTCAGACAAATGGGAAAAAAAAGAAGAGGAGTTTACTGGGTTTTCAAAACTTGCATCTTCCCCCCTAAATCTCACTACAATTATGTTTAGAATAAAGTTCTTATAAGATAGATGAACCAGACACACTACTGCACTATAATACTGTATACACCTCTGCATGATAATAAGTATAATTGTATGCTCTACTGTACTATACTTACTCAGCCTGGCCATCCTTTGCTGGGGCTTGTTCTGGCTAAGGGATTTAAATGGTGTAGAATGTGCATTTTTTTATTGAAGGTGCGATGCCTTTTCCTACCATATGGTCCCAGAAGTATATCCAGCAGGCTAAGGGGGTTTCTTGCCTGCATTTGAAACCTTTGCATGGTCCCTCAAGGATGCCAGGATATACAACTGGTGCACCTTGCCTACAGTAGTTGGTTAACTATTTATTACTTATGAGACACTGTTGGTTGTCATGAGATTTTATTTTCTTAATTTTTTGACAAGCTCGGTTGTTCTCATATTTCCTCTACAGTATTTTTTTAATTCACAATACCTTAGTGCACAGTTTATAAGGTGAAGACTTCATATTTAATTTTATTGGGTTAAGAGTATGTGAGGCTTTACAAAGTTTACAGTATGCATATATAGGTTTACAGTAGGTGCAGTAATCCCTCACCAACCATAGGGGTTACAAATCTAAAATCATATAATGTGCAGCTCAAGATTAAAAATAAGTACAGAGTGTATAGTATATTCGAAAAGAATGTTTACTATGTATTCAGCGTACGTTAAGTGGACATAAATTTCCCATAAAAACCCATGTTAGATAAAGTACGTCCCAGAACATTCCCCCAATTTTTCAACAATTTGTCTCTAATAATGACAAAATGGTGAAATATGAAGCAAATAACTTAGAACAGCGAACAAGTTTCTGACCTTAAGTAATCGTATCCACTTGCATGCAGCACTGGAATGGAGTATTTACACATAAGAAGAGATATTATTGTTTGGAGACGAAAAGACACAAGTAATACAGTAGTCTGCCATTCCTTCTTCGTACCACCAGATGCAATACTGTATTGATCAAAATAACATAACTGACGTATAGTTCTGTAGTGTTGTGCAAGTGTGACAGATGTTATTACAGGTGGGTGATGGAAATGGAAGAGCTGGGCAAGAAATACATATGGGTGCAGATCTTTGAAAATAAGGGAGCTGTCATGGGCTGCTCTAATCCTCATCCACATTGTCAGGTAAATTGTGTTACAGGATTGGCATTTTCTACTCTTTTTGCAAAGCTCAATGCAGAAATTAAATAAAAAAATGGACTTCAGTATGTAGGAAGATGAATGTAAGTTATCTAATTAAGGTTGTGCTAATCAAGTTCCATGAAAAAAAATTTGAATAACTATGTTTATGCAAAAGATAGTGAGGAACGTATTTTAAACTGCAGAAACATTTTTTTTTTCTTTATTTTTTACACAAGATGAATTTATGAAAGAATATGCATGCAGAACAAGTTTGTTACAAAATCTTGAAACTCTCCCTGGCATCTCTGTAACAATGTACCATATCATTACTTTAAGCCTCAATAAGATCCCATTTTTAATCTCTATGTAACTTGTGATCATTTATGTTGGGAGTTGCATTCCTAGAGCAGACTGGTACAGTGAAACAAGCATAAATGAAAATGGATTGTTATTGTATAAGGGGTTTCGGCCACAGCCCGGGTCCCCTTTTTTACAATTTTTCTGTACTGCACAGTATTATGTTTTCAAGCATTTGCCAATAGAAATTTTATAGCTAAATACATGAAAATATCATTTGAAGGAACATTGTTGATGTGTATGCTCACCGATACTTTTAGCACTTTTTCACAAATGGTGGCAGGTCTTAGCTGTACGGTACTGACTTCTGATTTTGGCCTTTGAGTCAAATCCCTTACATTTTTTCAAACACTGAAAATATTTAACTGTTTAACAGCAATCCTAGCTTTGCCTGCATTCCTCCGGATAGCATGTTCTGGTATGTTTGACTTGTTCACTTAAGCCCTGTAGGTGGTTTACCATTTTAAAGCTTTTCAGTGTCACTAACATAGTTTCTGGAATTAACATCTTTTTAAGCTTTGTCGGGGGTACTACCAGTATACTATTTGTAGAAAAGCTTAAACTTGTATTACAGCTAAGTAAAGAGAAGAAAGGTGTACATACAACAAGCTTCAGGTGCCTTCTGGTACACAAGATGTTTTAAATTGGCCAGAATTAATGAAATTTGGATAGTGAAAAGTAAAGTGGGGAAAGACAAAGCCAGATCTTATGAAACTGGCATAAATGAGAATGTTGTTAAATGGCTTATTATCCTAAATCAGTAAGTGGCAATTTTATAACTTTTGTTTGAAGATTTGGGCATCATCCTTTATGCCCAATGAGCCACACTTGAAGGACACAAACCAAAGGCAGTACTTCTTGGAGCATGGAACACCAATGCTGATGGACTATGTGGCCAGGGAGCTGGAGAAAAAGGTAAAGTTCTTTTATATATTTTTTCACTCTTGCACACTCTCTCATGCTACTGGTGCAGAATGGCAGGATCAGTGTCATCTTAGACTTTCCTCTCATTTACTGTTATGTATTTTTTTCTCTGTTACTGTATATCCTATATTTTGTTCTTTAATATCTTATCTCTTTTAGTAAGTTTATAATGAACAGATTTTTCTACATACATTAACCATTACTGTAGTATTGTACAATGTAGTGAATTTTGCTTCCCTGACATGGAAGACAAATTAACTTACAAAATGTTTC
>CAUDMG010002108.1:2140000-2450000 GCA_958450375.1 Homarus gammarus
GTTAAAAAACTGTTGTATTACAATAATAATCCCTCCAAATTGACTTGAATAAATACCTGAATGGAAATATACAATATTTTTGTTGAAACTACCCGCGTTTCAGTGTAAAGTGTCGTAATAATAAATGGTAAACAATTTGCCTTCGGCACTCGGTGTTTCAGGCACAGCGAGCCTCAGTTTATAGGACGTAGAGTGTTTTTACTGACAGTTTTGTTGTTCCATTACCCTCAAAAACTTGGGTCGACCTATAAACAAGGAATATCATAAATTAACGATTTTTTGGTCAAAAAATCATGGTCGACATACAATGCTGATGTCAACACAAGCGTGGTTACAGCGAGACTGACTGAGTGAGGGAGCCCGGGGTGGCGTGACGCGCGATGCGTGTGTGTGTGTGTGTGGGGTGGCGGGGGGCGGTGTGCAGTGTGTGGTGCCGCGCACGATTTGAATGTACTTCAATGTACAGAATATTCCTCCGGCGGGGCAATCCGCGTATTTGCAAATCCGTGTATGCTAAACCCGCATATGTTAAGGGCCGACTGTAACAGAACATATGGGATTAATTGAAATAGAGACTGGGCCGACCCCCAAACTACACTTTTTCCGACACAATAGTACGTTGTAGTAAAAATAACACCTTAATTTTATGATGGTATGCACACACAATTAATATTTAAGAGAAATATCAATACTATTAGGTTTTTTAACTCTTACTTAGTAGAAGAGATGGCTGGGTACACGGGGATTGGGGTTGGTTCTGAGGCAGAGGGCAGACTTCAGAACTTGACACTGTACCTCAAATAAATAGCTGCAACTTTTAACCAAACTTAGTATTGGTAGAGATGCAAAATGCAAATGGGTGGTGAGTGAGCTGTTGCTTGCAGATAACATGGGTTTGAGAAGAAATGTTGCAAAAACAGTACAGTATTAGTGAACCAACTGGGACACCCAGTGTTAGCCAGGCTTGGATTCGATGAAGTGAAATTAACTTAAGTATACCAAAACTTAACAGGACTGAACCCCCAGCCCAGATTACACCTTCGGTTACATAACCATACCACTTCTACTAGAACACATTTAAGGACATCTGGACATGATAAATTACAAATGAAAAGTATTGTACCTCGGTAATGGGAACGTATACTGTACAGTACTGTATTCATCTTTTAAAAGTACATCTACTGTACAGAGATTTACACATTTACCTTCTTATATTTATCAAACAAATAATAATCTCTTTATTATGAAAAAACAATTAGGGTTAAATTAATATCAGTAAATGATTCAATGTCTAATTACTACTGTAAAGGTTTCAGACACAGTAAGTATGGATCACTGAACTTCATTCTTGTAAACAAACTCACAGGTAGATGACATGCAGATGGATGATAGTAATGGTGGTCCTGAGGGTAAATTTGACTTAGGTGAGGTAGTAATGGTGGATGAGACTGGTTATAGGCATTACCAGCACGTACAAGGAATTATGGTAATACCTTGTACGGTACTTACAGGTATTTTTGAGGTGTTACTAAAGTAAGCCTCTGATGTTAGCTGCATCCCCACTTTGGCCATTTTTTTTTTTTTTTAAGGAAAAAAGTGTCGCTGATATTCATCAAAATGCATTGTATGTATAGATATGGATAAATGAATACTGTACGCCTAAAGGTATGTTCACTTATAGGAATAAAGAGAAACAGTCAATAAATGAAGAAGCACACAAGAACAATGGTACGTATCGGTTCACATAGCCAGATTCGCAGTCTTACACAACTTCACAGTTTGAATCCAACCTTGAAGAAGACTTAGCTGTTCAAATAGCTAATACTATAGTTTGCTTCAGTTATTTCATGTTATTAGTGCTACAGAAACTAATGTTAATGAAAAGGATCTTTTTTACTTGTTTCAGTGTATCTTGAACATGAAAAAAAAATTGAAGTGAATCTAATAAATAATATAAGTCTGATTTGAATAAAATGATATAATAAAAAAAAACTTGGTTAACACAAAACACTGAGGTTAAAGCTGTGTACATCATTCAGATTCTTTTTTTACTCAGATAATGCATTGCCTTATGCTTTGGCCCTGGCAGGTTTACCCATCTTAGAGTGAGAAAGATTTTAAATGGTACTTAATTCTCAGGGGCACCGACTGGTCCACGGCTGGAGAATGAGGAGAAGCACTGGGTGTTTCATGGCTGTTGTTACCCACCTCTGTTACGCTCAGCCACTGTTAAGAAGTTTATGGTGGGCTATGAGATGCTGGCTCAGGCTCAACGTGACTTGACAGCAGAACAGGCAGCACAGAAATTGCGAGACCTCTCTGAAATTCATTATAAAATCACATAATACAAAATTTTTATGTTGTGCTGTACAGTATATTCTTTCTTGTTTCCTTATTTCAAGATACAAAATACAGTATAAGAAAACTTTGAAGAATTACATTGCACAAATTAGAAATATCGAATGAGGTTTAAGTGCTAGTTATATGAATAATTAAACTGTTAAGCCTGATGGTTACCTTTTATCATAACAGTGTTAAGAGGTTTGAAGTAATGAACAAATACAATGATTGGCTGCTGAAAATATATCTTCTGATAATATAAAATTGGGATTGATCACTACACCCTTCAAAAGTTTCAGGAATACAGTACTGTACAATGACTATGCAGTTTAATCCCTGATGTTTTATAATTGGTACAGTACCATTACAATTTAAGATTTGTTTCTATTGCTATGTGGAATGAAAATCTCCAATCAAATTTCTGTTAAGTACAATACAGGTACTATGAATTCACTTTTGAGTTAATTATCATGATCAGAAACAATGTACAGTAAATCTTTGGTAACTCGGCACCTATGGGGCTCTGGCCTTGCCAAATTATCCCAAATTCTGAATTATCAAGGCACTTCCCCCTCTACAATAAAACAACAATAAAATATTATCGACCCATATACGTGTACTACAACAGAGGCATGGTAAGTGACGCAGGAAAATCGTAGGTGGTGGCAGGGGGGACGTTGCATAAACAGTAAACAGTTTGGTACTGGGGATTTTGGGGGAGGTGCTGTATGTCTCCCCAAACTGCATTAATAAAGACCAAATACTGAAAGGACCTGGGTGTTTATGGTGACAATGAACTGAAGTTCTCGGACCATGAGAAGAAGGTGAATCGAGTAACTAAACTAGTAGGTCTTATAAAGAGGGTGTTCAGATCTCTAAGACACTGTCCCTTGTAACGCTCTTCAAGAGTGTGGTACTTCTCCGCCTGGAGTATTGTCACCCTGTCTGGTCCCCTAGATATGCTAGGGACTGTCAGTGGTCCAAAGGAGGACCACCAGTCTAGTGCCTGAACTTTGGCACCTCCGTTATCCAAAGAGATGAGAGCGCCTGCAACTGCCTAGCTTATACTACAGACGGGCAAGGGGTGCGTAAATTAAGGTGTATAAACATCTCAAAGGGTACTACTCAGTCGATTGTCCATGCCTGGAGCAGGTGGACGTCAGTCCCACAAGACCAGAAAACTGAAGGCAAACTTTTTCGGAGTGAGAATTGTGAACTCTTTCAACATCAGACTTGACCAACACTGGAGCATGTTCAGAATACATTCAGGAGCCAGTACCCTCCCAATACTTGCAATACTGGGTAACAAAGACGTGACCGACCGCCCAAGTGGCTAACTCACCTATATATTGCTATCGAAACAGTTTATTGAGCTAGAAAAAAACAGATGCAGAATGGATATTAAATACAATTTTAACATTACTGAACCAATTGAGAGCCTGAGTTCTCTTAGTGGCACCTGATATATGCTGTACATTTATCTCAAGGAGGTATTATGAAACATTTGGTATCCTCTGGGATAGTACACGTAACATGGTGTTAGTAAGAACATATGAAAATGTTACCAGGATTATCAGTTGTTTTTGTTTTTTACTTTTATATTTCAAGCACTGTGTATACATATTTTTCCGTGGAGTTGATAAACATTAATCTGTTTCACTGCGGAAGAGAATAAAAGTAAAAACCATTGAATCGTATTACTGTTTGCCATTTCTGTTTGACTTTGTGGTTTGTGATATTGAACCATTGTGAATTTGATTTTTTTTCTTTTTACGGGGATTAGCCCACCAGGGCGCAGGTCACTAACCCACATCGGGGCCTGGGGGGCGAAAATGTAATAATAATAATAATAATAATAATAATAATTCATAGTAAATAAAATTATAATATAAAATACAAAAATGAAAAAAAAATCAAAAGTGAGAAACATTATATGTATGTTGTGTTGTCAATAGTAAGAGAAACAATTGAGACCAAGCAATAGTGTATAAATGAGACAGACATATCAGCAACCTGGGACTTGGTCACATATGGCAGCAGGGTCTACCATTAGACAACACATAATGCTGTTAATATAATTTCATCTAAACTTCTTATTGTCTACGCTAAAAGGCAGGTTAACATTGGCTAGCGTTTTCTAATTCTTACATTATAGCTTAAGAGAAAACGTAAAACTTTTCTGGGCCTATAGGAGTACCCACAGACAATAAAAAATAACACTATTATGAATGGGATACTTATACATTATAGATCATCAAGATTAACTTTGCATATTCAGAAAGATAAATATAGACGCCCTTGAACAGAGAGAAGTAATAAAACAAAAATTTAATTTATAAAGTCAATATGAAAGTGTCAAGAAATTATATGGGACTAACCACTTGTTCTGTGGATTTCGATATAATTTTTATGGTTTTATTTATAATTAGTTAATGGAGACCAATATATTTATATTTTGTATTTGTCCAGCTTACGATAATAGTTTGGTCCCTGGAGGAAAGAGTAGCATGTAATATATATAGAAGTAGAGGGTAAGGCTTAAAATAGCTGAACGATAAAAAAAATACAAACTCCTTAGCCTTTAATATAGATGCATTTATCTCCTTCCCGAACCTTTAAAATTGAGTGTCTTATCTGAGACCTTTAAAGTATAACCTGTTGCTTCGTAAGGTTACCACCCCTTCTCTCTCTCTCTCTCTCTATCCACACCTGCATATTTAAAGTAAAGATATATATTGCACTTTTCTAATAAAATTTGGCGTATTTTTGGTAGTTTTTAGTAATATCATGAGTGAGGCGTCAGGCATGTAGGAAGCCTCACCTGAGCTGGTGGTGGTGGTGAGGGGTGGCCCAGGCAGCCCCAGGTGTGCATCGCCACACACACACCTGTTACCATATAATATGCAAATACACACCTCTCTCTCTCTCTCTCTCTCATCCACTACTTGCCTTCTTCATCCACCTTCATCCCTCATACATCTGTCCTCACCCGGCACTTCACACCTTGCTCTCACCCGGCACCCCTCACCTGGCACCTTACACCTTCCCTCCCTCCTTTATCTCTCTCCAACTGACTCAATATTCCTTCTATGAGTCTCCAACCCCTACACTTCTCCCCCTCTTTCTTCTCCCTCATCTCCTACCCTCCTTTTCCCTCCTCCCTTCCTTCTCTTCCACCCTCCTCCACCCCTCCTACTCCCTTTTCCTCGTTATCCCAATTGCCTCGTTCTCTCTCCTCTATTCTCTTCTCCTCCCTCCTACTCTTCCCCTTCCTCCCCTCCCCAACCTCTTCCGCTCCCCAACAGACAGAAACATAGCCTCCGTCAATTTGCAATACTTGAGTGTCCCATATGCTATAGAGGTGTTCACATGTATAGAGGTTTAACATGTATATTGACAATCCAGGTATACAGTTCAACATATGAATAGACCCTGTAGGTATACCCTTTGCGATGTACAGTCCCTGGACAGTGTAGGTAAACAACGATATTAACAGTAAGATATTTCGACCAGTGAGTGACGATTTTAATGGATGTGAAGTGTAAGAAGAGATCGATTATTTTGACACTAATGTACTGTGTATTAGTCTCTTGCGTGGGGTAGCTTCTTCGATTATGTGTTTCTCGGTGGCAAATGTTGACTCAAAATGACATTACGTCTTGCTTTTTTACTCTTTTTTTTTTTTTGCATTTTATCTTTATTTTTTTTTTGTTATATCCTTGTGAATGATTCTTATGACACTTGTTCCCTTCCTTCGTCAGGTTGAAGAAGAAGCAACCAATAGCAAGGGTGACGTGAAGTAGAATCAGGACATACGTAAGTAACCTAACATGTGTTAATCCAGGTGTTATAGTACATATAAATGAGCAAAATATGCAGGTGTCGTGTTGATTTAGTAGAGATGTATTCAGGTCCACGCTGCAGACTAGCTTTTTAGAGTACGACCATGGTGGATCATTTTCGTAAAAAGAAAAGATAAGATTCGTTTTCACTCCCCTCTTTCTCTTCCCCCTCCCTCTCTCTCCCCTTCCCTCCCCAGAAAATAGCAGTATAAGATAAGAGTGAGTACTATCTCCTACCCCCCACCCCACATCCCCCTTCCTCTCAAGAAATGGCGAATTATTTGGCAATCAATCTTGGACATAACGAAAAAATCGTCTGTAGTGGTGATGTTTATCTCCCCCTCCCTCCCTTTTGTATTTCCCCAAAGAGCAGGTGTTCCCTTTACTTTTGAAGAGAGAATCCCCCCTCCCCCCTTCCCCCGCCACTGTGTGTTTTAAACCCAAGTAATTTTTTCACGTATACTGGGGGGTTTTTTCTCCTTCGTGTCGGTGTATGAGCGCCAGATCAGCCTTGGATTTCCTTCTTAACTATATCGCTTCCTTTGAAATGTTGTTTTGTTTTCCTTGTAAAAAGAATTCCGTGAGAGAAAATATTCCCCTCATCACGACTTACGTACCTAATACCTTCACTCTACAGAAACTCGTTGAAATGATTGGTAAAAATTCACAAGATGCCTGAGCATACTGGTGGTGTGGGCGGTAATGAACATATGTGACGCTATGACCCTTTAACATGTGCTGGGTGGCGCTCAGCTTGAAATTGGTCCATTAACCTCCTACTCCTTTTTCATCTTGATTTATCATATCGAAGCTCAAGCTTATGGTTGTTATAGTGAGTTATATCTATTTTAAAGGTGGTGGAATGTTTCGTATCACTGTATCTACTGAGCAGTCACCCCTCTCTTGACACCTGCACAGCTGGTAGTGCCCCTTGAGTGGCTGTCATGTGCGCTGAGTCTCGTGTAGTTGTGCTCACACCCACCAGAGGCGCCACTAAGTCGTAGCGGCTGGCAGACGACGCCGCAGCCAGTCAGTCACAGCCTTTCGTAAGGAGAGGTGTTGCTGCTCCTCGTTCCGTCACCTTACACACCTGCTTCACCTCAAGAGTTGTCACCTGAGTGTGATCTTATGGAGTCTTAATTAGGTTCTCACCACCTTTCTGGACTACTAACACGTGCAAGGACTGAATCGTGAATCATATTGGAAACCTCTTGTGTGTGTTTTGAAACCATGGATATAATAGATACCACACTGGAAGATTTTGCCGAGAACGACCTCAAGGAACTATGGGACTCTGACTACTATGCGGTGAGTAAGCAGCATATCTCGGCGACTCGTGTAGTTTATCTTATCTGTAGCGGGTATGGGTCACTCTCCCCTACCCGTGTACCTCCCTCTCACCCACACTTGTACAATATGGTCCATTACACACCCTGATAGCCACACCTGTCACTGTCTCATTTGGGATGTGCAGCACGGGGTAGTTTAGGTTATGACACGGGGTAGTTTAGGTATATGACACGGGTTAGTTTAGGTATATGACACGGGGTAGTTTAAGTATATGACACGGGGTAGTTTACGAGGTGATAGTCAATAGAGTTGCTGTCAGTAAGGTAATTCATTCTAATTTCACCTCAAGTTGTCACCGCTTGTTGAATATACACCACTGTTTCTTATGTGTGTGTACAGGTGGTAGGAATGTAAGCGCACATGTGTGTGTATGTATGTTCCTGCGCATATATATAGTTATTTCCGTTTATCCTCGCGCATGTATACCTGTGGGTGGGTGCGTAAGCGTGTCTGTATGTGATTTATCTTGTGTACAGGTGCGTGTAGAATGTGACATCGTGTAGGTATTTAGGTTGTTATGTGTACTTGTACTTGACTCGGTACACACACACACACACAATAACAATGACAACTGTAAACAACAACAGTAAACAACAGTAAACAACAACAACAGTAAACGAAAATAACAACAGCAAACAACAACAGTAAACAACAATAACAACAATAAACAACAACAACAATAAACAACAATAACAACAGTAAACAACAACAACAACAATAAACAACAATGACAACAGTAAACAACAAGAACAGTAAACAACAATAACAACAGTAAACAACAACAACAATAAACAACAATAACAACAGTAAACAACAACAACAATAAACAACAACAACAACAATAAACAACAACAACAACAATAAACAACAATGACAATAGTAAACAACAATGACAATAGTAAACAACAACAACAACAATAAACAACAATAACACCTCAATGTAAAAAATAGACAATTTATAAAGAGCACAACAGTTGGCAACACCTCAGTCATGTATTTTTTATGGACCGCTGCTTGTACGTGCTGTTGTGTACTCAAGGTACGTTTTTCATGATTTATTAAAGTACAAATTTTGATGAACTTGATGTACGTGAATTAAGTGTACGTAATTTGATGAACTTGATGTACGTGAATTAAGTGTACGTAATTTGATGAACTTGATGTACGTTAATTAAGTGTACGTAATTTAATGAACTTGATGTACGTTAATTAAGTGTACGTAATTTAATGAACTTGATGTACGTTAATTAAGTGTACGTAATTTGATGAACTTGATGTACGTTAATTAAGTGTACGTAATTTTCTGAACTTTGTGTAATTCAACCTTCGTATTGTAATGTACATGGAGGTAAATAACCCTATGCAGATATTTAGACGTTTGTGTTGGGGGACAGGAAGGTGTTACCACAGTTGTGTGTCATGTGAACTTTCTGAAGCCATCATCTGGGTATTGCAACCTTGGCCCGTGTCGACAATTTCATGAGTAACTGAGTGAAATTGGCAGGGAGCGTGTCGGCTTTGTCAACAGATAGCCGATTTTACTTGTTGAGAAAATACACGTTAAGTAATGATAATTTAAATAGTGTACAGGTATTAAAATTTATATATATTTGAAAATAATTGTATATTGTTTATTATTTATATGTGTGTGTGGTAAGGTTGAGGTGTGAACAGGGCAGCCTAGTATGTGTGTGTGTGGTAAGGTTGAGGTGTAAACAGTTGTATAGAACCATCCACATCCTGAAGACAGATTTATTGCCCAATTTTTTTACGATATCTTTTCATTACTAAGACCGATATCGTAACTAAATGTGGGCGTATTTACTCGATATTTTATTTTCGTTAATTGATATCTTACTGCGTTATCTTCACAATAGCACCGATATTTCTTTGTGTTTATCCCGTATTACAAGTGGATAACAAGGAATCAGATAGATTGTTCATTAGTGTGTCGCTGGGATGCGTGTTTAGTCTCTGTCTTGCCCTCCCCCTTCCTATACCATCAGTTTTATCCATTAATATCACAATAGTCTTTTATCTCATTTTTCTTATTCTGTATTTTTTTTTATTTTTTTTTTTTCAACGTGGTTCAGTCTAGCCAATCTTAGTACTTCGATTGTGTTTATCAGTTTGTCTACAACATTTTCCTGTAGCACCACCGCGTCACTGGTGTCTTCTGCCGAGTGTCTGAAGTTATACAGTTATCAATATTGTTTTTTATATATACTGGAATTATCGTCTTTATTTAATACCATTTAAAGTTGTTTGGGATTTTCTAATATTTTGGTTTTGTAATAGTTTGGTGGTGTTTAGTGGCTAGGGATTTTATATATAAAGATACAGTGTAATTTTGAAATAGAAAGTGTTTTTTTTTTTCTATACTGATATATGGGGGAAAAAAGTTGATTCTTTCATCATGTCCGAATGGAAATAAAGACTAAAGATTTATTTAAGAAAGATGATTTTGACTTGAAAGATATTTATTGTTACGTGAATTATATCGAGGTAAAAAATACAAAAACACTGCTACAGGAACTAAACAAAGGGGGGGGGGTAGACTATTGTGCAGTGGTGGTGGTGCTGAGGAATAATCTTCCTGAGAAACATAGAACAATTATCTTGCCGTGGTGGTGAGAGATAATCTTACTGAGAAACATAGCAGTTATCTGTGTGAGGCGTGGGATTACCATCAGGTGGGCGATTGTGTGCCTGCAACACTTCAGACGTCACACCAACACGAGCGTCTAGTGTTTGCAGGATAACTGGGTGGACTGATCAACCATTGGCATTATCCTGATGGACATTGATCATTCACCTTCATTATTCTGTTGGGCATTGATCATTCACCTTGTTTACACTGTTGGACATTGATCATTCACCTTCATTATTCTGCTGGGCATTGATCATTCACTAGTGTGTGGCTACAGTGTACTAGTGTGTGGCGACAGTGTACTGGTGTGTGGCTACAGTGTATTGGTGTGTGGCTACAGTGTACTAGTGTGTGGCTACAGTGTACTAGTGTGTGGCTACAGTGTACTGGTGTGTGGCTACAGTGTACTGGTGTGTGGCTACAGTGTACTGGTGTGTGGCTACAGTGTATTGGTGTGTGGCTACAGTGTACTAGTGTGTGGCTACAGTGTACTGGTGTGTGGCTTCAGTGTACTGGTGTGTGGCTACAGTGTACTGGTGTGTGGCTACAGTGTACTAGTGTGTGGCTACAGTGTATTGGTGTGTGGCTACAGTGTACTGGTGTGTGGCTACAGTGTACTGGTGTGTGGCTACAGTGTACTAGTGTGTGGCTACAGTGTACTAGTGTGTGGCTACAGTGTACCGGTGTGTGGCTACAGTGTACTAGTGTGTGGCTACAGTGTACTGGTGTGTGGCTACAGTGTACTGGTGTGTGGCTACCGTGTACTGGTGTGTGGCTACCGTGTACTGGTGTGTGGCTACAGTGTACTGGTGTGTGGCTACAGTGGACATCATTTAGAGTTCGGTACACATGCACTCCTTCAACACGGCGGCGTATTAAAACACACCCCTGCAACTCTGGGCTCCATACGTGTACTGTATAATAATATTAATTGCTTACTCCGCTTCAACAAACTGTAAGGTCATTTAACCACGTTTCTGAGCGAGTCATTACACTTATCTATCAATAACTAAAGAATTACAAGATAATCAATTCGTTATCTCCGTGTCATAATGCATTCGTTGTTTGGTGTCATTTTTGTTTCAGACGAGTCGCTTATTGTGTCATGAAGAGGCTGGGTGGTGGTGGTTGTTCGCGAGTGCTGAGGTCTTTGCCGTGAGGAATTAGCATTATGTAGATTTTCTCAGCTGGTATGATATGGTAGTGGGATAATGTCATGTTAAGGTCATATATGATCAAGTTTTGGTTATATAAATCTATTAATCTTGGTTGGTGAATGTTTATGTGGTCCGCTGTGTCCATATGGCCCCTAACAGCATCACGGGGTGTCTCTATACATTACTGTTTGCTGTACTATATTGGCCTGTGGAATAATTTATAGCAACAAAATCATGTATACGAATGTCAACTGACTCATGACATCAGGAATGTTGACAGATCGATCATCATCGGTCGAGGTAACAGCAGCAGGGTGTGTGAGTTGTGTTGTGCTATACACGTTGTTTACAAAGCACCTTGATGTTTGTGTTTACCGAGTCCCTAAAGCAAGTTACACGTGCTGGTTTAATAGTGAAGAAAACACTAAAAAAATGTTTAACATTATTGGAAAGCCAGTTAATGAAATATATGTTTGATGATACGCGCGTCTTTACGTCACAGGTCCACACGGGTGAGATTAGACATGTCACCATTTATCTCATTTGGGGCAAGAGTAGGATATAACTGTATGGTGACACTATAGGAGGAGAGGAAAAAAAAAGGATTGTGGTACTGTAGAGGCGAGGTAGTGTGTATATTTAACGGCACTTCCACCCTTCCGACTGTTTAGTGTCAAGAGAAGGTTACAGCGGACGACATGGTCTATATTGAATAACATATACATAACATTGTCACCCTCGTCGGGGGTTTTTGATGTGAAAGCGAGGAAGCGGAGTGGGGCGGTGGCGGGGTGAGGAGGCGGGCTATCTCTGCTTGACACTGGCAGGACCTTTACGCCTCACCACCACCCTCACCCCCCCTCACCTACACCCCCCCCCCCCCCATAGTTACACACCCTAACTTGTGGTCTCATTAAGTGGCTAGATTTTGTTGTTATTTTTTTGGGTGGGGGAACTTCGTGATATTTGCCAGTTTCCTCCTGTCCTGACCTGACTAATGATGTTTTCGTGTAGGGAGGATGTTTCGTCAAATGCGACCTAACGCAGTCACTTGACCTGCTTCCCGTAAATCTCAACTTATGGACATTTACCCCAACAGTCTGGTCACTTCATATGTTGTTTTAGTTCTATTTTATTCCGACTATTCACGAGTTTTTCTTTTAGGTTATTATTTATACATTTACTAGTTTTTTATCATTATTTTCGTTTTTTTTTTTTCATACGATTTCTTAACGACCACCATAATATTATAACGAACTTGTCAATGTGTTAGTAATACCCCCCCCCCCCCCTCTTCCCCCCCGGATCCACAGGTGAGAGGGTGACCAGGTAGGTATACTGCGACACAGGTGGGCCAGCTGCGAAGGGCGACTCGGTGGTGTTAAAGTCCTACTGTACAGCTTCCGGGGCTCGAGGTCGTTGAAGGATCTTGGTGTCTCGGTATCCTGAAGACCTTAAAAGGTGGACAGGATATCTTATTGTCTAAATTGGATGGATACAATACTGTGCCTACCTGTCCTAAGAGTCATTGGTTCGCTCCCGGGGCACCCTTAGTCCACCCAACTGTGAATGAATACCCCAGGTAACAATTAGGGAAGTGCAGGCGGTGGAGTGCAGTTCCGGCCACACTGTTTACTTGTATACTGAAGGCTTGGCTGTCGGCGTTTGGTGTTCGCTGTATCTCTAATGGGTTGTCAGGCGTATAAGACCCAGGTTTTCTTTAGGATCGTGGTCTTTTTAGGGTTTTGGAGGCTTTATTTAGGTCTGTTGAGCTTTGGAGTTCCCCTTGTGTCTTAGTTATTGAAAGGGGGGCCGTGCTGGAGTGATGTTCTTGATGATGTTTGGCTGGTGTTCATAGTGCTGGGGGGGGGGGGGGAAGCAGAGTAACCATCTCTGAAGGTCTTCGTAGCCCAGTTACTCCCCAGTGTGTGTGTGTGTGATGATGCGGTTGTCAGGAGTGGGAAGGCGTGGAAGAAGGCTCTCTCTCTCTCTCTCTCTCTCTCTCTCTCTCTCTCTCTCTCTCTCTCTCTCTCTCTCTCTCTCTCTCTCTCTCTCTCTCGTACGCATGTGTGTGTGTTATCAGCAACCTAGGAAAATCCGGGAGAGAGAGAGAGAGAGAGGCGAACATTGTTATATCGTGGTGTTGTGTGACAATCATAGAGCACACCTCACCGAAACGCACTGTGCGGATGTAACACTACCCCCCCCCCCCCTCCACGCCCCACTCTCCTTCCCTCTCCACGCCTCCCCCCCTCTCCACGCCCCACTCTCCTTCCCTCTCCACGCCTCCCCCCCCTCTCCACGCCCCACTCTCCTTCCCTCTCCACGCCTCCCCCCCCTCTCCACGCCCCACTCTCCTTCCCTCTCCACGCCTCCCCCCCCCTCCACGCCCCACTCTCCTTACCTCTCCACGCCTCCCCCCCCTCTCCACGCCCCCCACTCCTTCCCTCTCCACGCCTCCCCCCCCTCTCCACGCCCCACTCTCCTTCCCTCTCCACGCCTCCCCCCCTCTCCACGCCCCACTCTCCTTCCCTCTCCACGCCTCCCCCTCTCCACGCCTCCCCCCCTCTCCACGCCCCCCCTCCACGCCCCACTTTCCTTCCCTCTCCACGCCTCCCCCCCTCTCCACGCCCCCCCTCCACGCCCCACTCTCCTTCCCTTTCCACGCCTCCCCCCTCTCCACGCCCCCCCTCCATGCCCCACTTTCCTTCCCTCTCCACGCCTCCCCCCCCTCTCCACGCCCCCCCTCCACGCCCCACTTTCCTTCCCCCTCCACGCCTCCCCCCCCCTCTCCACGCCTCCCCCCCTCTCCACCACCTGGATGAGACTAGAGGGCCCTCAGATGGATCACATACCCCTATTGGTGGTTCTGGGGACCTTTTAGGGTGCATATGGGGCCCCTATGATGGATCTCACCCTAAGGTTTAAATGCATCTTGGGGACCCCTTAACAGCCTTGACATCAGGTGGATAAGGTGTGTGTGTGTGTCCGACTGGCTGGTAGTGACGATACCGTATTTACTTATCATGCTCGTTTTTTTTTTTTTTTCGGAATTTTTGCCATTGTGTTTGGTGTATATGTTTGTTTGTTTGCTCGATGATTCCTTTTGTGTTTGTAGTCCTTGTTCATCCTCGAAGTGACGTCATACTATTGGTACAGATGGCGTCATATAATCCACATTGCTGACGTCACATACCTCACTTATGACGTCACACCCATAACACTGTGACGTCACATAGCCGTCATCGTTACACCTGTTACTCTGATCAGGTGTATATATATGGTATACACACTATATCAGGTGTATGGTGATATAGGATGATTGTGTATGGTAATATACAGGGTGATTGGTGTATAACAATATGTATACAATGATTCAGTGATAGCTGGGCATTACACAATATACTCGACGTATACTGTAAGGTGTGCATATGATTATCTGTATTCATTGTATGGTAATATACTATACTTCCCGGTTATCTATTGCGTGTGTGTATAATGTATAGTCATGTGTATTGCCGCATGGTTGTTGTGTAATATACAGGTTATATAGTTGTATGAGTCGTCTGGTAGTTGTATAATGACTGAAGAGGTATATGATAATTCACTGGACAGGTGTATGGTAATTCACTATGTAACTGCTCGTTAATTACTCTAGGTAGACGTGTAGTAATTCACTAGTATGATAATTAGAACGAAAAATCCCTGTTTGAAAATTATTTATTATTATTATTATTATTATTATTATTAGTAGTAGTAGTAGTAGTAGTAGTAGTAGTATTTTACGAATGCTCTTGTTATTTTGGGAGTTGTATCACAGGACCCATTGTGAAGGCTCCGTAAAAGTGAGTTACCTATTTTTTTCCTATTTTACGACGTATTATTAATTAGCATACAGGTTAATTAGCTCTGGGAACACCTGTAGACCTGACACACCTCTCTCTCTCTCTCTCTCTCTCTCTCTCTCTCTCTCTCTCTCTCTCTCTCTCTCTCTCTCTCTCTCTCTCCTGTCCCCGTAGTGTCCCGTCACACCTGTGGAAGCACCTGCCAACTTATATCACACACGTATATCTTGGAACAGCTGTCGGCGTGAATTTTCTATACACTAGCCTTCACCTGTGTCACACCTGCGTTATTTGCATGCTGTTATTGGTAGCTTGGCGGCCATCTTTATTGGCTATTTTGATACCAATTTTTTATTCGAATTCCTAATTATTATTTTTTTTCTTTATATTTACGTTATTTTTTCTCGTTATTTGACTCTCTCTCTCTCTCTCTCTCTCTCTCTCTCTCTCTCTCTCTCTCTCTCTCTCTCTCTCTCTCTCTCTCTCTCTCTCTCTCTCTCTCTCTCACCAGGTGTTTAGGAAATACATGTTAATTGACGTTATTTTTAGACACCTACACCTGTCCTGACCCTCTCACCCCCTTTCCTCCCTCCCTTTCCCTCCCTCCCTCCCCCTTATTATTTCCTCACCCTTACTCCTCTTCCCCTGACTCTCATCTTTACCTTCTTCCCCCTCCCCCATTCTTCTCTCTCCCCCCTTTCTTATCGCTATCCCTTCACCCCCCTCCCTTCACTACCCCCCCTCCCCTCACTACCCCCCTCCCTTCACTACCCCCCTCCCTTCACTACACCCCTCCCCTCACTACCCCCCTCCCCTCACTACCCCCCTCCCCTCACTACCCCCCTCCCCTCACTACCCCCCTCCCCTCACTACCCCCTCCCTTCACTACCCCCCTCCCCTCACTACCCCCCTCCCCTCACTACCCCCCTCCCCTCACTACCCCCCTCCCCTCACTACCCCCCTCCCCTCACTACCCCCCTCCCCTCACTACACCCTGGCCTCCCCTCACTACCCCCTGGCCTCCCCTCACTACCCCCTCCCCTCACTACCCCCCTCCTCTCGTTTTCTACTACCACCCCCCCCCCCCACTCGTGGACCAGCTGCAGGGGACAGGTGCTGTGTGGGGGCGCTGCGCATGTAACCGTGACGGGTATCAGCAGTATTGGTGGGTTACAGCCGCCAAGACTGTAACCCAAGGACTACAGCGCCATGACGTTCATTGCCACTATAAAGTTAGGAGTCTTAGTGCCGAGAGTCTTAGTGCCATTTTTGTAGTGCCAGGAGTCTTAGTGCCATTACTGTAGTGTCGGGAGTCTTAGTGCCATTACTGTAGTGCCAGGAGTCTTAGTGCCAGGAGTCTTAGTACCATTACTGTAGTACCAGGAGTCGTATTGCCATTATTGTAGTACCAGGAGTCGTATTGCCATTATTGTAGTACCAGGAGTCTTAGTGTCATTACTGTAGTGCCAGGAATCTTAGTGCCATTACTGTAGTGCCGAGAGTCTTAGTGCCATGACTGTAGTGCCAGGAGTCTTAGTGCCATTACTGTAGTGCCAAGAGTCTTAGTGCCATTACTGTAGTGCCAAGAGTCTTAGTGCCATTACTGTAGTGCCGAGAGTCTTAGTGCCATGACTGTAGTGCCAGGAGTCTTAGTGCCATTACTGTAGTGCCAGGAATCTTAGTGCCATTACTGTAGTGCCAGGAGTCTTAGTGCCATTTTTGTAGTGCCAGGAGTCTTAGTGCCAGTACTGTAGTGCCAGGAGTCTTAGTGCCATTACTGTAGTGCCAGGAGTCTTAGTGCCATTTTTGTAGTGCCAGGAGTCTTAGTGCCATTACTGTAGTGTCGGGAGTCTTAGTGCCATTACTGTAGTGCCAGGAATCTTAGTGCCATTACTGTAGTGCCAGGAGTCTTAGTGCCATTTTTGTAGTGCCAGGAGTCTTAGTGCCATTACTGTAGTGCCAGGAGTCTTAGTGCCATTACTGTAGTGCCAGGAGTCTTAGTGCCATTTTTGTAGTGCCAGGAGTCTTAGTGCCATTACTGTAGTGTCGGGAGTCTTAGTGCCATTACTGTAGTGCCAGGAGTCTTAGTGCCATTACTGTAGTGCCAGGAGTCTTAGTGCCATTACTGTAGTACCAGGAGTCGTATTGCCATTATTGTAGTACCAGGAGTCGTATTGCCATTACTGTAGTGTCGGGAGTCTTAGTGCCATTACTGTAGTACCAGGAGTCGTATTGCCATTATTGTAGTGCCAGGAGTCTTAGTGCCATTACTGTAGTGCCAGGAGTCTTAGTGCCATTACTGTAGTGCCAGGAGTCTTAGTGCCATTACTGTAGTGCCAGGAGTCTTAGTGCCATTACTGTAGTACCAGGAGTCGTATTGCCATTATTGTAGTACCAGGAGTCGTATTGCCATTATTGTAGTGCCAGGAGTCTTAGTGCCATTTCTGTAGTGCCAGGAGTCTTAGTGCCATTACTGTAGTGCCAGGAGTCTTAGTGCCATTACTGTAGTGCCAGGAGTCTTGGTGCCATTACTTTAGTGCCAGGAGTCTTAGTGCCATTACTGTAGTGCCAGGAGTCTTAGTGCCATTACTGTAGTACCAGGAGTCGTATTGCCATTATTGTAGTACCAGGAGTCGTATTGCCATTATTGTAGTGCCAGGAGTCTTAGTGCCATTTCTGTAGTGCCAGGAGTCTTGGTGCCATTACTGTAGCCTTAGTTTTAGTTCACGTGAAGATTAAACACCTTAACGCTACATAGGGGTTAGGTTAGGTTAATGTTAGGTTAGGTTAAAGTTAGGTAAGGTTAGTTTAGGTTAGTTTAGGTTAGGTTAGGTTAGGTTAATGCTAGGTAAGGGTAAGGTTAGGTTAAAGTTAATTAAGGGTAAGGTTAGGTTAAAGTTAGGTATGGGTAAGGTTAGGTTAGGTTAATGTTAGGTAAGGGTAAGGTTAGGTTAGGTATTGGTTAGGTAAGGGTAAGGGTAAGGTTAGGTTAGGTTAATGTTAGGTAAGGGTAAGGTTAGGTTAGGTTAGGTTAATGCTAGGTAAGGGTAAGGTTAGATTAGGTTAGGTTAGGTTAGGTTAATGCTAGGTAAGGGTAAGGTTAGGTTAGCATTAGTATAGTTAAACTTCAAGTGAAATAAACTGGCGTGTATAATCTTCAGGTAGATTCATTTTTAATACAACTTAGTGTATAATGTATAAAACTAATACAGTAAACGATGCTATACAGGCCGTTAGAAGACCTTTTAGTTAGTTTGTGTGTGTGTGTGTGTGTGTGTGTGTGTGTTTCAGGTGGATGGGCTCAACACATACCAATTGATATATAATGATATTGGGGGGTGACCAATTGTGACCTTAAACCCAGCTTCCTGCACTCTCTTATGTCGAGTCCGAGTGAATAATGAGGAAAGGAGATGATGAATAATGATGAAATAAGATGAATAATGATGAAATATGATGATTAATGATGAAATAAGATGAATAATGATGAAATATGATGATTAATGATGAAATAAGATGAATAATGATGAAATATGATGATTAATGATGAAATATGATGAATAATGATGAACAATGATGAAATATGATGAAATATGATGAATAATGATGAAATATGATGAATAATGATGAAATATGATGAATAGTGATGGAATAAGAACAACCTCTGTATTTATTGACATATTGCAACTAAGATAATTATGTCAATTTCTTTGCGATTTACAACTATTTAAACTTAGTAAATTATTGTTATGTTTATGAAGGTAATTTGATATACTGGTAATATATATTTTTTTTTATTACGTTGACCGTAAATGGAAACAAAGAGGGAAAGAGAATATCATTTTTTTTTTTTTGGTTTTGTTAGAAATGTGACGTATCGGTGTGTGTGTGTGTGTGTGTGTGTGTGTGTGTGTGTGTGTGTGTGTGTGTGTGTGTGTGTGACTCCCTGGCCGCTTGTCCCCATGACCTATCTCTCATGGCTGCATTACGTGTTCACTACAACACTGGTAGTACATGTTCACTACAACACTGATAGTACATGTTCACTACAACACTAGTACTACATGTTCACTACAACACTTGTACTACGTGTTCACTACAACACTAGTACTACATGTTCACTACAACACTGGTAGTACATGTTCACTACAACACTGATAGTACATGTTCACCACAACACTAGTACTACGTGTTCACTACAACACTTGTACTACGTGTTCACTACAACACTTGTACTACGTGTTCACTACAACACTTGTACTACGTGTTCACTACAACACTTGTACTACATGTTCACTACAACACTGGTAGTACATGTTCACTACAACACTGGTAGTACATGTTCACTACAACACTAATACTACATGTTCACTACAACACTTGTACTACGTGTTCACTACAACACTTGTACTACGTGTTCACTACAACACTTGTACTACATGTTCACTACAACACTGGTAGTACATGTTCACTACAACACTGGTAGTACATTTTCACTACAACACTAGTACTACATGTTCACTACAACATTAGTACTACATGTTCACTACAACATTAGTACTACATGTTCACTACAACACTAGTACTACATGATCACTACAACACTAGTACTACATGTTCACTACAACACTGGTAGTACATGTTCACTACAACACTATTACTACATGTTCATTACAACACTAGTACTACATGTTCACTACAACACTGGTCGTACATGTTCACTACAACACTTGTACTACATGTTCACTACAACACTGGTAGTACATGTTCACTACAACACTAGTACTACATGTTCACTACAACACTAGTACTACATGTTCACTACAACACTGGTACTACATGTTCACTACAACACTGGTAGTACATGTTCACTACAACACTTGTACTACATGTTCACTATAACACTAGTACTACATGTTCACTACAACACTAGTACTACATGTTCACTACAACACTAGTACTACATGTTCTCTACAACACTAGTACTACATGTTCACTACAACACTAGTACTACATGTTCACTACAACACTAGTGCTACATGTTCACTACAACACTAGTACTACATGTTCACTACAACACTAGTACTACATGTTCACTACAACACTGGTACTACATGTTCACTACAACACTGGTAGTACATGTTCACTACAACACTAGTACTACATGTTCACTACAACACTAGTACTACATGTTCACTACAACACTAGTACTACATGTTCACTACAACACTGGTAGTACATGTTCACTACAACACTTGTACTACATGTTCACTACAACACTGGTAGTACATGTTCACTACAACACTAGTACTACATGTTCACTACAACACTAGTACTACATGTTCACTACAACACTGGTAGTACATGTTCACTACAACAGTACTACATGTTCACTACAACACTAGTACTACATGTTCATTACAACACTAGTACTACATGTTCACTACAACACTGGTAGTACATGTTCACTACAACAGTACTACATGTTCACTACAACACTAGTACTACATGTTCACTACAACACTAGTACTACATGTTCACTACAACACTAGTAACACTATTTCAGTACCTGGTTAGTCACTCTTCCAACCTGTACTATATAATTTTGCATTGTATCTTTTTTTTAGCCCTTTGCCAATAATTTATAGGTAATGTCAAGAAAACTCAAATCATGAGTAGTGTACTCTTTGACGTGTTTAGTATCCGCGTCGACCTCCCACAAGAGAGTCGGCGTCCAAAGCATTTCTGGATTGAAGTGAACAAACCCACGTGTTGTGGATTAGACAGTAAGAAATATGTCTTACTTCACTCTTAGCTGGAGAAGGACGAGTGGAAACAGCTCCCCGATGGGAGAGTTGACAACTAGTGTGTTCGAAGAAGCCTTTGTTTACTGAGGCTATTGGATGAGAGGAACCCAAGCTTGTGGGTGTCACTGAAATGGAGAAGCAACACCTCCACTTTATATAAAATTCGTTTAAGTGTAAGTGATTTTAATGATTACGTTAAAGCCGGCAGTCTTGAGATGACTGACCGGAGCAGGCTTCTAAACTCATTTATTACTTTTCTGCCGTATGGAAGTCACATACCTCAGGATAGTGTACCACACTACCCCACTGTGGTGTCATCCCTCGCAGAGTGTGTACCATTCTTCCCCACTGTGGTACTACCCCCCCAAGAAGAGGCGTCTTTGACCCCCTTGCCGGTACATAACTAAGATATTGTAGTGCACCCCTCTCCGCCGCCAGACGTCTCCGAGGATTTGGTACCACTACTACCACACCCCGGAGGTGAAAAAGAATCCAATCTGAAAAAAAAGTGGATTAAAACGGTGAGTCTATTTATAGTGGAAGTGGCGCTGACAATGGCGGGTTATTGGTTGTACATGCTACTCTGAGGGCCTCAACTTAAGCCCCGTCCACACGATCGAGCAGTGCCCGGCGGGCTTTGCCCGTTTACCGGGCAAAGCCTATGTCTTGTTGTATGTAAGGGGGCGGTTGGCGGCAGTTATAGTCGGGCGCCGGTAGCTACTACGTGGTCGGCAGTGGCGGGTGAAGTACGAACACCATGGTGTGTCGCAGGAATAATCGTCGGACAGTTAAAGCGAAGAGCATAGCGTTGTGTACTATAGTAATTGCTTGTATGTGTAAAAAGAAGAACAAATTGCAGAAAAGGGAATGGTGCAAAGAGTGGTTAGGTCGAAGAAAAGTATTGGGAAGTCATGCCACGATTTTACGTGAACTGCAAGATGGACATGAGCAAGACTTCACCAATTACATGAGAATGGACCCCAACACCTTTACAAACTTCTAGCGAAAGTGGAACCATATATAAAAAAACAGGATACCAATGTGAGGGAGAGTATATCTGCAGAGGCTTGTCTTGAGGCAACGCTCATATGGCCTTTCAACTGGGTGCACCTACACGTCACTTCAGTATAGAACGAGGATATCAGAACAAAGTTTGTCTGGCATAATACCTGCAACTTGTCAAGCCATGTATGAAGTACTCAAGGAAGATTACTTGCAGGTGAGATTTGTAGAACATAAAAATTCATTGAATTATGTTAGAATTATGATATGCATAGACAGGAAGCTATGGGACTAGAGTGAGGAGAGCGGCAGGAAGGAAGAACACACACGAATGTCCTCATTACATAATACATAAACAATCTCCCGTTTATTGTCACGCCAATAATGTACATTGCATAAGCTTATTTGGTTATACACTGGACATCTGGACCGAGCTGGGTACATATACGTATCACATTTGCAGTACTGAACTCAGGTTTTACAAAGTGTTAGTATACGTTGTCAGTATTTTTTTGCAGATTGCCCCGGAGGGGGCTAGTTTATTGGGCACCCCCTTACATCCTGTGTAAGGAGAAGCACAGAAGCGTTTACAGTGCCCAACTGGGAAGCATGCGGAGTTCATGCTTGCCTTTATGACTCATGCATTAAGGGCGTGGAAGCATGAAGGGTCATGGGTTTTGTCAGCAAGTTACATAAGGTGACAGAATGATGAGTGTGTGGGGGGTGGGGGGTAATTCCCGGTACATTTCATCTGTTTATAGCAAAGCGTGGCAGGTCCCTCATAATGTCAAGTGCCAGGCCAGTGACTAGGAGGAGGGATATCTGGTCAGGGAGGGAAGAGGTGTTGGTAACGGCTGGGGACCAGTATCTCGCCGACTTGAGGACCCCGACCCCCGAGGTCAGGGGTGGCGTAGTGATCAGCTGTTTTTGACAGTCACGTGAGGTTCCAATAATAACACGTGTCTTGTATTGCAGGCTTGTGTAATGTTGAATGTTAATGATAATATAATAGGAATGTCGGTTTTCCGGTTTTATCGATTATTAATAATGAAAATGATATTAAAACATTTTAATATTTATGAAGGGGTTCCAGGGTCAACTTTGTTTGTCTGGCAGAGTCGTCGCTCCATATCCGGCAGCAAACCACCAGGCAGGCGGACCATGATTTCGCTCAACGATGGGCACGGGCACTACGCTGGTTTGCCCGCCAATTTTGCCCGATAACGGGCATTTAGCGCATGCCCGCCGGGCACTGCTCGATCATGTGGACGGGCCTTTAGGCAACTTGCCCACGGACAGCCGACAAAGCTGTCAACTCGATATGCCTTGCCTACCTTGTCGTTTTATATTACTTTACCGTTAACTTTTAGTCCTTCATTTTCAATTACTGTACAACTTCTCTCTCTAAGAATTCTGAATATATATTATACAATGTTGGAGATAGAACACAGCCTTGTCTTACTCCCTGTCTGACTGTGAACCAATTAGTAAGTTCATTATTTACGAACACTGCAGCCTCTTGTTTCCAGTAAAGATTCTTTAAAATCTAATATCTCCTTCATTAATTCTTTTTTTTCCAAGATCTCTATAAGTTTATTGTGCTTTACCTTATCAAAACCTTTTGCCAAACCAACAGATCAGATGTACAAATTTCTTTGGATCTTTAAAGCAGTTTCACTCAAACTTCTCAACCAAATATAGCTTCTCTAGTTCCTTTTCCCTTTCTAAACCCATTTGCTCCTCAGATAACTCACTTTCAATTGTAAACTTTATTCTACTATAAATTATATTTTATAAAACTTTGCAGTCGTGACTTAGTGATTAATAAGGATGTACAGTAGTATTTACCGTGGTAATACTGTATATATAAAACGATCAATTTGGTAATAATATGAGGACCCTCTTATTAATAAAGGTTTCTCCGTGTAGTAATATATATATATATATATATATATATATATATATATATATATATATATATATATATATATATATATATTACTTATAAATCCAATCATTATGTGGGAGACCGCACGAGAACAGCAGCCACAACTGCTCACGCATATTTTCCTAATGTACAGCATATCAGCACCCTCAGCCAGAGAGAGAGGGAGAGGCATTTAATTAATTAAGACTGAAAAGGCAGAGGAACTTTTCTCTCTGATACACTTTGTGTACACGTATATTAACTATTCTTCACTATAAGGCAGAATATTTGACTTAGAAATATGCAACTTGACAGCTGTCAGCGTGCAAGGTGGGCCGTGATTGGCTTTACCCGCTGAGTAACAACATGGCATCCGGTTGGCCGAACTCTATCTATCTACGGCTCTGGTCTGACCACGGTGTTGAGAGCAATGGCTCCAGTTTCGCGTGCAACGAAAGCTGCTTTGTGAGCGCTCCATTCACGAAAGCACAGAGACACGATATCACCAACAGTGTGTCTCATCTCAGCTCCCTCCCCCACCCACTGCGCCCGTGTCTTAAGTATCCACCGCCTGATCTTACGGTTTTGTAGATACCGCCACCAACTACTCTGAAGGGGCCATTGATTTCGTTTTTTATGTGTTTGTATGCGTGGTTTTGTGTGTGTGTGTGTGTGTGTGTGTGTGTGTGTGTGTGTGTGTGTGTGTGTGTGTGTGTGACTCCCTGGCCGCTTGTCCCCATGACCTATCTCTCATGGCTGCATTACGTGTTCACTACAACAATAGTACTACATGTTCACTACAGCACTGGTAGTACATGTTCACTACAACACTAGCACTACATGTTCACTACAACACTAGTACTACATGTTCACTACAACACTAGTACTACATGTTCACTACAACACTGGTAGTACATGTTCACTACAACTATAGTACTACATGTTCACTACAACACTAGTACTACATGTTCACTACAACACTTGTATTACGTGTTCACTACAACACTAGTACTACATGTTCACTACAACACTGGTAGTACATGTTCACTATAACACTGGTAGTACATGTTCACTACAACACTGGTAGTACATGTTCACTACAACACTTGTACTACATGTTCACTACAACACTTGTACTACATGTTCACTACAACACTTGTACTACATGTTCACTACAACACTAGTACTACATGTTCACTACAACACTAGTACTACATGTTCACTACAACACTAGTACTACATGTTCACTACAACACTAGTACTACATGTTCACTACAACACTAGTACTACATGTTCACTACAACACTAGTACTACATGTTCACTACAACACTGGTAGTACATGTTCACTACAACACTAGTGCTACATGTTCACTACAACACTTGTACTACGTGTTCACTACAACTACAACACTTGTACTACATGTTCACTACAACACTGGTACTACATGTTCACTACAACACTGGTATTACATGTTCACTACAACACTAGTACTACATGTTCACGACAACACTAGTACTACATGTTCACTACAACACTAGTACTACATGTTCACTACAACACTAGTACTACATGTTCACTACAACACTAGTACTACATGTTCTCTACAACACTAGTACTACATGTTCTCTACAACACTAGTACTACATGTTCACTACAACACTAGTACTACATGTTCACTACAACACTAGTACTACATGTTCACTACAACACTAGTACTACATGTTCACTACAACACTGGTAGTACATGTTCACTACAACACTTGTAGTACATGTTCACTACAACACTGGTACTACATGTTCACTACAACACTAGTACTACCTGTTCACTACAACACTGGTACTACATGTTCACTACAACACTGGTAGTACATGTTCACTACAACACTGGTAGTACTACATGTTCACTACAACACTAGTACTACATGTTCACTACAACACTAGTACTACATGTTCACTACAACACTAGTACTACATGTTCGCTGCAACACTAGTAACACTATTTCAGTACCTGGTTAGTCACTGTTCCAACCTATACTATATAATTTTGCATTGTATCTTTTTTTTAGCCCTTTGTCAATAATTTATAGGTAATGTCAATAAAACTCAAATCATGAGTAGTGTAATCTTTAACGTGTTAAGTATTCGCGTCGACCTCCCACAAGAGAGTCGGCGTCCAAAGCATTTCTGGATTGAAGTGAACAAACCCACGTGTTGTGGATTAGACAGTAAGAAATATGTCTTACTTCACTCTTAGCTGGAGAAGGA
Organism: Homarus gammarus; assembly: GCA_958450375.1. Lineage (NCBI taxonomy): Eukaryota > Metazoa > Arthropoda > Malacostraca > Decapoda > Nephropidae > Homarus > Homarus gammarus. Next base: position 2,166,188 of record CAUDMG010002108.1, read on the forward strand.
CGAGTGGAAACAGCTCCCCGATGGGAGAATTGACAACTACTATGTTCCAAGAGGCCTTTCTTTTGTGCCGCTATTGGAGGAGAGGAACCCAAGCTTGTGGGTGTCACTGAAATGGAGAAGCAACACCTCCACTTTATATAAAATTCGTTTAAGTATAAGTGATTTTAATGATTACGTTAAAGCCGGCAGTCTTGAGATGACTGACCGGAGCAGGCTTCTAAACTCATTTATTACTTTTCTGCCGTATGGAAGTCACATACCTCAGGATAGTGTACCACACTCCCCCACTGTGGTACCATTCCTCCCAGAGAGTGTGCCACACTCCCCCACTGTGGTGCCATCCCTCGCAGAGTGTGTGCCACACTCCCCCTCTGTGGTACCATCCCTCCCAGAGAGTGTACCATTCTTCCCCACTGTGGTACTACCCCCCCAAGAAGAGGCGTCTTTGACCCCCTTGCCGGTACATAACTAAGATATTGTAGTGCACCCCTCTCCGCCGCCAGACGTCTCCGAGGATTTGGTACCACTACTACCACACCCCGGAGGTGAAAAAGAATCCAATCTGAAAAAAAAGTGGATTAAAACGGTGAGTCTATTTTTAGTGGAAGTGGCGCTGACAATGGCGGGTTATTGGATGTACATGCTACTCTGAGGGCCTCAACTTAAGCCCCGTCCACACGATCGAGCAGTGCCCGTCGGGCTTTGCCCGTTTTCCGGGCAAAGCCTATGTCTTGTTGTATACACGGGGGTGGTTGGCGGCAGTCATAGCCGGGCGCCGGTAGCTAGTAGGTGGTCGGCAGTGGCGGGTGAAGTACGAACACCATGGTGTGTCGCAGAAATAATCGCCGGACAGTTAAAGCGAAGAGCATAGCGTTGTGTACTATAGTAATTGCTTGTATGTGCAAAAAGAAGAACCAAATGCAGAAAAGGGAATGGTGCAAAGAGTGGTAACGTCGAAGAAAAGTATTGGGAAGTCATGCCACGATTTTTCGTGAACTGCAAGATGGATATGAGCAAGACTTCACCAATTTCATGAGAATGGACCCCAACACCTTTACAAACTTCTAGCGAAAGTGGAACCATATATAAAAAAACAGGATACCAATATGAGGGAGAGTATACTACAGAGGCTTGTCTAGAGGCAACGCTCATATGTCTTTCAACTGGGTGCACCTACACGTCACTTCAGTATAGAACGAGGATATCAGAACAAAGTTTGTCTGGCATAATACCTGCAACTTGTCAAGCCATGTATGAAGTACTCAAGGAAGATTACTTGCAGGTGAGATTTGTAGAACATAAAAATTCATTGAATTATGTTAGAATTATGATATGCATAGACAGGAAGCTATGGGACTAGAGTGAGGAGAGCGGCAGGAACGAAGAACACACACGAATGTCCTCATTACATAATACATAAACAATCTCCCGTTTATTGTCACGCCAATAATGTACATTGCATAAGCTTATTTGGTTATACACTGGACATCTGGACCGAGCTGGGTACATATACGTATCACATTTGCAGTACTGAACTCAGGTTTTACAAAGTGTTAGTATACGTTGTCAGTATTTTTTTGCAGATTGCCCCGGAGGGGGCTAGTTTATTGGGCACCCCCTTACATCCTGTGCAAGGAGAAGCGCAGAAGCGTTTACAGTGCCCAACTGGGAAGCATGCGGAGTTCATGCTTGCCTTTATGACTCATGCATTAAGGGCGTGGAAGCCTGAAGGGTCATGGGTTTTGTCAGCAAGTTACATAAAGTGACAGAATGATGAGTGTGTGGGGGGTGGGGGGGAATTCCCGGTACAATTCATCTGTTTATAGCAAAGCGTGGCAGGTCCCTCATAATGTCAAGTGACAGGCCAGTGACTAGGAGGAGGGATATCTGGTCAGGGAGGGAAGAGGTGTTGGTAACGGCTGGGGACCAGTATCTCGCCGACTTGAGGACCCCGACCCCCGAGGTCAGCGGTGGCGTAGTGATCAGCTGTTTTTGACAGTCACGTGAGGTTCCAATAATAACACGTGTCTTGTATTGCAGGCTTGTGTAATGTTGAATGTTAATGATAATATAATAGGAATGTCGGTTTTCCGGTTTTATCGATTATTAATAATGAAAATGATATTAAAACATATTAATATTTGTGAAGGGGTTCCAGGGTCAACTTCGTTTGTCTGGCAGAGTCGTTGCTCCATATCCGGCAGCAAACCACCAGGCAGGCGAACCATGATTTCGCTCAATGACGGGCACGGGCACTACGTTGGTTTGCCTGCCAATTTTGCCCGATAACGGGCATTTAGCGCATGCCCGCCGGGCACTGCTCGATCGTGTGGACGGGCCTTTAGGCAACTTGCCCACGGACAGCCGACAAAGCTATCAACTCGATATGCCTTGCCTACCTTGTTGTTTTATATTACTTTACCGTTAACTTTTAGTCCTTCATTTTCAATTACTGTACAACTTCTCTCTCTAAGAATTCTGAATATATATTATACAATGTTGGAGATAGAACACAGCCTTGTCTTACTCCCTGTCTGACTGTGAACCAATTAGTAAGTTCATTGTTTACGAACACTGCAGCCTCTTGTTTCCAGTAAAGATTCTTTAAAATCTAATATCTCCTTCATTAATTCTTTTTTTTCCAAGATCTCTATAAGTTTATTGTGCTTTACCTTATCAAAACCTTTTGCCAAACCAACAGATCAGATGTACAAATTTCTTTGGATCTTTAAAGCAGTTTCACTCAAACTTCTCAACCAAATATAGCTTCTCTAGTTCCTTTTCCCTTTCTAAACCCATTTGCTCCTCAGATAACTCACTTTCAATTGTAAACTTTATTCTACTATAAATTATATTTTATAAAACTTTGCAGTCGTGACTTAGTGATTAATAAGGATTTACAGTAGTATTTACCGTGGTAATACTGTATATATAAAACGATCAATTTGGTAATAATATGAGGACCCTCTTATTAATAAAGGTTTCTCCGTTTAGTAATATAAATATATATATATATATATATATATATATATATATATATATATATATATATATATATATATATATATTACTTATAAATCCAATCATTATGTGGGAGACCGCACGAGAACAGCAGCCACAACTGCTCACGCATATTTCCCTAATGTACAGCATATCAGCACCCTCAGCCAGAGAGAGAGGGAGAGGCATTTAATTAATTAAGACTGAAAAGGCAGAGGAACTTTTCTCTCTGATACACTTTGTGTACACGTATATTAACTATTCTTCACTATAAGGCAGAATATTTGACTTAGAAATATGCAACTTGACAGCTGTCAGCGTGCAAGGTGGGCCGTGATTGGCTTTACCGCTGGTGGGCTGATTGGGTGAGGGTGTTGGTGCTGAGGGCGGATACCTTTGAGAAATATACCTCCCAGACTTGCCACCCGCTGAGTAACAACATGGCATCCGGTTGGCCGAACTCTATCTATCTACGGCTCTGGTCTGACCACGGTGTTGAGAGCAATGGCTCCAGTTTCGCGTGCAACGAAAGCTGCTTTGTGAGCGCTCCATTCACGAAAGCACAGAGACACGATATCACCAACAGTGTGTCTCATCTCAGCTCCCTCCCCCACCCACTGCGCCCGTGTCTTAAGTATCCACCGCCTGATCTTACGGTTTTGTAGATACCGCCACCAACTACTCTGAAGGGGCCATTGATTTCGTTTTTTATGTGTTTGTATGCGTGGTTTTGTGTGTGTGTGTGACGTTCTTCATCAAGTAGTTACCTGAGTCTTACCTCTGTACTTCATCCAACACATCGTACATATTTTAATTCTTGCTCTTATGGACAACCTCTCCCTCCCACCACCCGCAACCCTCATCTGGTTTGCCTCCAGGTGAATTAGGTGAAGTTATTAGGAGTCATTTCATTGTGGTACTCAACTGTCTTGAGTGATTTTAATGTTATCTTCGTCTAGTTAGATGATTTGAGGCGCATCCTATCTGGTTGTGTTGTGTGTTGACGTTTGTGACACCTGGTGAACCATTGTACCAAGGGATTGACAGCTTCTCTTTACTCCAGTGACCCAACTACAAAGCTGCTCCTTAAACAGATCACATTCCGTCGTTTTTCCATTGTCTATTTTTCCTTGGAGACTTTGAGAAGCTTGCCAGTTATTTCCCTCCTCCTGTGACGTGGTGGCGTGCCTCTGTCAATAGTATATCACGTGGTTTGTTTTTCTTCTCCTCAGTAAGGCTCTTGTGCATCATCAGCAGCAGGGGATGACATCTTGTAAAACTCGAAAAGATACTCAAGAAAAAATATCTACATTTCTTTTATGAGTTTTTTTTTTTGGCAGTGAGGCAGGTAAGTTTAATGTAACATTCACCAATGCCTCAGTAAATCCTGTGGTACTATTAAAACAAAAGAACATCAATCTATCGCGATTTTAGACTGTGGATGGAAGCGAATCAAGTATATTCACATTACTTACTATGCGACTTATCATCATCAAGTGAAGTAGGAGTCATCTGACATCACTATCTAGGGAGTCCTTGAACTTCCACCTGACCTTTCTGAAACTTGGTAGGAGTATAAGGACTCTTTCTTGATATTCCTTTTCTTATCCTGCAGACAGAAGGCAGCATCTCGTGGCCTACTTCATCCCCTCCACCAGTTTATTTTGCAAGGTTGAGTTAGAGTGTTGAGGATCGTATATGTTTTGAGGCGGGAAGGTGTGATCAGGTGTATAACCAGTCAGCAGGTGTGATGGGAAGGTGACTCACTTCAACCATAGCGCTCATGACTAGTTGTACTTATGGCTAGTTGTGTGCATGGCTAGTGATATTCATGGATAGTCTTAATCGTGGCTAGTTGTACATATGGCTAGTTTTATAAGTCTTACAACCACAGTCTTACTCACAACCCCATTTACTCACAACCACAGTCTTACTCACAACCAGTCTTCGAACCATTAGTGCATTTTTCTTCCCCTCTCAACTACCACCACCACCACCACCATTCAATGCTACCTGCCATACTGTCGCCGCTACCAATACCAATGAGCCACTACCATCATTACCATTACCACTCTTTTCTATTTTTTTTTTTTTACCATTACCATAACGATTTCCACCACCACTACCACCACTACCAGAAACAGAACAACACTTGCCACCTCCCCTATGTTGAGTGTTAGAGTAGGATGTAAATATTTATCCCCAGGACAAACAAGGGTAGACCGTCGCTCGTCCTGTAACTGGATAAAGCGTTTAGTCTTCTCACGGCTATACTTGAATCTGGGTACCACCAGCTGGGTAATGGTGATAGTGAGTGGTATCTGCAACCCATCAGATGTTCAACCAATCAGATATGCAACATGTAGGTGTAATAGATAGGTTTCCAACACTCAGGTGTCTATCAATTAGGGCTATAACAATCAGGTCTTCAACAATCAGGGCTTTAATCCCATCTCCAACAATCACGTCTCCAACAATCACGTCTCCAACAATCACGTCTCCAACAATCCCATCTCCAACAATCACGTCTCCAACAATCACGTCTCCAACAATCCCATCTCCAACAATCCCATCTCCAACAATCACGTCTCCAACAATCCCATCTCCAACAATCCCATCTCCAACAATCACGTCTCCAAGGCACTAGTGGTGACTGCAGGTATCAGGCATTGAGTAACAGAAGACGTTTCAACACAACATTGCAGATTATTTCAACTCAGAGAGAGAGAGAAAAAGACAGAGAGAGAGAGAGAGAGAGAGAGAGAGAGAGAGAGAGAGAGAGAGTGAAGGTTGTGTTGTGTGCGTTGTTATTTCCTAAGATAAAGTGTAGCCTTCGTGTGTGGGAGGTTGTGTGCGTGCGTGTGTGATTGAGTGTGTGTGTGTGTGTGTGTGTGAGAGAGAGAGAGTGAGAGAGTTGCCTGGTACAGTAGTCACTCTTACCACTTGCTTCGGCACATATGCTGCTCTTGAGTGGGAAGAAGAGTGGGGGGGGGGAGGGGTGAGTGGGAGGAGAGGGAGAGGAGAGGGAGAAAGAGAGGTTTGTATTCATGGAGGAGAGAGAGGGAAGAGGAGGGGGAGGAAGGAAGAGGAGGGATAAGTGGTTTTAATATGATGATAAAGGGAAGAGGACGGAGGGGAGGGGAGAGGAAAGACTTGGTGATGTATTAAAAATCAATCATGGAAATTATCGACAGACAGACAGACACACATAGACACACACAGACAGACAGATAGCTATAGAGACACAAACAGATAGACAGGTAGGCTGAGAGGGGGACAGGCAGACACGGACAGATAAACATAAATAGACAGAGAGTAAAGGACAGATGGATCGATACAGGTAAGAGGCATCATTAACACCACACCTGTAGACAGTCTGTAGTTAATTAGTTCCTTTGGACAGAATTTCTAGCAAGAGGGGGATATTTATTTAGGTCAACATGTGTGGTTAGGTTAGGTTAGTGTTAGTGTTAGGTTAGTGTTAAGTTAGTATTAGGTTAGTGTTAGTGTTAGGTTAGTGTTAAGTTAGTATTAGGTTAGGTTAGTGTTAGGTTAGTGTTAAGTTAGTATTAGGTTAGGTTAGTGTTAAATTAGTATTAGGTTAGTGTTAGTGTTAGGTTAGTGTTAAGTTAGTATTAGGTTAGGTTAGTGTTAGGTTAGTGTTAAGTTAGTATTAGGTTAGTGTTAGTGTTAGGTTAGTGTTAAGTTAGTATTAGGTTAGGTTAGTGTTAAATTAGTATTAGGTTAGTGTTAGTGTTAGGTTAGTGTTAAGTTAGTGTTAGGTTAGGTTAGTGTTAGGTTAGTGTTAAGTTAGTATTAGGTTAGGTTAGTGTTAGGTTAGTGTTAAGTTAGTATTAGGTTAGGTTAGTGTTAGGTTAGTGTTAAATTAGTGTTAGGTTAGGTTAGTGTTAGGTTAGTGTTAAGTTAGTATTAGGTTAGTGTTAGTGTTAGGTTAGTGTTAAGTTAGTATTGGGTGAGGTTAGTGTTAGGTTAGTGTTAAGTTAGTATTAGGTTAGGTTAGTGTTAAGTTAGTATTAGGTTAGGTTAGTGTTAAGTTAGTATTAGGTTAGTGTTAGTGTTAGGTTAGTGTTAAGTTAGTATTGGGTGAGGTTAGTGTTAGGTTAGTGTTAAGTTAGTATTAGGTTAGTGTTAGTGTTAGGTTAGTGTTAAGTTAGTATTAGGTTAGTGTTAGGTTAGTGTTAAGTTAGTATTGGGTGAGGTTAGTGTTAGGTTAGTGTTAAGTTAGTATTGGGTGAGGTTAGTGTTAGGTTAGTGTTAAGTTAGTATTAGGTTAGGTTAGTGTTAGGTTAGTGTTAAGTTAGTATTGGGTGAGGTTAGTGTTAGGTTAGTGTTAAGTTAGTATTGGGTGAGGTTAGTGTTAAGTTAGTATTGGGTGAGGTTAGTGTTAGGTTAGTGTTAAGTTAGTATTGGGTGAGGTTAGTGTTAAGTTAGTATTAGGTTAGGTTAGTGTTAGGTTAGTGTTAAATTAGTATTAGGTTAGGTTAGTGTTAGGTTAGTATTAAGTTAGTATTGGGTGAGGTTAGTGTTAGGTTAGTGTTAAGTTAGTGTTAGGTTAGGTTAGTGTTAGGTTAGTGTTAAGTTAGTATTAGGTTAGTGTTAGTGTTAGGTTAGTGTTAAGTTAGTATTAGGTTAGTGTTAGTGTTAGGTTAGTGTTAAGTTAGTATTAGGTTAGGTTAGTGTTAGGTTAGTGTTAAGTTAGTATTGGGTGAGGTTAGTGTTAGGTTAGTGTTAAATTAGTATTAGGTTAGGTTAGTGTTAGGTTAGTGTTAAGTTAGTTGGTTAGGTTAGGTTAGTGTTAGGTTAGGTTAGTGTTAGGTTAGTATTAGGTTAGTGTTAGGTTAGTATTAGGTTAGGTTAGTGTTAGGTTAGTGTTAGGTTAGGTTAGTGTTAGGTTAGTGTTAAATTAGTATTAGGTTAGGTTAGTGTTAGGTTAGGTATGTTAGGTTAGTATTAGGTTAGTGTTAGGTTAGTATTAGGTTAGGTTAGTGTTAGGTTAGTGTTAGGTTAGGTTTGTGTTAGGTTAGTGTTAGGTTAGGTTAGTGTTAGGTTAGTATTAGGTTAGTGTTAGGTTAGTATTAGGTTAGGTTAGTGTTAAGTTAGTATTAGGTTAGGTTAGTGTTAGGTTAGTGTTAAGTTAGTGTTAGGTTAGGTTAGTGTTAAGTTAGTGTTAGGTTAGGTTAGTGTTAGGTTAGTGTTAAATTAGTATTAGGTTAGGTTAGGTTAGGTTAGTGTTAAGTTAGTATTGGGTGAGGTTAGTGTTAGGTTAGTGTTAGTTAGTATTAGGTTAGGTTAGTGTTAGGTTAGTATTAGGTTAGGTTAGTGTTAGGTTAGTGTTAAATTAGTATTAGGTTAGGTTAGTGTTAGGTTAGTATTAGGTTAGGTTAGTGTTAGGTTAGTGTTAGGTTAGTGTTAAGTTAGTATTAGGTTAGGTTAGTGTTAGGTTAGTGTTAGGTTAGGTTAGGTTAGGTTAGGTTAGTGTTAAGTTAGTGTTATGTTAGGTTAGTGTTAGGTTAGCGTTAAGTTTGTATTGGGTGAGGTTAGTGTTAGGTTAGTGTTAGGTTAGGTTAGTATTAGGTTAGTGTCAGGTTAGTGTTAGGTTAGTGTTAAGTTAGTATTAGGTGAGGTTAGGTTAGGTTAGTATTAGGTTAGTGTTAGGTTACGGTTAGGTTAGGTTAGGTTAGGTTAGTGTTAGGTTAGTGTTAGGTTAGGTTATGGTTAGGTTCAGGTTTACCCAGGTTAGTTACGTGAATTTAGGTCTAGGTTAAGGTGGGGGGAGGTAGGGTGGTGGGTGAGGGTAGAGTTAGGGTGAGGTTAGTTTCACCGAGTTAGGTAGTGTGAGAAGACAAGTAAGTGAAGGTGAGGTGAGGTTAGTGTTAGGTTAGTGTTAAGTTAGTATTAGGTTAGTGTTAGTGTTAGGTTAGTGTTAGGTTAGTATTAGGTTAGGTTAGTGTTAAGTTAGGTATTAGGTTAGGTTAGTGTTAGGTTAGTGTTAAGTTAGGTTAGGTTAGGTTAGTGTTAGGTTAGTGTTAGGTTAGTATTAGGTTAGGTTAGTGTTAGGTTAGTGTTAGGTTAGTATTAGGTTAGGTTAGTGTTAGGTTAGTGTTAGGTTAGTGTTAGGTTAGGTTAGTGTTAGGTTGGTGTTAAGTTAAGTTAGGTTAAGTTAGTGTTAGGTTAGTGTTAGTTAGTATGGGTGAGGTTAGGTTAGGTTAGTGTTAGGTTAGTATTAGGTTAGGTTAGTGTTAGGTTAGTATTAGGTTAGGTTAGTGTTAGTTAGTGTTAGGTTAGGTTAGTGTTAGGTTAGTGTTAGGTTAGGTTTGGTTAGGTTAGTGTTAGGTTAGTGTTAGGTTAGTTTAGGTTAGTGTTAGTGTTAGGTTAGTGTTAGTTAGTTTAGGTTAGTGTTAGGTTAGTGTTAGGTTAGTATTGGGTGAGGTTAGTGTTAGGTTAGTGTTAGGTTAGTATTGGGTGAGGTTAGTGTTAGGTTAGTGTTAAGTTAGTATTAGGTTAGGTTAGTGTTAGGTTAGTGTTAAGTTAGTATTGGGTGAGGTTAGTGTTAGGTTAGTGTTAAGTTAGTATTGGGTGAGGTTAGTGTTAGGTTAGTGTTAAGTTAGTATTGGGTGAGGTTAGTGTTAGGTTAGTGTTAAGTTAGTATTGGGTTAGGTTAGTGTTAAGTTAGTATTAGGTTAGGTTAGTGTTAGGTTAGTGTTAAGTTAGTATTAGGTTAGGTTAGTGTTAGGTTAGTATTAAGTTAGTATTGGGTGAGGTTAGTGTTAGGTTAGTGTTAGGTTAGTGTTAGGTTAGGTTAGTGTTAGGTTAGTGTTAAGTTAGTATTAGGTTAGTGTTAGTGTTAGGTTAGTGTTAGGTTAGTATTAGGTTAGTGTTAGTGTTAGGTTAGTGTTAAGTTAGTATTAGGTTAGGTTAGTGTTAGGTTAGTGTTAAGTTAGTATTGGGTGAGGTTAGTGTTAGGTTAGTGTTAAATTAGTATTAGGTTAGGTTAGTGTTAGGTTAGTGTTAAGTTAGTATTAGGTTAGGTTAGTGTTAGGTTAGGTTAGTGTTAGGTTAGTATTAGGTTAGTGTTAGGTTAGTATTAGGTTAGGTTAGTGTTAGGTTAGTGTTAGGTTAGGTTAGTGTTAGGTTATGTTAGGTTAGTATTAGGTTAGGTTAGTGTTAGGTTAGTGTTAGGTTAGGTTAGTGTTAGGTTAGTGTTAGGTTAGGTTAGGTTAGGTTAGGTTAGGTTAGTGTTAGGTTAGTGTTAGGTTAGGTTAGTGTTAGGTTAGTGTTAGGTTAGGTTAGTGTTAGGTTAGGTTAGGTTAGTGTTAGGTTAGTATTAGGTTAGGTTAGTGTTAAGTTAGTATTAGGTTAGGTTAGTGTTAGGTTAGTGTTAAGTTAGTGTTAGGTTAGGTTAGTGTTAAGTTAGTGTTAGGTTAGGTTAGTGTTAGGTTAGTGTTAAATTAGTATTAGGTTAGGTTAGTGTTAGGTTAGTGTTAAGTTAGTATTGGGTGAGGTTAGTGTTAGGTTAGTGTTAAGTTAGTATTAGGTTAGGTTAGTGTTAGGTTAGTATTAGGTTAGGTTAGTGTTAGGTTAGTGTTAAATTAGTATTAGGTTAGGTTAGTGTTAGGTTAGTATTAGGTTAGGTTAGTGTTAGGTTAGTGTTAGGTTAGTGTTAAGTTAGTATTAGGTTAGGTTAGTGTTAGGTTAGTGTTAAATTAGTATTAGGTTAGGTTACTGTTAGGTTAGTGTTAAGTTAGTGTTAAGTTAGGTTAGTGTTAGGTTAGCGTTAAGTTTGTATTGGGTGAGGTTAGTGTTAGGTTAGTGTTAGGTTAGGTTAGTATTAGGTTAGTGTCAGGTTAGTGTTAGGTTAGTGTTAAGTTAGTATTAGGTGAGGTTAGGTTAGGTTAGTATTAGGTTAGTGTTAGGTTACTGTTAGGTTAGTGTTAGGTTAGGTTAGTGTTAGGTTAGTGTTAGGTTAGGTTATTGTATCAGATATCAGTTTTACCCAAATATATTACGTGAATTTATGCTACACTATAAGGGGGGGGGAGGAGGGGGTGGGGGGGGGAGAGAAGAGGGTGAGGATTATCTCTCACCAAGATAGAGAAGTGTGAGAAGACAAGTAAGTGAAGGTGAGGTGATGTAGGTAATTGTTTGAGGAGAATGAGGTGTCCAGGGGTTAATGATTCTGTTCTTGTTCATCATGTGTTCAGTATTGTTCATCATGTGTTCATTATGGTTTTGTTCGGTATTGTTCATCATGTGTTCAGTATTGTTCATCATGTGTTCATTATTGTTTTGTTCAGTATTGTTCATCATGTGTTCAGTATTGTTCATCATGTGTTCATTATGGTTTGGTTCAGTCTTGTTCATCATCTGTTCATTTTGGTTTTCGTCATTATTATTCACCATCTGTTGACAGTCTTGTTCAATATTGTTCACCATCTATTCACAGTTTTGTTCAATATTGTTCACCATCTATTCACAGTTTTGTTCAATATTGTTCATCTACACCACTCACTTAAATCCTTCAAGTTACCATCTGTTCATCACCTTAAGTTCATCATTGTTCATCACTACGGTTGTTGGGTAGTTGGACCGTGTTCAGCCAGTGTTCACTTAGTCTAAAATGTTCTGTCCACCTGAGAGTTGAGTGATAATTTTCCGCTGGTATTTTGTTATGTACTGTGCCTTTGGAGTCTGTTTCTGTCTTTCTGTCTCTCACTGTCTGCTCGTCTGTCTGTCTGTATATGCCTCTCTCTCTCTCTCTCTCTCTCTCTCTCTCTCTCTCTCTCTCTCTCTCTCTCTCTCTCTCTCTCTCTCTCTCTCTCTCTCTCTCTCTCTCTCTCTCCTAGAGCGTGATGCTTTATGACAGAGAAAACGTAGAAAAATATTAATAATCGTGTTTGAAAATTAACTTTTAAGAAATGTGGCTAACGTATATATATTATGGTCAGGCAGATATATAACTTCTGTCTGGGTAATTTCACGTAATTTACTTTGTTGTGAAGGAAAATTTGTGTGTGTGTGTGTGTGTGTGTGCTATTGACCTCAAACGTATTTATTTATTCCAGTCATTACATTATTTTTGTATTTTTTACATTTTTTATCAGTTTATTTATGTATTCGATATATATTTTTCATCAACTAATTTACCAAATCTATCAAACTCAACTTATCCTAAAACCTAACTTAACCTTCGTAATGTGACCCAACCCAACCCAACCCAACCCAACCTTACTATTTCTTGAAGATATTCCTGATTTTCATGGGGTTTTTTCAGCCGTATTTTCATTTATTGGTTCACTATACAGTATTTAATTCCTTATCAGTTATACACACGGGTTACTGAACCAATTTAGTCATTTATCTTTATATTTCATAAGTAAATCACTTATGTATACTTCATATAATAAATTTACTTACATTTTTATTACCTATTAATAATTTCATTTATTTATTAATTTATATATATATATATATTATTTTTCATAACTTCGTAATGGCTTATATATTATGTATTTATGTATCAACTGATGTATACTTGTTTTAATACAGGGGTAATGTATACATGTATAGGCTTTAAGAGTGGAATAGACATAGAGAGAGAGAAAGAGTGTGGGTTGGTGAAAGGGATGTCGGGAAGGATACTGTGTAGGAGAGTACGTGGGAGAGGTAGAGAGAGTGCGTGGGAGGGAGAGGGAGTGAGAGGTTTGACTGGATCCGTGAGAGTGGGAGAGTTGTGTGAGAGTGAGGAGACTTCTTTCATATCTCTCTCTCTCTCTCTCTCTCTCTCTCAGTGCCTAGACCTGCAGAAATTAACTATAATTTCCCTCCAGTTTAGGTTAGGTTAGGTGGGGTTAGGTTAGGACTCAGTAGGACAGAGGTAATGAAGAAAAGTAGGTTCACGTTTTGTATTTTAGATCAAATATTCCCCAGACGCTTGGCAATATCTGGCATCTCCTGGTCTATGGCTAATGAACGATGTTTACTGTTATAAATTAAATCACAATGACAAAATAATCTATAATACACATGGAATTCCGTCTCTGGTTTATTATTTCTTGTTATAAAACTAGGTTAAAACAACGCCTTTATGACCTGACTTCTACACTGTATACACGACTTGGTTAAATAGCTCTAGATACGATTCTGTTTATATATATACACAATAGGATTCAAGTACCTTTTGTAGGATTGGATTCCATTACACTCTTTACAGGATGAGGTTAAGTACTCATTTGTTTTAGGTATGTTGTGTATTGGCATCTCTTGGAGGGTTAAGGCACCAAGGTTTATCATCTATACTTGGGAATGTTGATGAATTGTTTATATATTGGAAATTCATCTCATCTGAAGTAATGATTAAGAATAATAACCCCTTAAAAGTATTGTGTTAAATACTTAAGTTTGTATCGTAGTGACATTTCTAAGTAAACTTTTTTGGTATTGTTCAGAATTTAGGGCCACAGTGCCACACATAAGGGCCACGGTACCATACAACTCATGGTTACGGTGCCACACAACTCAGGGCCACGGTGCCACACAACTCAGGGCCACGGTGCCACACAACTCAGGGCCACGGTGCCACACAACTCAGGGCCACGGTGCCACACAACTCAGGGCCACGGTGCCACACAACTCAGGGCCACGGTGCCACACAACTCAGGGCCACGGTGCCACACAACTCAGGGCCACGGTGCCACGCAATTCAGGGCCACGCTAGAGCGTAGTCATTAGCAGCTGGATCGATGTACCAGTAAACATACGCCTATCGGTATTTGGGACTGAGTCGATGTCCCGATAATGCTAGCCCGGGACTTGCCGATCAGGAGGCGTGTCTAGGTATGGTAGAGTCTCTGGGCAGATTTGTCTACATTATGTTAGCCATCGTGTTGAAGTTATAGTGGAGTCATATTTTGGGTTTTATTAATTACAGAGTCTTGGAGCACCTGTGTTTGTGTGTGTGGAGGAGCTGTACCTGTGGTGTCTGTTAATTAGAGAGAGAGAGAGAGAGAGAGAGAGAGAGAGAGAGAGAGAGAGAGCTACCTACCTACCTAAATTCATCGTTGTGAAAAACTGGTAAATCCCCAATACAAAAAATATATAAATAAATCGATTAATTCTTCTCATTGTTTACTTTTATTAATATTATTCATCTTACAAAACCTGAGTGTAAAATGATAACTAAATAATGAAAGGTGACTCTTGATGACAACAACAAAAAACAAATGTCTATCGGCGCATCGTGTTTCAATATAGATACAGTGCAATATGGGTTTGGATTGTATCGGCAACCCTACCCCAGTATACCCTGTCCCCTCGGTCCTATTTGTCATATAATAGTTGGTGTTTACAGCACCCAGACTCTCCTGATTTCGTTTTCCCTTATTTATTATTCATTTATAAAGTTTTCGTTCATAATCAAAAGTATTAACCGAAGAATAAACATCAATATCAGTGAGAGTATAAATCCATAGACGATATAAACTTGTAAACAAAATATTGTGCCACTGAGGTTTTATCTATACAAAAGCGCATCGCTTACTTCGACAACACGCTCCTACACTCGTAACTGATCCTGACAGATGCTCTTTTGTTTTGTCGAGTTAGCGTTCTCCATCTGCTTGTGTGAACTTATGTGACGTCATTGGGTGAGGCTACTTAAGCGTCGTCATGCTAACACACACTGACGTTTAATTACCTTGGTACTGCTCAGGTTACCTACCAAGACAGATGACTATAAATGGATAATGTTACTTGTTTGGCTTATTGGATAGGGGATTTAAATATGTGTCACGAAGGGATAGAGTGACGTGTGTGTGTGTTTTATTGAGCAGTGGAAATCGGGGTCGCCTAATCGCCTTGCCATTTATAAGCCAGTTCGCTGAGCCGTGGGTGAAGATCGGATGTGGTCTCAGGTCCTATGTGGGCGTTAGTCGTGCCTTGGCGTGGGTTGCATATAGGTGTGGGTCGCATGTGGGCGTGTGTCTTTAGTTGATATGGGCCACATGAGACGAGGGGTAGTACTAGTATAGATATGAACTGTATGGGCGTGGATCCATGTTTGGGTGGAGGCTGTGAGGTGGGCGTGGGTAGTTCCGAGAGGTTATGAAGAGGTAGAGGTACAAGATAGAGAGAGAGGGAAGAAGAGATGGATATTAAGGTGAGGGGTGGGAATCAGGGGGATGGTGAGGGTTGACAGTGTGGGAGTGAGGGGACGTCTGGCTGTGTGTGTGTGTGTGTGTGTTGACGTTAGTGCGTGCTTGGGTGTGTCTGCCGCGTCATATGTCAGCCATAGACTGGTTGCGTGGGTGGTGTGTGTGCATTGTGCGTTATTCGGTTATGTCACTACAGTATGTCGCTGTAGGAGAGAAACACTCAACCATGGCAGGATTTAATTAAGGTTCTGACATGCAAATAAGGTCGACACAGTTACGCTTGTGGACATGATGACTCACGTAGGAGGGTGAAATGTCAGCTGAGTTTGTTGAAGACATTCTTATGAGAAATACTTCATGTGTACGACTGTCCTCTGTAATAACTAGAGAGCACACACACACACACACACACACACAGGACCAATAGCATTATAGCATTATACGTTTCCATTCATAAAAACACTACCCTATCATTCATCAGGTAAATAATCTCGCACCATAACCAGAATCACCTGAGACAATTAAGATAATTAGTAGTACTTACCTGTGTGATGTTATTATGATGTTTAGTTGTAACGAAACCTTATGACTTACGGACGTTACTCTATTGCCACTGTCACTCATGGGACCCACCACCACCACCACTAGGTTTCGTTCACTATATCTTTATTCATTACTCACTCGTAGGTTAAAGTATATGACGTCAACACTTCAACAACTGCTCTCCTGAAATGAATCTTTTTGACCTCGATTTTTGTCTTTTGAAGATATTTATAAAGGGAAAAAAATCGTAATAATTATTTTTTTTTTAGTTTCTTCCATAAATAAAGTTGTGGATGGGAGTGTGTTAGTGTTAACTGTGTGTGTGTTTGGTCACTAGCTTATGCCAGTTATTACAGCTGATTCTTGAGTAGGAGGTGTTGGAGGAGGAGGTGCTGGAGGAGGAGGTGCTCGGAGGAGGAGGTGTTGGAGGAGGAGGTGCTCGGAGATGATGCTGGAGGAGGAGGTGTTGGAGGAGGAGGTGCTGGAGGAGGAGGTGCTGGAGGAGGAGGTGCTCGGAGATGATGCTGGAGGAGGAGGTGCTGGAGGAGATGATGTTGGAGGAGATGATGCTGGAGGAGATTATGCTGGAGGAGGAGGTGTTGGAGGAGGTAGAGGTATTGGAGGTTAATCAATACTGAAAACTATTAACGTCTAACAATCCAGCCTTCATATACCTGCTTCAATTATATTAGTCGACAGTACCATGGTTGTGTACCGAGTGTAAGTGGGTGTAGTGTTGGGTGTATGTGTAGGAGAATCAAGTGGATGAGGGGTGTAGCGGGAGGATTTACAATATGATAGTGTATTGAGGACGGGGGTCGCGACCTTATTGTGTGTGTGTGTGTGTGTATGTGTGTGTGTGTGTGTGTGTGTGTTCATCACTTTGTTTATGTGTACATGTGTTTTATATAAGAGCACGTGTATAACTGTGTGCATTATCAGGGACAGGAGAAAGGGGGGTGTGACACGGGCGTAGGAGAGGGCATTACACTCTGCGTGGGCGTGGCAGTCTGTCCTGAGCAACCACTACCCTCCCTCCCACCACCACAACCCACCTCCTTGTATACACCCCCCCCCCCATTCCCCTCACACCCTCGTCTCTACCCTCCCTCATCTCCCCCCTTCCCCTCACACCCTCGTCTCTACCCTCCCTTATCTCCCCCCTTCCCCTCACACCCTCGTCTCTACCCTCCCTCATCTCCCCCCTTCCCCTCATCTCCCCCCTCCCCCCCTCCCCCTCCCTCCCCCTCCCCGTCAAGGAGACTATTGGTCTGGGGAGCTGATGGAGGGTGACTGTGGCACTACTGGGGGAGAAGAGGGAGAAGAGGGGTGGTGAAGTGGTGTTAAATTGAAGGACAAAGAAGTGAAGAGTGAAGTGATGGAGTTGGGTGGTGATGGAGGAGTGTTGGAGAAGGACTTGGTGGTGGTGGTGGTGATGGAGGAGGAGTGTTGGAGAAGGAGTTGGTGGTGGTGGTGGAGTGTTGGAGAAGGACTTGGTGGTGATGGAGGAGGAGTGTTGGAGAAGGACTTGATGGTGGTGGTGGTGGAGTGTTGGAGAAGGAGTTGGTGGTGGTGGTGGTGGTGGAGGAGTGTTGGAGAAGGACTTGGTGGTGATGGAGGAGGAGTGTTGGAGAAGGACTTGATGGTGGTGGTGGTGGAGTGTTGGAGAAGGAGTTGTTGGTGGTGGTGGTGGGGGAGTGTTGGAGAAGGACTTGGTGGTGGTGGTGATGGAGGAGGAGTGTTGGAGAAGGAGGTGGTGGTGGTGGTGGAGGAGTGGTCATTATAACTACCTCATGCACCGTGAACGACAAGAACTTCCTGTATACTCTTGGACTCACGGTAACACCAACTGTTGTACATGCCTGTATAAGTGGCCGGACAGGAGCCTTAGTACCTCTTAATGTGTGTGTGTGTGTGTGTAGTCTTTTACACTTTCTTCTATAGTATGTTCACATGGGGTGCACAATACACTAGTCAGTATCAGGGCGTGTGTAACTGATAGTGTCTCTCTCTCTCTCTCTCTCTCTCTCTCTCTCTCTCTCTCTCTCTCTCTCTCTCTCTCATATTAGGTGTAACAGAGAGAGAGAGAGAGAGAGAGAGAGAGATTCACACTCTGTTTTGGGTAATGGAATACTGTCGTTCTTGACTAATCCGACTTTAAGTTATTTTGTTATTATTCAATTTTATGTATAACTAGACAATGATAAGTGCTTCAAGTGCCAAAAATTTCAGGCCAATAAAAGTACGTCAATCGATCAGCTGATTGTATGAGTCGCCACTTATACCTCGTCCCACCAATGAATGTCGAGAGTTTTCATGACGTCACTGCTACTACACCCCGAAACCAATGAATGTCGAGTGTTTTCATGACGTCACTACTACTACTACACCCCGAAACCAATGAATGTCGAGTGTTTTCATGACGTCACTACTACTACTACACCCCGAAACCAATGAATGTCGAGTGTTTTCATGACGTCACTACTACTACACCCCCGAAACCAATGAATGCCGAGTGTTTTCATGACGTCACTACTACTACTACACCCCGAAACCAATGAATGTCGAGTGTTTTCATGACGTCACTACTACTACTACACCCCGAAACCAATGAATGTCGAGTGTTTTCATGACGTCACTACTACTACTACACCCCGAAACCAATGAATGTCGAGTGTTTTCATGACGTCACTACTACTACACCCCCGAAACCAATGAATGCCGAGTGTTTTCATGACGTCACAGCTACGCCCCGAAACATGGTTGCTAATGTACCCAATGGCGCTAATCGATCACCTATACTTGTAAACAAACCACAAAAAAATGAGTTTATTGATTTATATTTACACATTTATTTATATATTTTACGATAGTTCACCATTCAATTTCTCACTAGTGGTTAGCGAGTGTTGTGGTGTACTGGTGAGAGAGGGGGGGGGGGGGGTTGTTTCCATAGTAATAAGTAAACACACCTACATTCCTTCCACCTCTGACAACTGACCTAGTTTACAGTACATTGTTGGGATATGTCTGTCTGTCTGTCTGTCCATGGGTTCAGTATTAAATTCAGAACCGATATTTATGTGGTGTATTTTTTGGGATCGGATATACGCATACACACTGACATACAAACATACACAGTTAGGTGCATTCTTACTGCTTCACTTACGAGGAATATTTATAGTGTGAATCTTTGGTAAATGAGAAGCCCGAAATACGCCAAATTGGAGCCTTCCTTTAGAGTAGACACAAGGAACTTAAGTAAGAGACAACGCTTAGCTGACGTAATAGGGGGTAATTATCAGATATGGCCAGAGCAAGGTGCGGTCTTGGGTATGAGAGTTTGGTGACCAAACTGGAGTGGTCCACAGAAGAATTGGCGAAGGTCAAGTTGGAGAACTTGAAATTAAGGGAAGAGCTGGCGATGTTAAAAGGAGAGGCTGGACGAGTAAAGCCAGTGGCTGACGAAAAATCAAGCGAGTGGAAAATTGTGAGTAGTGGGAAGACAAAGCTTTTGGTGAAGAAGCACACCAAGGATACGACAACAACGACAACAACAGCTAAGTGTACCAACCCGTTCAGTCCCTTGATAGACGAATTGGACGTTAGTACAGACAGGGATGACAAGGAAGGTATAAAAACTTTAATTGTTGGTGACTCACAGGTAAGGTACATGGACAGGGCCTTTTGTGGTAAAAACAAAAATAGGATGAGGGTGTGTTTGCCAGGAGCTGGGGTGGGGGATATAATTGACAGGATGGACAATATCTTGTCTGGTAATGGGAACAAACCCATTATCTGCCTCAGTGCAGGAGGCAATGATATTGGCCGGTGTAGGAGCGAGGAGCTTCTTGATAAGTTCAAGGCAGCCATAGATCGTATTAGGACTAAGGGAGGGATCCCTATCATATGCGGTGTCCTGCCTAGAAGGAGAGTTGGCAGTGAATGGTTGTCAAGGGCGGTTGGTGTTAACGACCGTCTTGGCAGATATTGCAAGTCAACATCAGTCCCATTCATTGACAACTGGGACAACTTCTATGGCAGATGGGACCTTTATGCTAGGGATGGGATGCACCTGTCTAGGGATGGAGTAGCAACCCTGGCTGGGGCTCTAGAGGGGGCAGTTCAAAAGATATCGAAGTCTTTAAACTGCTAAGAGAACATAGGGGCACGGGGGTGGAGGAGACTGCAGTGGGAGCGGGTAAACAAGGCGAAAGATTACAGGGAAATAGTGTTAGGAATGATGACATAACTAAATTAGACAGGGAGTTTAAAACTAAACGCGGTAAGGGAAGGACTCAGAACACGACTAACTTAAATGTATATTACGCGAACAGTAGAAGTATGAGAAACAAAATGGATGATATTAGGGCCTTGGTATGTACAGAAGAAATCGATATAATTGCATTCACTGAAACATGGATCAACCTAGACACACGTGAATTACCAGTCGAATACCAAATTGCGGGTTACAAACTGTTCCATACCGATAGGCAGACCAGGAAAGGAGGCGGAGTAGCAATCTATGTTAGGGATAATCTGAAGTGTGAAATAAATAAGGAAATAAAAACTGAGAGGAATACAGAAACAATTTGGATAGAATTAAGCGACGGTCGGGAAAAATTAATCACAGGAGTAATATATAGACCCCCCAATCTTGACAGAGTCAATGAGCGACTTATCTGGGATGAAATGCGCAGGGCTTCCATACACAACAAAGTCTGTATAGTAGGCGACTTTAACCTTGGCCAAATAGATTGGACCGACCTTACGGGAAACTCAGAATCAGAGGATTTTCTCGAGACGATCCAGGACTGTTTCCTAAGTCAACATATAACCGAACCCACACGGGGTAATAATATATTGGATTTAGTTTTGTCAAACAGAGAAAACCTCATTAGCAATGTCGAGGTAGGGAACGAACTTGCAAACAGCGATCACAAAGAAATTCGATTCCAGTTAGATTTTCAGGGCAGACGTAAGGAAAATTCCACTAAAGTACCAGATTTCAGAAGGGCAAACTTTGACAGTTTAAAGAGGCAGCTAAGAGAGGGGGTGTCGCGCTTGGCCGTGAACCTGACAGATGACACCGACCTGATAACGAGATCTGAGATTGCCGAGTTCCACGACAATTTAAATAGTGAGTTACTTAATGCACAAAGGCAGAACATACCATACAAAAAACTCAGATCAAACAACAATGACCCTAAATGGATAAATAATTATTTAAAGAACATCATTGGCCAAAGGAAGGCTATAGGTAGAAGGATAAATCGTGGCGAAATTCACCTCCGGGACTATTATAGGGTATTGGCGAGTAGGGTTAAAACCGAGATAAGGAAAGCAAAGAGGAATAATGAGGTAAGGATAGCAAGGGAGGCAAAGACAAACCCCAAAGGATTCTACCAAATGTACCAAACTAAAACACGAGAAAAGATTGGACCAATACGGTCAGACTCCGGCGAGCTCACTGATAACGACGGAGAAATGAGCAATAATTTGAATAAATATTTTTCAACAGTTTTCACCAGCGAAAATTTAAACATGATACCCGAGGCACCGACTCTATTCAGAGATAGTGAAGAAAACAAATTAAGTGAGATAGTAGTGACTAGTAACGATGTTAGTAAGCAAATAGACAAACTAAAGCCTAATAAGTCACCTGGTCCCGATGAGATATTTGCCAGAGTATTAAAGGAATGTAAGGAAGAGCTTAGTATGCCCTTAGCAAAGTTGTTTAACATGTCCTTAAAAACAGGTGTAGTACCAGAATCCTGGAGGATAGCGAATGTAATACCGATCTTCAAGAAGGGGGATAGATCACTATCCTCTAACTACCGCCCAATCAGTCTAACATCAATAGTAGGCAAATTACTGGAAGCAATCATTTCAAACTCTATTCGAAATCACCTGGAGAAGCACAGATTGATCAATGATTCCCAGCATGGCTTCACAAGCGGACGTTCTTGCCTAACTAATCTATTAACATTCTTTTCATCAGTTTTCGAATCAGTGGACGAGGGGCACAATTATGATGTGGTATATCTCGACTTTAGCAAAGCCTTCGACAGAGTACCCCACGAAAGACTAATTAGAAAGGTAGAAGCTCATGGCATCAAAGGTGACATCCTTAAATGGATTAGGGCGTGGTTACAGGACAGGAAACAGCGAGTGAGCATTAACGGCACTAAGTCCCATTGGAGCAACGTCACAAGTGGAGTTCCCCAAGGCTCAGTACTTGGACCATTATTGTTTATTATATACATAAACGACATAGATATCGGCATAGACAGCAACATAAGTAAATTTGCTGATGATACTAAAATAGGACGTGTTATCAAATCTGACGAGGACTCGGCAAAACTACAGGAGGATCTAAACAAATTTTTCGAATGGTCTGAAAAATGGCAGATGAAATTCAACATTGACAAATGTAAAGTACTCAGTATAGGGAATGTAAACAGGGAAACCAGATACCAGATGAACAACGATGCCATAGAGAAATCCGACTGCGAGAGAGATTTAGGAGTAATGATAAGTAGGAACCTTAAGCCAAGTAAACAATGTGTTTCTGCTCGTAACAAGGCTAATAAAGTACTTGGGTTCATACAAAGGAGTGTTAGTTACAAGACTAGCGAGGTCATCCTAAAACTGTATCTTGCTCTTGTGAGACCACACCTGGATTACGCAGTCCAGTTCTGGTCACCGTATTACAGAATGGATATAGAATCCTTGGAAAGAATCCAGAGGAGAATGACAAGACTAATCCCGGGTATCAGGAACCTTGAGTATAGAGACAGGTTAAAGCATCTTAATTTGCACTCCCTTGAGAGACGTAGAGCGAGGGGCGACCTGATAGAGGTGTATAAATGGAAGGCAGGGCTAAACAAAGGGGACATTACAAAGGTACTCAAATTATCCAACCAGGAGCGAACTCGTAACAATGGTTTTAAATTGGACAAATTTAGATTTAGGCGTGAAATAGGTAAACACTGGTTTGGAAACAGAGTAGTGGATGAATGGAACAAGTTACCAAATATCATCATTAACTCGAATACGCTGAATTGCTTCAAACATAGGTTGGATGCTCATATGAGCAATAGGGGTTGGGTGTAAACGGGACTGCCCAGTATGGGCCAATAGGCCCGCTGCAGTTTCCTCCATTCTTATGTTCTTATGTCCTCGATGGTGACCTTTGACCTGGACTTGATCCGATTACTGTGTGTGTGGTGCGCCCTTGACAACCACCGATAGTTATATTGTGTATGTGTACTCTCTTCTTCCTTTCCTCCTTCCCTTCCTTCCTTCCTTCACTCCCGTCCTTCCTCCTTCCGTCTTTTACACACACACACACACACACACACCCTTGCTGGCTTCACTGTACACAACACAACTCTCAGTACGTTAGTGTGGGGCTACAGGGACTGGTCATGGGTCTGGCAGCGTTAGTGTGGGGGACTGGTCATGGGTCTGGCAGCGTTAGTGTGGGGGACTGGTCGTGGGTCTGGCAGCGTTAGTGTGGGGGACTGGTCGTGGGTCTGGCAGCGTTAGTGTGGGGGACTGGTCGTGGGTCTGGCAGCGTTAGTGTGGGGGACTGGTCATGGGTCTGGCAGCGTTAGTGTGGGGGACTGGTCATGGGTCTGGCAGCGTTAGTGTGGGGGACTGGTCGTGGGTCTGGCAGCGTTAGTGTGGGGGACTGGTCATGGGTCTGACAGCGCATATAACAAGATGTAAATTTATTTGACAATACAGAAAACTCCCTCAATCGTGAAAAACACCCTTCAGTCAAGTCAGGAAACGAGACTATAGTAATGTTACCTTCATAGTGTGTGTGTGTTTTTTATCTAACATTGTGATGCACTAGGGGAGGTACACACACACACACACACACACACACACACACATATCCTACCTCAACCTAAATCCATTTTAGATAAGAACCACTGACTTATAATCATGTGATAAGAGGGAGTGTACTATACGACCTGGGTTTATGAAGTTAAAAGAAGTAGGTGGAGAGAGAGAGAGAGAGAGAGGTGGTTAGGAATGAAGGAAGCGAATAATGACGGGATTCAACCAAAGGGAACTTGCACGGATTAAGGCTGACTTGATAAAAGGTTGACTAGCGTTGCGAGATTTGGAGTGAATGGAGGAGGATGACGGACTAGTTCTCAAGTGTAAAACCGACCGTGGTAAATGGTAATGGCTGGAGAGAAGAGAAAGTAGAGAAACAGTAGAGAGAGACGGTAGAAAGAGACGGTAGAAAGAGACATGAACTTAAAAAAAAAAGTTTATCAAGTATGGTATTAAAAATAAACTCACCCCCAAAAAAGTATCTTCACGATTTTGTATGAGACATTATGACACAACAGACGAAGTATTTTGACGACCCTACCAAGACAACAGGAGTCACAGTGTTCATTCTGAAATTCATTGATCACCTTCCGTATAGATACTAAAATTTGTTCTCAGAGGAGCATTATATGTATTCTCTGTATTCTATGTAGTCTCCTAAATATATTACAGTGATTTATGACAGTTATTTATAGTCACTGCTGAGGTAGTGAATTATTTATGTATATATATATATTTTACTATATTTGGTTAGCTACGGGTAGTTGTGCGTGTGTGTTAGTGGAGTGTGTTAGTGGAATGTGTTAGTGGAGTTGTGTTAGCTGGGTTTGTTAGTGGAGTGTGTTAGTGGAGTGTGTTAGCTGGGTGTGTTAGGGTGTGTTAAGTGAGTGTGTTAGTTGGGTGTGTTAGGTTGTGTTAGTTGAGTGTGTTAGGGTGTGTTAGTGGAGTGTGTTAGTTGGGTGTGTTAAGTGAGTGTGTTAGTGGAGTGTGTTAGTTGGGTGTGTTAGGGTGTGTTAAGTGAGTGTGTTAGTTGGGTGTGTTAGGTTGTGTTAGGGGGGTTGGTAAGTGAGTGTGTTAGCTGGGTGTGTTGGTTGAGTGTGTTAGCTGAGTGTGTTTTCCTTCCTTGGATGACTAATGCTCGATATTGCGGTCAAACAGGTTAGGTGTGTGGCTTAGGCCTAAAGTGAAACCTCTTAACACGGCCTATGGAAACTTACACACATACACACATACATACATACATACATACACACACACACACATACATACATACATACATACTTACACACACATACACACACGCACATACACACACACACACACACACACACACACACACACACACGAGTACACGTATCGCCTGTCAACACGCACGTTTAACAATTTTCATATAAAATGCTGAAATATCCTTCAATATTTACGCTTAAAACATGAAAGAGACTGACGATGATAGAGAGAGAGAGAGAGAGAGAGAGAGTTTAGTGACTGGGAAAAAAAATAAATCGAAAAGACATGATCACATTAGCTTGCTTTACCAAATATAAGGAATTTCATTTAAAAACACCAAATTAAAACGAAAACTCTTATAGGTTAATGTTAAATTTTGAATAGGAATTATAACACGAAATAATAATTGAAAAGGTTAACGTAAAAAGAAAGGGAATAATGTGGATAAGGTCTGAAAGGGATCAGTTTACTATCTTTGAGAAGGTTCTATTGCTATTTGAAAGGGTCAATGCTAATACTTGAGAAGGTCGAGTTCTTAGATGCAAGTTAATGTCGGAAAGTCGGGTTAGAAAAGGTCACAGGAGGTCAGAGGTCACGTCTGAGGGTTTTGTTAAAAAAGGTGTTTGAGTCAGATTCGTTTTGTGTGGTGTAATGTGTAGTGTGGTGAAGTGTAGTGTAGTGTGGTGTAGTGTGGTGTAGTGTGGTGTAGTGTAGTGTAAGCTTGAGTGAAGGAAAAAAAATGGAAGGTTTTATTCGTTCATTCATTCTGTAGGCGTTCGTGAAGCTGCCTAACGACTTGAAACTTTAATGAGTATAATAATAATAATAATAATAATAACACTGATAACTATAATAATAATAATAATAATAATAATAATAATAATAATAATAATAACACTGATAACTATAATAATAATAATAATAACAATGGGAGGGAATGAGTGTGAGAGGAAGGGAAGGAAGGAAGGAAGGAAGAAAGAGCGGGAGAGAGGGAGGGGAGGGAAACAAGGAAGAGGGAGGTAGGGAGAGGGAGGAATGAGTTAAACAGTCAAGGTGAGATACAAGGTCAGACATGTTCGTGACGTGTTGGTCCTTCCTCCACACCTCAGAGGCAGGACAATTATGACGTCAGGCACAGAGGACTTGACGTCATGTTCAGATTGTATGACCATGCAACGTAGATAGCTTGGTGACATCATATGACAGTCTTGAGGTACTATTATTATTGTTGTTGTTGTTATAATACATCTGTCATTAGACTTTACAAAATATGACATCATACTCAACCAATATGACATCATACTTAACATATGACACCACACACAAATATATCATCATACTCAACAATATGACATCATACTCAACCAATATGACATCATACTTAACATATGACACCACACACAAATATATCATCATACTCAACAATATGACATCATACTCAACCAATATGACATCATACTTAACATATGACACCACACACAGGAGATAAGACCAGACAGTATACACATATAATCTCATACTCGAGGGCCAGTGTGCGTGGGCCACTTAGCTGCGTGGAGTCTTGTGAAAAAACTGAAAAGTTA
This sequence comes from Homarus gammarus, assembly GCA_958450375.1. Classification (NCBI taxonomy): domain Eukaryota; kingdom Metazoa; phylum Arthropoda; class Malacostraca; order Decapoda; family Nephropidae; genus Homarus; species Homarus gammarus. The sequence continues at coordinate 2,192,565 of CAUDMG010002108.1, forward strand.
ATATATTTAAGGTATGGTCGAGAAACACCTTTAACTGACTGACGTGAGGGGGTTAGGTTAGCTTAGGTTAGGTCTGGTTAGCTTAGGTTAGGTGTGGTTAGCTTAGGTTAGGTCTGGTTAGCTTAGGTTAGGTGTGGTTAGCTTAGGTTAGGTCTGGTTAGCTTAGGTTAGGTGTGGTTAGCTTAGGTTAGGTGTGGTTAGCTTAGGTTAGGTGTGGTTAGCTTAGGTTAAGTCTGGTTAGCTTAGGTTAGGTCTGGTTAGCTTAGGTTAGGTCTGGTTAGCTTAGGTTAGGTGTGGTTAGCTTAGGTTAGGTGTGGTTAGCTTAGGTTAGGTGTGGTTAGCTTAGGTTAAGTCTGGTTAGCTTAGGTTAGGTCTGGTTAGCTTCGGTTAGGTATGGTTAGCTTAGGTTAGGTCTGGTTAGCTTAGGTTTAGGTCAGATTATTTAATTAGTTTGAGAAATACAGGTAAGGTGTTACTTAATTAGCTTGAGAAACACAGGTAAGGTATACATCTCCTGAATGGCGGGCGACTGGGGGTGTTATTGTCGGAAGGTGATTTTAGAAGCGTCTTGTGTGATTCAATGTATTTTAGTAAACAATGAGATTTATCAGACGTCGATCACATCTGCCACACGTCAACAAGAACCTTAAAAAGAGCCTATATTTTTTAATTATCTTACGTTTAGTTTTATCTAAGTTTTATCTTCATTCGGGATAAGAGACTGAACTTGGCTATGACTGATTCTCTTAAAGGTGGTTATTGTACCGTATCTTGATCTGGAGTCTTGAGTCATTTAGCTTTGTGAGTTTTCTGGTCCCGAGTCACAGTACAGGAGGAAGAGGTATAAATGAAGGAGCTTTGAAATTGTTGAGAAACTTTAGATGGAGGGGGTGAGTGGTGGGGGAGGGGGTTAGTAGTGGGGGTGGGGGGAGGGGTTTAGTAGTGGGGGTGGGGGAGGGGGTTAGTAGTGGGGGTGGGGGAGGGGGTTAGTAGTGGGGGTGGGGGAGGGGGTTAGTAGTGGGGGTGGGGGAGGGGTTAGTAATGGGGGTAGAGGAGGGGAGGAGAATGGGGAGGGTGGAGGGGGTGAAAATGGACAAGGTCATGGTGGGGTGAAGGACTGAGGAGGTTGTCGTATTGGGTGGAATGAGAGGGGGAGATGAGGTGAGAGAGGAAGGTGACATTGGAGAGAGTGGGAATGAGGTGAAGGTGAGGGAGGGATGACCTTGGGGCGGGTGGGATGAGGGGTGAAGAAGGAAGGAGGTGACCTTGGGTGTGAGGTGAGGCTTCCTATCACCACCTGTGACGCGGTAGAGGAGGGGCTTCTTCACCCTCTCACAGTCTTGACCTACACACTTTTACCTTGGCTGTTCTCCCCCTCCCCCTCCTCCTCCCCCTCCCCCTCCTCCTCCCCCTCCCCCTCCTTCCCCTCCCCCTCCTCCAACCCCCTGCCACATTATACTTGGCTCAGGAAGGTGTGGAATGTAGGTGGGATGGTGTGTGTAAATCTTTGTAGTATTGGGGGAATGTTTGGATAGGTGTAATGTAGGGTGTAGGTTAGTGAGTGTAGACAGGAGGGAGAGAGAGAGAGAGAGAGAGGTCATAATGAACAGGCAGTCCTCACAATAAACTATCATCCACATCTTTTTACTATGAGCTCACAAGAGGACACGACCAATACCCAGAAGGCCCAGCACCCCATCCCTTCTCCCCCCTCCTCCTCCACCACCTTCTCCAAGAACTCCAAACAACACACAAACTATTTCCCACAGTCAGCTCAGTCACTCATCGTCTTGGGAACATCTCCTCTCGTCACATCTCCTCGCGTCACAGCACCTCCCGTCACATCTCCTCCCGTCACAGCACCTCCTTCACCTGCTCCTCTGTGGGAACCTGTTTTCTTCACGAGTGTATATCTACTGTCCAATATATTCTTCCTAAGTATTTATATATATATACCTTCGGATTAACGTTGTGTTTTGTTAGCCTTATATACGTGTTTAGGTCAACTTTTCCGACGTATATTCACTGTTGGTTGTATACTCAAGTTAGTCTACCGCTTGATAGGCTTTTAACTTATCAATTATACCTGCATTATACTCCCGATTATATTTATCTTAGGGCATTATCTCGTTGAATATATCTAACTCTGGGTATACTCTTGCTAAGTATAATTACATTAGGATATACCCTTAAGTGTATATCTACCTTCGGCGTATACTCCTGTGAAGTATATCTCCTTCCGGTTATACTTTTGAGTGTTTTTATTCCATCGGATATACCTGCAGCTGTCCTCCAGTATCCCTGTAGAGTTGACTGCAACGTAATGTTTGTATTTGGGGGGACAATACAGTTCAATCTCACAGTAGCTGGATGGACGACCAGCGGCGTTCCACAAGAGGATACTTCGACCCTATTGTATTATATTCTAGTGTATCCTTCTCCGTGTGTGTGTGTGTCACGGAACAATATATACCGGAAAGGGAAACAGGAGACCAATAACAATGCATCACATGTGTTGACGTGACCTACTGTTGACCAGATAGGTGAGTCAGTCAGACCAGGTGAGTCAGTCAGACCAGTTCCCAGCAAATGAGTCAATTTAATCAGGTTAACTTTGGTCAGTGACATGTATGGTTTTATTAGATCAGTGAGAGAGAGAGAGACAGGGGTAGAAAGAGAGAGAATGAGATGAAGCTAGAGATAGGGAGAAGGAGTGCAGCGTGACGCGACTCAAGCCACCACCATCACCTCCATCACACGAATGCGGTTAAAAGCTGCAGCCGTCTCCTCCTCCTCCTCTGCTTCCTCAGGTTCCGTTACTCCGTCAGGCCTCCTCCCCCCTCCTGCGACCCAGAGAGTTGGGGGCGTAATCTGCGCAAGCCACACCACGCGCAGTTAAGTTCCGGTGTAGCCCAACCAGCCGCTCCTGCCTTTTGTCCACCAACTGGGCGGTTAACTTTCCTCGTGTTTTTTTTGCTGTTGTTGGTTATATCACGGTGGTGCGACTCTCAAAGGACTCACGTTCCGGTAGACTGTCCATGTTGGTGAAATGAGTTTGTCTTCCCGTTTAAGATTGAAATCGAATTAGGAATTTACCGTGTACTAGATTGTGTTTATATGTACTTATTACCTCTAGTTTACGCACCTGTAATTTAATCTATTACTTAATAAACAAATATATATACACGTAATTCAAGTTAGAAATTGGTGTACAGGATTCCTTTTCAATGTTCTTACTTGAGTCGTCTTTAGAAAGTTGTACATATCTTGCTATATCTTCCATGACCAGTCGATACCCCGCGCTGGTCTATGGGTCAAGAGAGAAATAAACCTCATCTTCCAGTCATCGTCAAGGGTTAGAGTCGAAATTCCTCTTTAATACAGACAAGATATCACCCATAACACACCTGCTGACCTTCCCTCGACCTTTCCATCAGTCTCTCCTCCCAACATTCTTCTCCATTTATCGGACAGTAACGTTTACAGTGTTTTGATAAGCTCTTCCATATAATACCTATTTAACAGTATGAAATAATTATAATATGTCTCTTGTAATATGACTTTTCGTTTCTGTATTGTGAATTTTTTTTTGATTATAGTACAAGGTTATTTCCTTGGATTTCTTTAACTTTTTTAAATTGACGCCGTAGTGTGTGTGTGTGTGTGTGTGTGTGTGTGTGTGTGTGTGTGTGTGTGTGTAATGACCTTGGCATATTGTTATGAATTTCTTTAAACACCAAACAGCGACTGATTGATAAAACACAGAGTGAAGCAAGTGGTTGGAGAACAGACCAGCTTGCGGTGTCTAACTTGCGGTGTCTAACTTGCGGTGTCTAACTTGCGGTAAGGGACTAGCATTGTGGTGTACAGTCCATCATTAGTTTCGTAGTTTATTCAGAAGCATGCAAGAGTAGACATTACTTCTGGCATTTCAATGTAAGTTTCACTGAACTTTGAAGATGGCACAATATTCTGGTTCAGATCTCAGTGTAGCAACGTCAGTGTATCTTTGATTCTTGCGTGTCGTTGGGAGCACGTCATTATTTATTGCTCTGATGGTGTAACCTAACCTAACCTAACCTAACCTTACCTTACCTTACCTTACCTTACCCTACCCTACCTAACCTTACTTTACCTCACATTCTACTTGTTAATGATATGTATAAATATATAATTATTAACCTAATGACCCACTTAAAGATCTTAGACATTGAAGTGCAGTCATACATTACAATATTATCATCATAGTTCCCGCAATCTCTCGCCGCCTTTGTAAGCTGAACACCTTAAGCATTCCTTGGTCAGTCTGGTACATCTCAGAGGTCACCCTGACGCATACGCTATCGCCAGCTTAGTGCAGTCCAGTCCAGCCTGTATAGTGTTCATTTCTTGTTGATGTTGAACTCTGCTAACTTATCCAGCCTTAAAAGACAACTAAAAGTAAGAGAGTGAAATATGATAACAATAAAACCTTAAAATATAACTAAAATAAAGTAAGTTTGAGTAGTTGGGCAAGTCGCCAGTGTGTGATAGCACGGTAGATACGGGCGGGTTACTGTTACATCCTGAGATAAAAGAGGCGTGATTTTCCGACGTAATCTTTATCGTTCCGCGTCAGACTGATGGCAACTCTAGCGTTAAGTGGAAGTCACACACACGCGTGAAACCAAAGAAACCTTATAACCGGTACTTTAATATACGTGTACTCAGATGACTTTGGAGTGAAATTTTTGTCTTGAGTAAATACCAAACTTACGTGTCCTTAGAGAATTACTGAAGGCTTTTATATATAATGGATGTTCAGTATTTACTATAAATGATAGCAGGTTCATATATTAGTGATGTTACGGTAACTTCAAATATATTCTAGGTATATATTATAGGCACTGTTGGTTTGTTATCAAGGAGGGTAAATTATACAAATCCTCACATCACACTGTTATATTTTGAACCAAATATGAGAGGTTTAGCTGCATATTAGAACAGCTAGTTGTGGAATGTGACACCAGTTGGATATATCTACTGTAATGTCGACACCCTGAACACACCTTGAACACACTATCAGGCAGCGTACAGTACAGAGTATTCGATAACAACGTAAAACTTCTCCTCTCCCCCCTTCCCCTCCCCCCCAAGAGAACGTTTCCGTTATGTGAAGTTCATTATCATTTTATTTCTGAACTGTGTCTTTTATGTTGGAATTAGTTACATATCGTCATTGTTTTGTGTTTACTTACCTAATTCAAACCGCTAAGTAGCAATAAATATTTACCTGTTGTTAAGGTCCTGCGTCGAGGCTATATTAAAGTTGACTGTTCCTGATTGTGTATGTTGGCAGTATGTTGGCGGTATGTTGGCAGTATGTTGGCGGTATGCGAGAGAATGGTTGGTTGGTGGAATATGCTTATGATTTTTTACGGTGTTGATATGTGAGGGTAATTTACGATTTAAAATGTTGGCTTTAATGAATAGGTTCCCATTGTTTAAAAGTGAAAGTGGGTCCTAGAGGCAACACTTCCCGTTAGAGTGGCTACAACACACTGTATACTAAACCTTCGGTACACAAGGAGACAACGTGACTGTGGTGGGACTGGGTCGAATCAAGGATCTTTAGGACAGGGGGCGAGCGCTATAGCCACTCGGCCACGGCACACCTGTACCATTGTTTACTGGAAATAAATAATCATCAGGGTTATGGCACTTCACTGCTTGAGTCAAATGTGGCCGTGGCTCTGGTGTATAAAGTGTGATGTAATCTGGCGTCATACATTGAGAATTAATCTACCTGGACACGATGAACTTAGGAAACAGCTTCACTCGGGCTTCTGGCAGTACTCTTAGGCCGTCGTATAAGCGCCCCCTACCCATGTGGACTGATGCTGGGCTACATGTGTGACAACGAGGAGAATGTTTTAGTGTATGTGATTTAGATTAAGTGTTTGATAAGTCATTAATTAAGGTAACACGAATTTGGTTACTTTAGGCTCCTGGTTGTGAGTAAAGTGAAATAGTTAACCCCCTTAGTTGCTATATACTCTGCTGGGACCTTTATACAATTCGCGTTTTCATGTATGCGTATATAAGCCAGGCTCATTAACTTACATTGGGCGTAGCCATAACACCACACGAAGACTAAACATCATTTCAGAAACAAAAGTGAGAGCTTACTTGCTGGTAATGTACAACTTACTTAGGCCAGTTTGCCTCAGAGGATAAAAAATGAGATTTATCATTGTGATTTAACCTATTTTATCGTCTTGGTGTAGGGAACTTGTGGCTGTGCTCCTGTTGGTGGTGTGATATTAGTTGTAAGTTCAAGTTAACGTGTCACTCAGGGGGAATTATTGTCTTCTGACGAATATTTGATGTTTTACTTGAAATTTATCCTGTCAGTAGTCAAAGCGAATACTTATTTTGTGCGTTTTTTTTTTTTTCGTTTTTGGTTTTAGATTAAGGATTTTATTTATTCAGTGGCTACATGAAATAGTGATTTTGTTTTTTATGCTCCCAGTGCGTGTGCCTGGAGCATATTGAAGACCTTACCAATAATATTTCCGCCAAGGCGTCCCAACCAAGACTCAGCTGGGTATAACGTGTCAGTCTGGAGAATAATTGAGTTGATTTTCTCCTTTTGCATCACGGTTTATTCCCACCTTTTTTTTTAACGTAAGGAAAACTAAATCTTACTTTGGGTTTGAGTTGATCTAATAAATTATAAACACGATAATGTCCAAATATTAGAGAACGATAATGTCCAATAAGTAATGTGCTAGCAATCTCTCACCTTATCTTATCAACATCTCTTCTGTTTCAGGTAAGACAATCGGGACAACAGATAAACCTCCCAATGGCATTTCCTCTCACAACAGTTAACGGTAGAGTGATGAGATCTGTTGTGTATTTAAACTGTCATATTGGATTCTGTTGTAATTTTGATTAAGGTTTATTTTCGAGTTAACTGCTTGGTGGAGGGTTAATATCTTCGTCCTGTCATTAACTAATATCTCCAGGCTGTAGTTTAGGACGATATTCTTGGAAAGTACTAAGGGTTAAGCGTCTCTGTGGGGGGAGGGGAGGAGGCTGTACTGACTTAACTAGGTAATATTTTGTGTATCGTATTTTTTAATCGTATTAATTATAATGCTTCCGTGACTAATAAGGTGTTTAGGACTGTTTCAATATTTTATACGGTTGTTAGTGTATTATTTTGAAAGTGACAGTAAAGTATTCTAAGGAAATTATTATATTGATGCTAATTAATTAACTCAAGAACAAATGAATATTTTTTTTGTAAGGTAATTTCAAAACCCGATGTGTTTTATAAGGGATAATATTGATTTGAAAATTAATACCCAGGCGACCTTTCACCTTGATAGTGCCATTTTCGACTGTGTGTGTGTGTGTGTGTGTGTGTGTGTATGTCGCTCTCAAGGGTTCTAAGTTATCATCAACAAAGGCTTGACACTTGAGGAGCCACATAAAGAAATGTGAAGACACTTACCTCTGACATGAAGTCCATTTTTTGACACCTATCAGTCTATTAACAGTCGGTTCATTATTATAAACAGTCTATCCACAGTCAGTTCAATAATACACAGTCTTTAACAGTCGATCTATGGATGTACACAATCTATCAACAGTCAGTCTAGTAACATATACAGTCTTAACAACACAGTCACACACCAGTTAGTCTGAGCAGCGGCGCCACAACACAGTCAGAGGACCTTGCCAGAGGGGGTAATGTGGCTTTAGGAAATACTTATGATACGTGGAGTTTTAAATTCTTTATCCCTAACTCAACAAAAAGGCCCTTAATATGTATGTGTGTGTGTGTGTGTGTGTGTGTGTGTGTGTGTGTTTTAATATGTATATATGTATGTATTTTGTGTGTGTACCTAGCATCTGCCTGTCTACCTACCTACCTGTCTGGGTCTTTGTGACGGAGAGAACACATTCTTCTCATCATCAAGATTCGAACCCTGGATCTTAGGTTCAAGGCCGAAGCTCCTCACATCACAAGGTCTATTTTTTCACATTTTCTTCACTTACAACACGTCAGCATTTTTCTTTTCTTTTCTTTTCTTTTTTAAGTTCACTGACACCAAGCACAGTAGAACCTGTCTTAACATACTACTGGCATTGTCGTTATCGTCTTTGTTATCGTTTAGTCATTATCGTTATCGTCTTTGTTATCGTTTAGTCATTATCGTTATCGTCTTTGTTATCGTTTAGTCATTATCGTTATCGTCTTTGTTATCGTTTAGTCATTATCGTTATCGTCTTTGTTATCGTTTAGTCATTATCGTTATCGTCTTTGTTATCGTTTAGTCATTATCGTTATCGTCTTTGTTATCGTTTAGTCATTATCGTTATCGCCTTTGTTATCGTTTAGTCATTATCGTTATCGTCTTTGTTATCGTTTAGTCATTGTCGTTATCGTCTTTGTTATCGTTTAGTCATTATCGTTATCGTCTTTGTTATCGTTTACTGTAGTCTTTATCGTCATCGTCTTTGTTATCGTTTAGTCATTATCGTTATCGTCTTTGTTATCGTTTAGTCATTATCGTTATCGTCTTTGTTATCGTTTAGTCATTATCGTTATCGTCTTTGTTATCGTTTACTGTAGTCATTATCGTCATCGTCTTTGTTATCGTTTAGTCATTATCGTTATCGTCTTTGTTATCGTTTAGTCATTATCGTTATCGTCTTTGTTATCGTTTAGTCATTATCGTTATCGTCTTTTTTATCGTTTAGTCATTATCGTTATCGTCTTTGTTATCGTTTAGTCATTATCGTTATCGTCTTTGTTATCGTTTAGTCATTATCGTTATCGTCTTTGTTATCGTTTAGTCATTATCGTCATCGTCTCTCTTATCGTTACATCATCGTCTTCAATAAATGCTGACCTTTCACCTGTAATTAATATACATACATACCCATACATACATCCATACATACATACATCCATACATACATACATACATACATACATATATATATTTTATAGATTAATAGACCACTCTCCTCAGAATCACCGACCTTGCCTTAATTGACTTTGAAAAATAACATAAAATTCGGTCGAGAAGAATCACTGTTGTTGACTCAAGCGGCCGGCAGTGTAAAGAGGGCTTGAAGGGTGTGGTAGTCGCCGGTCTGAGATCACTCCTAATACTCCTCTTCTTCTCCTCTTTTCTTTCCCCTCCTCCTCTTCTCTTCTTTATCCTCTTCTCCTTCTTTCTCCTCCTCTTCTTCATTCTCCTCCTCCTCCTCGTGGGCTGAAGCGTCACGTACTCGTTTTGACATCAAGGACCAATCAGGCTCAACGTTATGACATCAAGGACCAATCAGGCTCAACGTTATGACATCAAGGACCAATCAGGCTCAACGTTATGACATCAAGGACCAATCAGGCTCAACGTTTTGACATCAAGGACCAATCAGGCTCAACGTTATGACATCAAGGACCAATCAGGCTCAACGTTATGACATCAAGGACCAATCAGGCTCAACGTTTTGACATCAAGGACCAATCAGGCTCAACGTTATGACATCAAGGACCAATCAGGCTCAACGTTATGACATCAAGGACCAATCAGGCTCAACGTTATGACATCAAGGACCAATCAGGCTCAACGTTATGACATCAAGGATCAATCAGGCTCTACCTCAGTGACCCGGGAAGGCAGCCAAGTGTATCGCCCTGCCACCAGTCTTTACAGGTTGACTTACTGCGGCCCTCAAGAACCTGTTATAAATTTTATTGTTTTTTTTTTTGTTTTTTTCATTCTTCGTAACCTTGACCATGATCTTTATCCACCTTGATGCTAACCTAACCTAACCTAACCTAACCTAACCTAACCTAACCTAATAAATGCAGTGTTTCGAAGGCAGTTAATGACGCCAGGTACGCATTATAATACGTAGTAACTGATAAGAATTCCTATGTGATTTTCCGTTCAGCGTTGAAATTTCCGCTAAGTTGAGTGTTTATAAAGTCCCTTGATGTTTTTTTTTACTTACAAATTACTCAGCAAAATTTTCATATTCAAGTATTATAAGTGTTTTAATCCAGCATTTCCTTGCACTTGGGTCACTTTTCTTCTACTTATAATGAACAACACAGTGAGATTAAAGAATAATAGTGTAAAATACAAGAAATTTTTACTTTTTATCTCAATAATAGATAAATAAATTTCACCAGGGAATAAAGTAAAACATCAAAGGACTTTATAAACAGTTGTAGTACAGTTATCCGGCTTAGTGTGCCAGTTGTAGTACAGTTATCCGGCTTAGTGTGCCAGTTGTAGTACAGTTATCCGGCTTAGTGTACCAGTTGTAGTACAGTTATCCGGTTTAGTGTACCAGTTGTAGTACAGTTATCCGGCTTAGTGTACCAGTTGTAGTACAGTTATCCGGCTTTGTGTACCAGTTGTAGTACAGTTATCCGGCTTAGTGTACCAGTTGTAGTACAGTTATCCGGTTTAGTGTGCCAGTTGTAGTACAGTTATCCGGCTTAGTGTACCAGTTGTAGTACAGTTATCCGGCTTAGTGTACCAGTTGTAGTACAGTTATCCGGTTTAGTGTACCAGTTGTAGTACAGTTATCCGGTTTAGTGTACCAGTTGTAGTACAGTTATCCGGCTTTCCTTTAATGAGAGACGCTGTAATGAGCCGGCTGGAATGAATGACTCTAAAGGAAAATTTAAATATAATTATTTTCAATGTTTTTTTTTCCTGAGGTTTCGTAATTTAACTTTCCTTAACGGAGCCTAAACATGATAGTGGAGCCTCGTGGAACCATGTGGAGCCCCATCTAGTGTTACAGTTGGTTGATGCTCCTGGCTGATGCAAGATGAGGTGTGGTGAAGTAAGGCTGGGGTGAGGGGGGGGGAGGTATTGAAGCCAGATGAAGTGAGGTGACGTTAAGTGAGGAGAGAGAGGTAAGGTGAGGCGAGGGAAGGTGTAGTAAGGCTGCTGAGAGGTGAGGGAAGGTATAGTAAGGCTGAGGCGAATTGAGGCGAGGTGAGGCAAGGCGATAGTGTGCAACTTCCTGTATTATCCAATTTGTTTCTGAATTGATTATAAACGTAAATATTCTTTTCCTCCTCTTTCTTCCTTCTTTTCCTCCTCTTCTTTATTTTCCTCCTCTTTCTTCATTATTTTCTTCTTCCTCTCCCCCCCCCCTCCCCCTCCTCCTCCTCTTCTCCCTCCTCCTCGTCCTCCATGTTGAGCCAGCCAGCCGGATACTGGACATCACGTAAGCTGCGCCCACTACCCTGTTTGATTCATCAGCCAACTCACAGGAATTGTGGTGACGGCTGTAGATCAACGTTGACACGACCATGGGGGGGGGGGGGGTGTGTGTGTGTGTGTGTGTGTGTGTGTGTGAATATAAGTATTATTTATTCACTATACATCCTTCAAAAAAAAATAGTATATATACGATTTTGTATGAGACAATATGACACAATGGACGAAGGATTTTGACAACCCTACCGAGACAACAGGAGTCACAGTGTTCATTCTGGAATTTATCGATCACCTTCCGTATTGATACTTTTTTGGCGTGTATTAGAACTCCACTATGTGTCTTGGAGCTGTGTGGAGGCGTTGTGGGTGTGTTGGTGGGAAGGTGTGGAGTACGTGGAAGGAGGGTGGAGGAAGTGTGGAATGAATGTGGGTGGGTGTGGAAGTCTTGTGAGTAGGTGGGAGTGGAGATGGGTGTGGATGATAGATTTTCAGACCTTTTGGATGGGAATGGGTGTGGATATGGTATGGATAGGTAGGCTGGATGGGCTTGAAGATGGTATGGTGTGGGCGGAAGGTGTTCGTGGTAGGGATTGAGGGTCAGAATGGGGAGATATGGGGAGGGGATAGGGATGATGGGGGGTTTGGGGAGGAGAGAGAGGGGGTAGGGAAGAGGAGAAGAGAGAGGGGATAGGGAAGGGGAGGAGAGAGAGAGGGTAGGGAAGGGGAAGAGAGAGACACTCAACACTCATTTACAGTTCTGAGAATAGAGTCTGGCTGGTCATACACACTCATTTGGGTTAGGTTAGGTTGGGATAGGAAAAGGTAGGTTGGATTTGGTTAGGTTAGGTTAGGGATAGAGTTTGGTAAGGATAGGATAGGATTGGTTAGGTTAGGTTAGGTTAAGAAAAGCCTAGAACTACTCTGTTAACCCACACTAATACCTACCCAGGGACATCACGAGGGCCAGACCATACCCCGTGTAGTGAGTGGAATGAGACCTATAGAGGAATGAAGAAGGGAGTGGTGTGTGTGTGTGTGTGTGTGTGCGCGCGCGCGCGCGGAAGGAAGTACCGTAATGAAAGTGAATTATTTCAACAGTGGAATTAACTGGGAACCTAACCTAACCTATTCTTAACCTAACCTAACCTTGACCTTAACCTAACCTAACCAAAACCTAACCTAACCTTAATCAAACCTAACCAAAACCTAATCTAACCTAACCAAAACCTAACCTTAATCTAACCTAACCAAAACCTAATCTAACCTAACCAAAACCTAACCTTAATCTAACCTAACCTAAATCTAACCTAACCTAACCTAACCTAAATCTAACCTAACCTAACCTAACCTTAATCTAACCTAACCTAACCTAACCTAACCTCACCTCTCCCACACCACCACACCTTCCTCTTCCCCCCGCCCAGTGAGCACGTAAGAGAAGTTATCATTCCTGTCTTTCCTCCTCCCCCCCTGATGACTTTCTCAGACACCACTTATCTCCTTCTGTTCCTCTCTCCCCCCACTCCTCCTCCCTCTCACTTCCTCTCCCCCCACTCCTCCTCTCAGTTGTATTCACAGTCTCAAACTTATCCTCTCTCTCTCTCTCTCTCTCTCTCTCTCTCTCTCTCTCTCTCTCTCTCTCTCTCTCTCTCTCTCTCTCTCTCTCTCTCTCTCTCTCTCTGTTGAGTCACCCATCCACCCTTTTCTCCTCCCCTTCTTCCCCTCACCCCTCCCCCCCACCTCCTCTTCTCCCCCTTCCCACTAACCACTCTTCACCCTCTCCTCCGTCTACATCATCCACTCCCCCTCACTTTCACCCATACCACCCCCCACTCATCCCAACACCTCCCACTCGACCTAACCCCCCCACTCACCGCAACACCCCCCCACTCAACCCAACACCCCCCCCCCACTCAACCCAACACCCCCCCCACTCACCCACCCAACCCCCCACTCACCCCAACACCCCCCACTCACCCCAACACCCCCCACTCACCCCAACACCCCCACTCAACCCCCCCCCCACTCACCCCAACACCCCCCCCACTCACCCCAACACCCCCCACTCAACCAACACCCCCCCACTCACCCCAACACCCCCCCCACTCACTTGGTAATAGAAACTAGTGGTTGTAATAATAGTGCTAGTAAAAGTAGTTGTAGTTTTACCTTCAATAAGCTATTACAGTATAGTTCTACATTATTCCTATTGATATATATTAACAAACCTCTAATGTTACTCAATAGGGTCCAATAGTTTTCTCCCTTTTTGAATTAATCGATTTTTTTTGTATTTTTAGTTTTATTTATTTTTTTATTTTTTATTTTATTTATTTATGTATTTTTTTATTGATATTTTTAGTTTTATTTATTTATTTATTAATTATTTTATTTTTATTTTAAGACTTTTTCGATAATTTCAAAAGACGTATAAATTTACACCCTGGAGATGCAACAGTGCGTCTCAGCGTCACACAACTGATTGAGAATATTGTTACGGTAGTGTGCGGCAAGATGCGTCACACTCCTTGGTCGTCACACTGAGACAGTATGGTGTGTGTGTGTGTGTGTGTGTGTGTTTCTAGGGATGAAGGAAAGGCTCGACCACCTACGAATGACATAAACATAGGTGGCTGTCACATGTCCAGGTAACATATACAACAGGTGAGAAAAGAAAGATGGCATTTAAAATTATCCTGGACGAAGAGGAGGAGGAAGAAGTTGCTATGATTTCACAACATCAACAATAAGAATAGCCAGGTGTTGCGTTGCATTAATTTAGTCATTGCATATATTCTCCAGGTGTACTCTCTCTCTCTCTCTCTCTCTCTCTCTCTCTCTCTCTCTCTCTCTCTCTCTCTCTCTCTCTCTCTTTGCATATTGTGTTTATGTCAAGTTCAGCTGCGTTCATTTTCTTCCCTTTTATCTGAACACACGTGTAGTGTTATTGTTGTCTTATACGAATGAGATTGTTGTTGTTACTGTTTTTGTTACTGTTGTGGTTGCTGGGATCAGGTTAGGTTAGGTTAGGTTAGGTTAGGTTAGGTTAGGTTAGGTTAGGTTAGGTTAGGTTTGGTTAGGTTAGCGTGGTAATGGTGGTAGTGGTAGTGATTGTGGTGGTGGTAATGATGGCAGTGGTGGTAATTGTGGTGATTGTGGTGATGGTTTGAAGGACTGTGTCTCCTAGAGTTGGTCTCCTCGTCCTTGATGGTTCTTGTCACACACACACGCACACACACACACACACACCATGGAAGCATCCCTCTTGACTTCATCCTTGACTTAACTTGTGACATCACGAGAAGAAGTTTGTGACATCATGAAAGATTGTATGAAGAGGTGTGACATCATGGTGGCATTGGTGTTGAAATATGACCTAATGGGCACAATATTATGACATCAACGAAGCATCGGCGTTACATCATGGTGGCATGGTTGTGATATCATCTGAGGTACAGGTGTGACGTCAGTGGACATCAGCGGCCTTGGCAGGGTGCAGGAGTCCGTGGTATTGTGTACATTCAGGTTGTTTATCACAGCTGGGTTCTTTGATTTAAACTTTTAATACTTTTATATTTTTAGTATAAGGAAAAGTACACTATTAGAACTCAATTTAAGGACAAAAATAGAAAAAAAGTTAAGAAAATGGTTAAAAGAGAAATATTCCGCGTTTATATTGTGTTTCTTCTCCCTGAGTTCCAAGTGAGGAAGGTAAACACACCGAGTTGTATCCAGCCAGACCCAACTTAGAATACACCCAGTGACACCCAACTTTATATATACCTAACTTAGAATATACTTAACTAAACCCAACTTAATATATACCTAACTTAGAATATACTTAACTAAACCCAACTTAATAAGTATATACCCGTTAAACCCACCTTAATAATATATACCCAATTAAACCCAACTTAATATATACCTAGAATATACTCAAGCAACCCCAACTTAGAATATACCCATCCAAACCCATGTTAATTTTACTAATGTTCCCAGAGAGAGAGAAGTTAAGGTTATATTGTGGTTAAGAAGGACTGGGATATTTAACATAGACAAATAAACACTGTCTGTTAAATTTATCGTTCAATATATTCAAGGGTCGTCTTTTAATGTTATTAATACTGTCATAACAAACTTTATAAATAAGAAATTGAGGTGAAAGTTTGGATGGCAACGTTGTTTTGTTTTGTTAATTAGTCATAATGAGGCCACAGCTTTATTACGTCACAGGGGAATGGTTTCTTACGTTCGTCAACAATAACAGTGTATGTGTTGCTGCTTCTGACAATATTTATGTTTATATATGCAGAGATGAGCTTTATCTTTATCCCTTCCACAACAAAGAGAAAGTACCGGATGTAAAAGGTTTTCATTCATGTAATTAATGTTTGTGTTTTTAATTCAGTAAAATATATTTCTATACTGTATACACGACACAGCGTTATTTACTAGAGAAATGTCACGGTCATGGTTTACGTGCCAAGCAAACCGGGGGCGTTCTAGACTTGGTTTTTTTTTTAATATATTTATGTTAAAGTTTTCTGTAAGTTGTGTATTTTCCGTGTAAATAAAAACTTAACCAAAAACAATACTTTTTCTCTTAAGGTAATTTTAATAAACAGACGTGAATAACCGAATACTCAAGGCCACAGATAAAGGGAATTTACTAGCTACGAACATTGGGTCGTGATGTAATATAGCCAGATGCAAGAGGTCGTGATGTAATATAGCCAGATACAAAGAAATTTCCCCCAAAAAGTGTTGCCAGATAGATACAAAGGCTCTTAAAAAGAAGTGTTGCCACATACAAGAAGTCGTAAAGAAGTGTTGCCACATACAAGAAGTCGTAAAGAAGTATTGCCAGATATAAGCGGCGGTCGCGAGGAGGTGCTGGTAGTTAACATAGGATGAGTCTGGTGTTAAATACAGCTCAGGTAACAGCTATTAACTCACGGGTCATGGTTGAAAGGTTAATTATAGTTCAGGTATTCAGTCAACCCTCGTCTAGATAAATAATGGTATGTTGAATTATGCTTTGTGTGGTTGACGGCATTTTTTGATGTGTGTGTGTGTGTGTGTGTGTGTGTGGTGGGAGATGAATATATATATATTTATACGTCTGTGTGTACATTTCAAAGTGAAAGGTGTGTGTGTGTGTGTGTGTGACAGCAAGGTTTACGAAAAATTAAAGATTCATATACACACACACACACGCACGCGCGCGCGCGGTAAGCAACATTGGCAATCCCTTTCCGACTCATGTACACTTATGCAACTATTTTTAATTTTTTACTGAAGGTGTCTGAGTCTTGCAGTGGTGGCGTGTTAGGGTGACATACTGGGTGTTAGGGTGACATACTGGGTGTTAGGGTGACATACTGGGTGTTAGGGTGACATACTGGGTGTTAGGGTGACATACCAAGTCATACTGAGTGTTAGGTTTGTGTGTGTGTGTGTGTGTGTGTGTGTGTGGAAGTAATAATTAAAGTGAAGGTGAAAAGACACAAAAGAACTCCGAAAGATAAACACGAACTAAACACCAAGTCGAGCGAGAACCTGTAGTAGTAGTAATAGTAGTAGTAATAGTAGTAGTAGTTGTAGTATGGTAATGAATGAGAGGGACATGGTGAAACGTGTGGTGGACATAGGCAGTGCTGCAGGAAATGGTGGTGGTGGTGTAGGCTCAGTTACAAGCAAGACTGTTACATCATTGACCTAGTGTCTGGTTAAACGAGTCTATCATTTTCTTCACTACACCACATCAGACAGCCAGTTCATCGTGACTCAACCAACACACAATATGCTAATACACCTGTTGGCTAATACACCTGTGGGCTAATACACCTGTGGGCTATTACACCTGTGGACTAATACACCTATGGGCTAATACACCTGTGGGCTAATACAACCTGTGGGCTATTACACCTGCGGACTAATACACCTATGGGCTAATACACCTGTGGGCTAATACACCTGTGGGCTAACACACCTGTGGGCTAATATACCTGCAGACTAATACACCTGTGTATGAACGTTGCTTTTAACTAGTTTCTTTTTATTTAATTATTTATGTTTATTTTATTTTTATTTTGTTTATCTTTCTACAAAATCCAGCTGTACTTCTGGTGTTTTCTTTCTACAGTTACGTAATTACAGTGCATTCATAACTGACTGCAGTGAAGTTCTTGGATACATAAGATTGTGTGTATTGTAATGAAGCAGTTCTTTTAGTTTTTATTATTGTTATTATTATTGATATTGTTATTAATATAGTTATGATTTTTGTTATTATTATTATTATTATTATTATTATTATTATTATTATTATTATTATTGGGTGGTGAGAAAAATGAGTGGTGAGGGAAGTGAGAGTAGTGAGAGAAAGTGAGAGTGGTGAGAGAAAGTGAGAGTAGTGAGAGAAAGTGAGAGTGGTGAGAGAAAGTGAGAGTGGTGAGAGAAAGTGAGAGTGATTTGTAGGGTTATGAGACCTTAAGAACATAAGAACCGGTATATTACACAACAACCATGCGGCAATACACATAAGAACATAAGAATGGAGGAAACTGCAGCGGGCCTATTGACCCATACTAGGCAGTCCCGTTTACACCCAACCCCTATTGCTCATATACCCATCCAACCTATGTTTGAAGCTATCCAGCGTATTCGAGTTAATGATGATATTTGGTAACTTGTTCCATTCATCCACTACTCTGTTTCCAAACCAGTGTTTACCTATTTCACGCCGAAATCTAAATTTGTCTAATTTAAAACCATTGTTACGAGTTCGCTCCTGGTTGGATAGTTTGAGTACCTTTGTAATGTCACCTTTGTTTAGCCCTGACTTCCACTTATACACCTCTATCAGGTCGCCCCTCGCTCTACGTCTCTCAAGGGAGTGCAAATTAAGATGCTTTAACCTGTCTCTGTACTCAAGGTTCCTAATGCCCGGGATTAGTCTTGTCATTCTCCTCTGGATTCTTTCCAAGGATTCTATATCCATCCTGTAATACGGTGACCAGAACTGAACTGCGTAATGATAATGATGGTAATTTGATAGTGATGGTGACAATGGTGGTGATAATGATTATAATGGTGGTGGTGGTGGTTGTGATAGTGATGATGGTGGTAATGATGATAGTAACAATGGTGGTGATAGTCATGATGATGGTAGTGGTGACAGTGGCAATGATAGTGACACTGGCGATGATGAGTGATGATGATGGTAGTGATAGTGACACTGGCGATGATGAGTGATGATGATGGTAGTGACACTGGCGATGATGAGTGATGATGATGGTAGTGATAGTGACACTGGTGATGATGAGTGATGATGTTGGTAGTGATAGTGACACTGGTGATGAATAGTGGTGATAATTGAGGTCATTTACAGCTCTATGGAAGTTGGATGGTTGGTAATGATGATTGTGATTGGGTATAATGACATCGGCAGGGGAGGAGAGGGTAACGTGCGGAGAATTACACACACACACACGCGCGCACACACACACACAGTAGTAATTGGTTGACAGAATTGGCTCGACAACACCTGAGATCAGTCTTACCTGTACATGTTACCTGTACGTGTTACCTGTACGTGTTACCTGTATGTGTTACCTGTACGTGTTACCTGTTATGGTGATATTTCAGGTTATGTAACATTCCAATTTAAATGACAGCGTCGGGCAAGTACCGGTGCAAACCAGTTAGTGTAATACTGTAGTGATGTGAACCTCTCTTGTTTAACCCTTTGGCGATGATGATTTAACCCTTTGGCGATGATGATTTAACCCTTTGACGATGATGATTTAACCCTTTGGCGATGGTGATTTAACCCTTTGGCGATGATGATTTATTAGCCCTTTGATGATGATGATTATGATGATGATTTAACCCCTTAACGGGTCATGGAAGGAAGGAAGAGGGGTAGAGTGATAAAGAGGAGGCATAAAGAAAGTGGGGAGAAGAGTGGTTAAGTGGGGAGGACAGGTAACTCAGGTGTGGGGAACAACAGGTGTAAGGAGAACAGGTGTGGTAAACAACAGACGTGGGTAAACAACAGGTGTGTGAGGAAACAACAGGTCTGTGGTAAAATAACAAGTGTGTGGTAAAAAACAGGTGTGTGAGGAAACAACAGGTGTATGGGAAAGAACACGTTTGGGGGTTTCATCAGCTGTGAGTGTGAGGTACATGCGGTTGTAGGCAGGTGTGTGCAGGTGTGTGTGTGTGTGAACTAAAATAATCAATATATCACATGTGTTTCGTCAGGTGTTTGTGAGGGAGGGACGGTGTGTATGTATGTGTGTATGTGTGGGAGGGTTGAGTTGTGCAGGTGACAGGGTGTGTAGGGGGGGGGGTGTATGTATAGGTGTGTGTGTATGGGGGTAGAGAGAAAGAGAGGAAGAGGGAAAATGGATAAGATTTACTTTTTTTTGGCTGATTTTTCACAGGAAGTTTGAGCCAAAAATATTCCGGATACTAAGAAATACGACTTTTTTTTTCTTCACGGGTTCATACGTAAAATATTCCTCATAGGTTTAAAAAATATATATATATATAAAAGTACCTTAGTGTGTTAAATAAATTAAAGGAGACAAGATAACGTACATAGATAGCGTCACATATACTCAGATAATCTACCTTAACCAGATACATCAGTTAGAGGGTGATATTAACTTAAGGAAATATTTCACGGACTTTTAACTATTACCAAGGGATTTTTTTTTTCTAGTTAAGGTCGAATGTATATCTAATTTTGGTGCTATTTTTAGGTTTTATTGTGATTATTTTAAACTATTTTTATTTTGTTGTGTGTTTGATGCTGAAGTGCGTCAGTTTAAATGCCTTCTTGCGTCTCTTTGTTATGAGGGCAATTTATCGTACGAATCTTTTTTGGATTAGGTCCGTATGTTTTAACTTGGGCTGGAGTTAGTTAAGATTTGCTAGTGTTGTCGTGGTTGTGTGGTGATGATGTGGTAGTGTGGTGATGGTGTGGCTGTGGTGGTGTTCTCGTGGTAGTGTGGTAATAGTGAAGTATATTGATCCTACACAACACACTCATTACACCCCATCTACACCCACTGACGTACACACACACACACACACACACACACACAAAAAAATAGTACTACCTCCCCTCACCATCCTTACAACACACCCATCCTTACACCACACCCATCCTTACACCACACCCATCCTTACACCACACCCATCCTTACACCACACCCATCCTTACACCACTTCTCTAGACCATTCCCATCCCACCCCCTCACCCCATCACCCATCACCTCCCACCCCGGGCATCGATACCTCCGGGACAGATGATAATTAACCCACATTAGTAATTCTGTGGGATGAGTCGATGGCGTGGGGTGAAGAACTGCCAACACCCCAGCCGGATTAGTTTGGTTTGGTTAGGTTAGGTTTGGTCAGGCTTGATTGGGTTGGGTTTGGTTAGGTTAGGTTAGGTTAGGTTAGGTTAGCTTTGCTTTGATTAGGTTAGGTTAGGTTACTTTTGGTTAGGTTTAGTTTGGTTAGATTACCTTCAGGTAGATTAAGGTTAGGTTGAATGTAGAGTTAGGTCAGATTAACTCACCTTAGGTTAGGTTAAGGTAACTAATTAGACTCAGGTTAAATGAAGGTTTCGGCGATAGTTATTAAATAATGACTCGAGTGGCTGTCATGTTCCGAGTAAATATTTAATTACCTTTCCATGTAATTTTGAGTTGATATACCATTTTAATCTTATTTTTGTGGTGTTGATGGTGGTAGGTAGTGGTGTTGATGGTGGTAGTGGTGGTGGTAGGTAGTGGTGGTGGTTGTTGAGGTAGTGGTGGTGGTAGTGGTAGTAGTGGTGGTGGTGGTGGTGGTAGGTAATGTTGGGGGTGAAAGTAGTGGTGGTGGTGGTAGGTAGTGGTGTTGATGGTGGTAGTGGTGGTGGTAGGTAGTGGTGTTGATGGTGGTGGTGGTGGTGGTGGTGGTGGTAGGTAATGTTGGGGGTGAAGGTAGTGGTGGTGGTGGTAGGTAGTGGTGTTGATGGTGGTAGTGGTGGTGGTAGGTAGTGGTGTTGATGGTGGTAGTGGTGGTGGTGGAGGTAGTGGTAGTGGTGGTGGTGGTAGTGGTGGTGGTAGGTAATGTTGGGGGTGAAGGTAGTGGTGGTGGTGGTAGGTAGTGGTGGTGGTTGAGGTAGTGGTGGTGGTAGTGGTAGTAGTGGTGGTGGTGGTGGTAAGTAGTGGTGTTGATGGTGGTAGTGGTGGTATGCAAGTGATTGACTTGTGTAATATTGTGCATCGCTCGTGAGGAATAGTGATTGACCTCCAGTATAGCACAACTGTAAACAATATCTTCACTACATTTACTTAATTAATTGTTCAGTAAATTAGATACAACGGAGTCATTGAGAGTTAATTAATTAGGTGTTTTAATTATGGATGATTTGCGTACAGGTTAAGTGAGTCATTAGCCATACGAAGTTTATGGCTCAGTTAACACCTCAGTTCACCTCTTTCAGAATATTTCAGCCTAGTGGTTAATGTAGGTAGGTAGGTCAGGACAGTTCAGGTTCTCAGGTAACAAAGATTACTGCTTCGTCTCCCTCCCCCCACTCCCCCTCCCCCCCTCCCTCCCCCCTCCCCGGCCACTTCACCGTACCGTACGTGACTCATAATGCCTGTACGGTTGGCTAGTACCCGGCTGGAGCCTGTTTGTGGGGTGGGTCGGTGGCTGTTGGTTGTGAGGTGGATAGTAGAGAAAGCTTGATGGTGTGTGTGTGTGTGTACCGGTGAGGGTAATCTCTGGGATTTACCGGCAGTAAAATAATGTCCAGTCGTAAAAGAAATTTCATGTGTCAGGCCATGCTGGTCCTCCCGTCTCTGGCTCCACGCAGCAACGAGTATTGAGGGAAGGGAGGGAGGCAGGTCGCTGGAGTCTGTTGACAGATGTTGCAAGCGGGACCTTCGAGGTGGGCAAAGTTTTCCTTCAAGTGAATGCTGTGTTGTAAGTGTTGGGGTAGTGTTGCAGATGCAGTATGCAAGCTCACAAGGACGCTACGGCAGAAGGTGGTGGTGGTGGTACTAGTGGTGGAGATGCTGGAGGTAGTGGTGGAGATGGTGGAGATAGTGATGGAGATGGTGGCGATTAAAGCCTGACTGTTGGGATGAAGTTGTTGCGGTAGTTATTACGTGACTGGGGGTACCTGTTACGGTTTGGGTAGTTAGACACACCGCTACCACTATTACACTGACACTCTGTGGTTGTATCTGGACTGACTGGATGACAACGTTGTTTACATAACTGGGAGAACCTTTTATACTGGACATTATCAAGTGAGCGTTTTTACTTATCCATAATAATGTAAAAAAAATATCTCAACACAAAATGATATTAATGACAAATGAAACAATTATATTAGGTTTATTTCTCAGCTGAACGAAGAGATGAGACACAAGAATGTTATTATGACGAGCTTACTGATAACCATTGGGGAGGAGGGAGAAGGTGAAGTCTTATGAGGCAGCGAGGTAACCCAGTGGTACACACACACACACACATACACACACAGACACACACACACCAAGCCCAAACCCTTAGTGATAGATAATCGTTTAACAGGAGGCACAGTAGCGTAAGGGATCCTGCGGCCGGGAGTTCCTGCACAAAAGGAGGTAGGATACCCCCTCTCTCTCTCTCTCCCCCCAGGTGAGTTATCAGAACCACACGTGAGGGAAACAGGAGAGGGGGAGGTGATGGCTTGTGAGAGATCTACCTGTTATGGTTAATATTAGCGCCACATTGATTAGTTTAGTAGTTGATGGTACTTGAGTTAAGGTGAAGGAGTGAATTCCCCTTAATCTACTTTATGGTAACCTAACCTAACCTAACCTAATCTGAGGGCGTAACTATAAGAATGTGTTGGAGGTTCTTGAGTATGTTGGGGGTCCTGAGTATGTTGGAGGTCCTGAGTGTGTTGGGGGTCCTGAGTATGTTGGAGGTCCTGAGTGTGTTGGGGTCCTGAGTGTGTTGGGGGTCTTGAGTGTGTTGGAGGTCCTGAGTATGTTGGAGGTCCTGGGTGTGTTGGAGGTCCTGAGTGTGTTGGAGGTTCCTGAGTATGTTGGGGGTCCTGAGTGTGTTGGGGGTCCTGAGTGTGTTGGAGGTATCTGAGTGTGTTGGAGGTCTTGAGTGTGTTGGAGGTCCTGAATATGTTGGAGGTCCTGGGTGTGTTGGAGGTTCTTGAGTATGTTGGGGGTCCTGAGTATGTTGGAGGTCCTGAGTGTGTTGGGGGTCCTGAGTATGTTGGAGGTCCTGAGTGTGTTGGAGGTCCTGAGTATGTTGGAGGTCCTGGGTGTGTTGGGGTCCTGAGTATGTTGGAGGTCCTGAGTGTGTTGGGGTCCTGAGTGTGTTGGGGGTCTTGAGTATGTTGGGGGTCCTGAGTGTGTTGGGGGTCTTGAGTATGTTGGAGGTCCTGGGTGTGTTGGGGGTCCTGAGTGTGTTGGAGGTATCTGAGTGTGTTGGGGGTCCTGGGTGTGTTGGAGGTCCTGAGTGTGTTGGGGGTCTTGAGTATGTTGGAGGTCCTGAGTGTGTTGGAGGTATCTGAGTGTGTTGGATAGAGGCTCCAAGAGGGAAGCAGGGGGGAGGGTGGATATAACGAGATGGGGCAGGGGGAAGGAAGGGTGTAAACAGAGCCAGAATTGATGGGGAGGAAGGGGGAGGTATAAAGAGAGGGGCTTGGTAAAGGGGCGTTGGGAGAAGGGGGAAACATAGATAAGGGGCGTTGGGGAGGGGGAAGACATTGAGAAAGGGTCGTAGAAGAGAGGATGACAGAGAAATTGGGGCTTGGTGGAAGGGAGGGAGAGAAGGAGAAGTAAACATAAACAGAGCCAGAAATGAAATGGAATGTAGCAATACGTAAATAATGAGAGAGAGAGAGAGAGAGAGAGAGAGAGAGAGAGAGAGAGAGAGAGAGAGAGAGAGAGAGAAAAAAAACACTGGTTGGTCGGAAAAGTTTACCTATGAGAGGAGAGACAGATATAGAACGTGATGAACGACTGCCATAACGAGTATATAAATTTGGCCAACCACCAGAATGTGATAACGTGAACGAGATGTTGTTATTTGGCGCCAGAAGAATGTATTTAGTGTATTACCCAGTACATGTTCTATAACCTCACCAAACTGTTTTATAGACGTGGAATATAAATGTTTATTAATTTTATTTTGAACTATGAGTGAAATTCTTTAAAATGGGTGAATTCTTAGCATAGTTGTGTGTTTATGTCTGAGTAATGCTGAGTTTTCCTTCTCCTG
This sequence comes from Homarus gammarus, assembly GCA_958450375.1. Taxonomy (NCBI): domain Eukaryota; kingdom Metazoa; phylum Arthropoda; class Malacostraca; order Decapoda; family Nephropidae; genus Homarus; species Homarus gammarus. The sequence goes on from CAUDMG010002108.1 coordinate 2,217,116, forward strand.
GTGGTGAGGAGTGGAGTCTAAGCACCGCGGGGAGAAACCTTTCTTGCTTATTAATGTACAGGTATAACAGTACACGTATATACCGTTATATTAGTCCAGGTATACATACATGGACAGGTACATTATACAGGTATATCATCTCACATCATCTCGTGTACAGCAGCAGTAGTAGAAGTGATAGAGGTCAGGTAAGGTCAATGTCGTTACAGAAAAGTAAAAAATGACATGAGTTATTGGGGTGTGGGGTGAAAGGGGTAGGCACAGGTATTACAGGTAAGGGAAAGGGTATTAACTCATTAAGTATACCTGTTTGTGATAAGGTAGTAAATTAAAGGCTTTACAACGAAGGGAAAAATGATAGCAGCTGCTGATCTGTCTGTGTGTGGGTGGGGGGTGGCGTGTAGGGGTGAAGGTGTACTCTTAGTTGTATGCAAGGAAGGTAGGTGGCCAGGTAGGGGTGAGGGGAAGGTGTCTTTAGTATAGGTGGAGAGTGCAGTAGGAGGGGGAGGGAGGGGGGTGGTGGGTGTAGGAAGAGAAGCGGGAGGACAGGTAGGGAAGGTGTGACTGAAGCGAGGAGAACTGAACCTGGTAGCGATGTTAATGAGCGGAACTGTTGCAATGAGAAGACAGGTAAGGTGGGGGGAAGTGTAGCAGGGGGAGGGGGGAAGAAGATGGGTGGTGCAACAGGGGGAGGGGGAGGAAGAGAGGTAGGTGCAGTAGTAGGAGTGCCAGGAGAGGGGGGGGAGGGGAGTCATTCACCCCTCAGTGTTACCTGTGCCACTCATCATGCACCTGCCGGCGCCTTACCTGATCCGCCACCCACACGAGCGACTCTCACAACCAACTGACGAATCTCCAGCACCAATAACACCATTAAGCCAGCGTGTTGAGGTGGGGTGTGGGGAGGTGCTGGCTGGGGGTGTGGGGAGGTGCTGGCTGGGAGTGTGGGGAGGTGCTGGCTGGGAGTGTGGGGAGGAGGTGCTGGCTGAGCTGAGGGCGTGGTGGGGGGGGAGAGGAGGTGCTGGCTGGGGGTGTGGGGAGGGGAGGTGCTGGCTGGGGCAAGGCAGGTAACGGGTCGGGGTGGAGCGGGGGAGGAGGGAGGCACGTACAGGAAGGATGCTGACACACACACACACACACCACACACACACACACACTCTCTCTCACACACACACACACCACAGGGGGGGTTATGTGACAATGTGTGGGTAATACTCATTGATTTTGTTTATATTACACCGTATGCGCGCACCGTCTACGCACCGTATACGCACCGGGCCGCATTGACATTACACCCGCACCTTGACATACGCACGTTCGCCTCTCTCTCTCTCTCTCTCTCTCTCTCTCTCTCTCTCTCTCTCTCTCTCTCTCTCATATCAAGGAACCAACCCCCGAGTAAATATTACCACCATTCTCAACCACCATTGCCACCACCGCTATCACTGTCAACCACTACCACCATCAACTACCACCACCCCTGTCAGTCTCAACCACCACCACCATCAACTACCACCAATCATCAACCACCTGAAGGTATAAACATTTAACATGCAGAATATCTGAAAGCCCAGGAGACATTCCCACGGGGGGGGGGGGGGGGTCGCCTCAGGTCCTGTCTTCGCCTGGGAATGTTGGGTGGTAGTGGTGGTGGCGGGGGTAGTGGTGGTGGTGGCGGGGGTAGTAGTGGTGGTTGTGGTGGTTAGTTATGGTAATGATAGTAGTGCTGGTGGTTGGTGGTGATGATGATAGTAGTAATAGTGGTAGTAGTAGTAGTAGTTGGTAATAAGAATAGTAGTTATTTAAATATAAAGTACTGTATTTTAACTATCAAACCAGAATCGAACATGTAGCAATGATTTTAAAAGAGACAAATATAAATACAAATAAGAATTAGATAATAATGGAAGTCGAAAAATAAGAATTATGGGTTAATGGAACAAGTTACCAAACATGATTATTAACTAACATGGTCATTCACTCGCTGGGTGTAAACAGGGCTGCCTAGTTGGGGTCAATTGGCTCACTACAGTAGTCTTCATTCTTATATTTTTAATGTCATAATCATCACTATCATCATCATTATCATCATCATTACCTCTACCATCATCATCATCACCATCATCATCACCATCATCATCATCACTATCATCATCATCACCCTCATCATCACCATCATCATCACAACAATCATCACCATCAACAATAATATTATGGGGGTGGCGGCATCATCATTAACTATTTCTATGATGCTTGTTCATTTGTCCTAACTACCTAATTGCATCGAGTAATTACTGTACCTACGGGCGTTTAGGAGACCACTTTGCGTTGTCTTCCAGGTAGGTAGGTCTCTCTCTCTCTCTCTCTCTCTCTCTCTCTCTCTCTCTCTCTCTCTCTCTCTCTCTCTCTCTCTCTCTCTCTCTCTGTTATTCTTTACATTATAAACTCAAGAGGAAATGACTACGACTCCGGAAATCCCCAGTGTTATGTCAAGGCCTACCTGATACAGTATATAGTCATGGTGAACTAAGATTAGGTTAAACTAGTATGGTTAGGTTAGGTTAGGTTAGGTTAGGTTAGGTTAGGTTAGGTTAGGTTGGCCTGTGCATGGCAGCTCCTGTCGAGAGTTACTACCACTCTCTATCATCCATGAATCTATCTAGCCTCCTTTTGAAACTTTCCAGCATTCCAGCACTTACTACAAAGTTGCTAAGCTGGTTCCACTCGTCCACCACCCTATTTGTGAACCAGTTTCTTCCTATCTCTCTCCTAAACCTAAACTTATCCAACTTGAATCCGTTGCTCCGAGTCCTATCCTGCTCGGATATTATAAGAACTTTATCTATATCCCCTTTATTGATTCCTTTCACCCACTTAAATACTTCTATCATATCTCCCCGCACTCTTCGTCTTTCCAGGGAATGCAAGTTAAGTTTCTTTAACCTATCCTGATATGGAAGGTTTCTAAGTCCCGGAATCATTTTTGTCATTCTTCGCTGCACCGACTCTAGTGAATTGATATCCATTCTATAATAAGGGCACCAGAACTGAACCGCATAATCGAGGTGCGGCCTGACTAACGCAAGATATAGTTGCAATAAGACCTCTGCACTCTTGTTACTTACACTTCTAGATATAAAATCCAATACTCTGTTTGCCTTATTTCGAACATTAACGCACTGTTTTCTAGGCCGTAGGTCCGGGCTTATAAGTACCCCTAGGTTCGGTTCGGTAGATGTTGAAGAGTACAAAAACAAACGCTGTTATTGACTGAATTTATTGACTGTTTTCAGTATCTGTAACCTCTATCTTTGACAGCCAGAGTCTAGTTTCACACACACACACACACACACACACAGTAGTCATTGTAGTAGTAGTAGTGAGGGGAGGAGGAGAAGCATCAGTAGCGGTGATGGTAGTTGTAGTAACAGTGTTTTATAGTTTACATGTCAACCCGTGTGTGTGTGTGTGTGTGGAGGTCCTTGCCTGGCCCAGGTTCAGGACCGCTATGGGCTAGGCGGCGTTGAAAGAGAATGGGGGAGGAAGGATGGGGGAGGGAGGATGGGGTAGGGGTTGAGCTTGGAGGAGGGGGAGGATGAAGGGGGGGGGGAGCGCTGTGTTTACAAACCCCGCTACACTGACACCAACACTTTTGACATAGTATCACCTAATCCTTTGGTGTTTACGCCGTCTCATAAATTATCGAGTTTATACGTAGAGGGAATAGGTGGGAAGAACCTACCAGGGTACAGCAAGGATAATAGGTACGTGAGAGAGGGGGGAGGGGATAAAATCATAGTCAAATAAAGCTTGGGGGGGGTTATTGGCCTTCTGGTACCGACAGATTCACGTGTGAGATATCCAACTGAATCACTATCGACAAACTTTCCTCCCAAAACGCTTTTGTCTTATCTCACGTTCTCACTAAAATGTTCATACTTTGGAGAATATTATATACACACACTGGTATAATGTTCATGTGGTATAGCAGGCGTCAGTAGGGATTTATTTTTTTTTTTAGAGAGTTGTGAGCGTGAGGGAGTACTGGCGTGTGACGGACTAGCGGGAGGTGGAAGACATTTGGCGTCAGTCAGCTCTGGCACTTACCTCCTGCTCTTCCTCCTCCTCTTCCCCCTCCAGTCACCCCGAGGCACCAAATACTCTCACCACTCACTAAGCCTCACTAAATCCCAACTCATAAATATCACAACACTAAAATCCTACCACTCAACTAAAATCCCAGCTGTCACTAAATCCCAACTCATAAATATCACAACACTAAAATCCTACCACTCAACTAAAATCCCAGCTGTCACTAAATCCCAACTCATAAATATCACAACACTAAAATCCTATCACTCAACTAAAATCCCATATCCTTGTACATAAAAATCCCAGCTCTCACTAAAACCCCAACTCCCTACGCTCACCAAAATCCCAAATTTGGAAGAGGGAGCTGAATAAAAGAGACAAAATCAGGACTATTTATAAATAAAATAAGATAAAAATATTAGAGATTGACTGATGTGACATGACCGTATTTTTTGATGTAACTAAACCGTATTTTTTGATGTAAGAACGTACTGATAAGATACAAAGATTACATTAAACCTCACAAGAGAAAGGGATTACAGAGACCAGATAACGATTACAGCACGATTGGAGAGCAGTACAGCGAGTCGAGATGATTACGAGAAAGAATTACAAAATAGAAAAATTATAGGAGACGTTTGGAGACGAGAAGGTTGTTACATGAACTACTTAGATCATTCGTTCACTTAGTTTAGATAGTGTTTGGCCGTTGTTAGATTGGTGTTTAACGAAATGACTTAACATTACGTGGTTGTTTAACGAAATTGTAACCAGGAGAGATTAATGACGTCACTCATTCCCCGGTAAATAGTTGTTTAACGGACTGTGGTAGACGAATGTGTAATGAAGTAAGTATCGAGGAATGACCAGGAGGGGATACATCAACCTGGTAGGGTAGACAGTCTGACCGGAAACCTCCTTCGCCCAGACTCTCGCCAGGGGCCCCTCATTCACTCCACTCGCCGTAATGGAATCTCTGGGATCTTGATACCCGGGGAGGTAGTCTGTTAGGTTAGGTTAGGTTAGGTTAGGTTAGGTTAGGTTAGGTTAGGTTAGAGTTACATTTGGCTGATTGGTTGGAATTGTATTGTTAGTATTTTATGTTTTATGCCGTAGCCTCCCCCTTCCTCTTCACCCCTAACCCTCTTCTCTCCCCCCCCCTTACTCACCCCCTCACCCCCCTCCCTAGATTCCATGATCACGTGTAACAATAAAAGCCCTTTGATGTGGACCGCCTTCCAATTGTAGTGGAAGAACCGAAAGAGTTATGACACTAGAGTATAACAGCATTGAGTACGTTATAGTGTGTGTGTGTGTGTGTGTGGGTGTGGGTGGCGTACAGTTGGTGGTGTGTGGGGTTATGACATTGTTCTTCTCAGTCGCGTGGGGGGCGGGAGGGGCGGGGGGGTTCGTTTGCTGTTACTACCTTCAGGTTTAAATCTAACCAATGAAAGAGAACGCCAGGCGAAGCTCAGTTTCTCCTTTGGATCATATGAAGAATCTGTACCCCGGCTTATTTCACCTGAAGATTAACTAACCCAACCTAACCTGACCTAACCTAACCTAACCCATCAAATAGTGTTAGGATGGTTAATCTTAAGGTGACATAAACTAGGGTACAGATTTCTCAGGTAATCCTCCCCCCCTCTCCCTCCTCATTTAGCTAAGTTAATTATTAAAGTCAGTAATGTCTCTCAGTATAATGAAATCGGTCTAAAATTTGGCTTCAAGAATGTCTCCATAGTGAGGTGAGGTGTCCTTCAGTATCCTATAGCCACACCGTCTATAACAGCCTCGTGATCGTCATATCGTCTACCTTAACCTGTTCCTTTAATTTATGTAACGAGAGAAATTTAGCAGGATCAAGGTCAGGTGAGCACTGGGGGGGCTGTTCAGGTTAGGTGAATGTCAGTCCTGGGAACACCGGAGGAAGAGGAGTGGACGGAGGGGCATTGTCCTGGTGCTTGCCTCGTCTCTCTCTCTCTCTCTCTCTCTCTCTCTCTCTCTCTCTCTCTCTCTCTCTCTCTCTCTCTCTCTCTCTCTCTCTCTGGTATCGTCTAGTAATCATTATACACTTGGTCTAGATGAGTGAGTGGACGAGTTACTTTTTGCATCTCAGAAAGTAAAGGTTGTTATTTAACCTGGGTGCTAATATAGAGTCTGGTCTACCAAGATTTCCCCCAAACCTAACCTAACCCAACCCAACCCAACCCAACACCAAACCAACACCAACCCAACACCAACCCAACCCAACCCAACACCAACCCAACCCAACCCAACCCAACCCAACCCAACCCCACCCAACACCAACCCAACACCAACCCAACCCAACCCAACCCAACACCAAACCAACCCAACCCAACCCAACCCAACACCAACCCAACCCAACCCAACCCAACCCAACAAACATTACCTTCATTCTTAGTCACAAATCTTACATCAGGAGTCTTCAGTGTGTGTTTAGTGTAGCTGGTAGGAGGGAGAGGGAGCCTTGCTGGTCCGAGTTTGGTCTTCTGTCAACATTACGGGAACCCATCCTGTGGAAAGCTTTTTTTTTTTTGTTCCTTCCTTCCTTAATACGTCAGTCAATATGGCTTGTAAGGCATGTGGGAGACCAGCACGTCCCTCTTCTTCTTCTTCCCCTCCTTCCCCTGCTGTCCTCCTGAAGGTCATAAGCTGGGTGTTTATACCATAGAATACACTGAGGATCACCTGAAGGCTCTCTACCCCAGCTTATTTTACCTTTAAGTTAACCACCTTAATTGGGGTTAGGTTAGGTTAGGTTAGGTTATGTTATGTTAGGTATGGTTAGGTTAGGTTATGTTATGTTAGGTTAGGTTAGGTTAGGTTAGGTTAAGAATCTCCAGGTGGTCCCCAGTGGTACAGGATGATACAGGGGGAAGGAGCAGATGAATACAATGATACAGAATAATACAGTGACAGGTTGTTATAGTTACAGTGATCTATAAGTTAATGCTAGGAAAATATGGACATAGGATCGTATATTGGGATTAAGAACGTTATAGTAGGAAAGACTAGACGGAAATTTTAATAGGAGATGATTGGTAATTGGTGATGTGTCTTTGTGGAGAAGTTATGAGATTTATTTATACGGTGAAACCTCCATATAACGGACTCCATATTGTTCGTTAGATGGGGAGGTTCATATCTAATGGACCTCGATATAACGAACTTTCATCTCTATATTGTTCGTTAGATGGAGGTTTCACATCTAATTGACCTTCGATATAATGGATTTTTCTCTATATATAGTCCGTTAATTAGAGATTTTACTGTATTATCACACTAACTTTCTCAGTGAAGAATACAAAGGTAACAAGAAGATGAGTTTGGTGGTGATGAATAAGGATGTAGAAGGAAGGATTGAAGAACTCTTTCTGAATAAGCGGAAAACTAAGATTACTTTTCAACCCCTGGAAAGTCTTCACGTGGAAACATTTCAGCATTGAATTTTATTTTGTTTATTTTTTATTCATAATTATCGGTCGTGTGTACTGCCTTTGGTCACACATTCCTAGCTCTTGAACCTGTTTGGTGGCTACTCGGCTGATGAAATAGAACAATGGCTATTTAACTCCAACGAACCTAAACTCTATAAAGAATGGAAGTCAAAGAGATCAAATCGAGTGTTTATACCAGGTGAAGTGGTGTTCCTCAGGGCAAAATGCTGGCTCCTTCACTCTTCCTTGTAAGATCATAACTCGGGCAGCGATATGCACACACAAGTATATCTTAGTACTTTTCATTATACCACAGTCATCATTATAATCTCATATCAGACAGATCTTGGACAGGGTGATGGATAATGACAGCAGACGTAAATCTTACTTTCGTCACCATAAGAGCAACTGCAGTAGCTTAGACGTGTAAAGTCGATTCTTATCTTAAGCCACAATGGAATTATATACCGGGTAACCTGGCATCTGATAAACACAATATACTGTACATTATGGCAGCAAACATGACTTTCACCGATTACAATACTTATGCTGACATTCGGCGAACAGAATAATTATATTAAATCAGAAGACTTAAAGTGAGCTTAAGAGTTAATGTAAGCTGGATTGATTTTCGGTGAACACAAGAGAGAGTAAATATCACTCCAGCCTAGAAAATGATAGGGTGGAGTAGATAAAACATAAGGGTATGTATCAAGACGCGACACACACACACAAATGATGAAACTTGCGAACAGTGTCAGGAGGATTCGAGGAAAATTCACTATGCTTGTACTTGAATTTCGTCCTCTAACTCGTACTCAGTCACAGTAATCGTCTCAGTTAAACACTATGTGAGAAAGTAACTTACTGATTAACATTAGATTCTGTGCTTTATTTACTTAATATTCTGATAGGTAAACGGGTATAGATATGTGCTGGGATTCCTTTAGTTTTTTGTGAAGTTGGTGTAAATTACGCGACGACTCCAGTGAAAAGTAGAAGAAAACTGGAGCACCATATGAGGTTTATAGTCGTGTGTGTGAACCTCTGTGGCGACTCATTAATGTGGGGTTTTGTGATAGTTTTTGTGGGGGGTTGACTATACATTGAGGTTGTAGGTAGAGAAGGGGGGTTGGAGAGGGAGGGAAGAGGGAGGGGGGTGCTGGTGTGTGATTGTCAGATGATACTATGTTGAATTCCTCTCGTCATTGAAACCTTAACAAGGCAACTATCTGGCTGGTGTTAATAAAGACTCTACCTTAATGAATTACGTCACTCGATATTAACATAGAGAATCTTATCTGTTCCTTAACTATCATCAGTCATCACTCTGGTTGTTCAGTCCTACACGGAGCCAAGGAGATCCAGCTAACTCCCAGAAGCTTGTCCAGGAAAAGTCGTAGTAATGATAGTGTTAGTGTGTGTGTGTGTGTACCAAGTGATGGTGTCGACCACCTAACACCTGCTGGACACCTGCTGGACACCTGTATACTTGTACACCTGTAAACTTGCGTCATACCCTCGCACACACGCCACCACACGGACACACTATCTCACGCATTTACGTGTGTGTGTGTGTGTGTGTGTGTGTGTGTGTGTGTTTGTTCAATAGACTTAGATTCGTCGGACGTTGGTACAGTTAAGGTGTAAGAGAAGACCTTCCTAACTACCTACACCAATCACCAGTAAAGGTCATGGTTCCCTGTCATATGGGCCCCAGTCCTACTAGGCCCTAACATACCCTAACTAACATGGACCTCTGCTAGAATATACCCCATCCCAAGTCATCATAACCAACTATACCAATCCAGTCATAAGTTAAGGTTATAATGGGATGTCTAATGGGCCCCTAACCTAACCCAACCTAACCTAATCCCAGTAATCAAGCCATTTAGTTAGCACCGGTCCAGCGTTTTGGTGAGTAATGTACACGGACGCATTTAATCATAAGTCAGAGGTGTTCATGTGTTCAGAAAATTAGTCAAAATTTAGTTGTTCATTTGTACATTTCTAGTTACCGAAATATATAACGGTATTATGAGTTACTGTGAGTCAACTTTACAAATATATGTGACGATTTAAGAAGATAAATTGTTGAATATACGGGAATAGAGAGATATTTATGCACTATGTCGTGAGGTATGTTTATGTAATTCATCTTACGGCCTTGTTACACATACTGCGGAATAGAACAACAGCGTGGTATGGTGTGTCTAGGGTGGGAGAAGTGGGTGGCTGCTACAAAAACACCGTAGTTACTGCTACAAGACGCTTAGTTGACACAGAAAACGTGTCTTGTCTAGCGGGTTGGCTGGGGTGTGTAGGGGGGGGGGGGGGGAGATCGCTACGTATTGGAAGAAAAACGATAAAAAATAATAATATAAATAACGAAACAAATAAAAATAGTAATAATATAAATAATGACACTAAATTGAATAGTTATTGTGTTAACTTAAATGTTTATGGTGAAAATATAATAAGAATAGTGTTGTTTTTGCACTTTTAGGAAACTAGCTCAATGATTTTTATTACTTTTGAGAATGGTAACTGTCTGTAGCGAGTGGATGGGTTAAGGTTAAGTCAATATAAGTAAGGTTCAGTTAGGTATGGTTAGGTTAAGGTTAGTTTGAGTTAGGTTAAAGATTAGTTTAAGGTTACGGTGGGGTTAAGAAGACAGGGGAAGAATTAACCAGTCTTAGCTTTTAACTGTTAAGTAAAATAGCTTTAACCTCGCGTGTACTAATAAACTTTAACATGGTAAGATTAACCTTCAGGTGAGCTGGACTTTAGGACGTAGGTGTGAGGAACTGTTTATGAGTTTGAGATAACATTAATCCCAAAGTTCACTTGACCTTTAGCCCTTGGAGTGGATAATTTGAACCCTTGAACACGACGGCTTTAACCCTTGAGTGGATAATTTGAACCCTTGAACACGACGGCTTTAGCCCTTGAAGTGGATAATTTGAACACTTGAACACACCCTTACTTCTGTTCCCATCACCCTATTCCTCCTCCTCCTCTTCCCCAATGACACACACGCTTCTTCCTCCTCTCCCTATCCTTCTCCTCCTCTCCCTCTATCCTCCCCCTCCTCCCTATCTTATCTTCTCCGTGTCTGCACAAAGGTTTATCACGGTCGTAATCCTCCCGTTGATTCTGGTTTCCGCCGCCCAGTAAATGTGTGTGTGTGTGTGTGTGTGACGTCTCTTGACACACTCACAACTCCTTTAGTAACATGGCCAGCTGAAGAACTGACTGACTGACTGACTGACTGACTGAATGAATTAATTAATTGATTGACTGGCCGACTGAGGGTGACTGGTTGAAGTGATTTATCGACTGACTGAATTAACTGACATTACTGATTGACTGACTGACTGAAATGACTGACTTGACTGAAACGTTTAATGACTAACGAGCAGGTATTGATATATTTACATACTAAAACAATAATAATCATCTAATTAACTCACCTGTAAGTACCTGTCTGTGTTTGTCATGTACGTATGTTAATCACCACCCGACATACGTACACACTGGGCGTTATATAAACAGGGCTAAGACACCGTTGATGTACATGCACTGTGGGTGACCTATTTTAACACAAATCTGAGTTCGTATGTTATGTGTGAAACTCCTATGTTGACTAAGTGAGTGTTTCACCTTTATGGTTAAATTTCTGCTGTAACCTTGGATTTTTTTTTTATAATGTTTGACTGATAAATGTTTTTTTACATAATTATGTGATGTTACTCTTATTCTTGCATCTGTTGGTGTATTATTATTATTATTATTATTATTATTATTATTATTATTATGGAGGAAAAATGTCACAGGAAAAAAGGTCGATTTTTGGGGTGACTTTTTTTCCGTTCAGCGGTTGAAAGGTGCTAGAGTGAAGGAGGGAAGAAGGTAGGGGGGGATGTAGTAAGGGAGAGGTGCGGAAAGTAAGGGACAAAGGGAGAGAGGGGGGTGCGGAAAGTAAGGGACAAAGGGAGAGAGGGGGTGCGGAAAGTAAGGGGGCAAAATAGGGAGTAGAGCAATTCATTAAGGGATAAGAGGGGTGGGGGGGGGGGGGGTATGGAGGAAATAAAGGGGTAAAGGGAAAGTTGAAAGTGAAAGTAAACTGAAAGGGATGATGGGGGTGAGAGAGGGAGGGAGGGGGGGTGAGGGAGGGAGGGGGGGGGGGTGAGGGTACAGTGTATATATATATATGATAATAATAATAATAATAATTAACGGTTTATTGAAAGAGCTTGGCAGCCAGAAGGCTGAAAATATACAGTTACATATTTGGGGAGTGGGTTACGAATTACAAATAATATACAAGTAACATAAGTGACACAAATAAGACATATAATAACTTAGATGGGGAAAAGCTCAAACTACAGTTCAATTCAACATAGTGACAGTGTTACAGTATTACAAGTTATTGATAATTTTTACAATGGTTGGGACTGGGCTGTTCTTATAGCGATCAGTTCGTGCACGTATGGGCTGGATGCGGTTGTGGTGTCGAACAGCAATTCTCGGACAAGGGACCTCGGGTGGTAGCAGGAGCCGGTGTCGGGGATGGTGTAGAAGCTTCTTACCAAATTTGCAGATGAGGTCGTGGTGATGGTCAGTGAGAGTCGAAAGGGTCAGTGTGTTGAGCGCTTCTTGATATGTGGAGTAGGAGGAGGAGAGAATAATCTTGCATGCCCTCTTTTGCACTTTTTCTAGGTGTTTACGTTGTGTGGCATTTAGGGAGGAAGACCAGGTGGGGGAGGCATAGGTGAGCTTGGGAAGTATGAATGTTGTGTAAACACTGAGGAGCTCGTGTGCAGGAACTCCGAGGGACTTGAGTCGGCGGAGGAGGTGGAGACGGAAACTGGAGGATTTGACAACTTCATTGACGTGTGGTTTCCAATTTAGTTTGTTGTCTATGGTGACGCCGAGGAGCTTCGTGGAATCTACGACCTGGAGTGTGTTCGGACCTAGAGTGTGTGTATGTGTGTGTGTGTGTGTGGTTTACTGATCATATCTATAACATATCTGGGTAATTATATGTATTATAGTGATTTTCATGTAGAGGTTGTGGGTATAACATGATAGAGTTGACGTTCGGGTTATATAATTAACAAAGGCCCTATAATAACCAAGACTCTATATATTTGATCTAAAACATTACTCTTGGGTTATATAATGTAACATAACAGGCTCTGTATAATATAAAAGTTATATATATTTAACCTCAAACACTATTCTCGGATTATATACAGTATATATATAAAATAGCGTGTTTTATAGGTTTAATATTTGAATTAAAAGCTCATATATATATATATATAACCTAAGTTATTGCGAGACCTTGAGAAGAATCACTTTCATTGATAATCACAAAATGACCAGAAATGGTTTGTGTCATTGCGGCTCAATCACCAAATTTATCGATTTTTTTTTTACTTTCTGATATATGCGAAGTATATAGCATTAAAGGTTATTGGAATAGTAAATATCATATAGGAGGTAATGGTGGTAGTAGTGGTAGGAATTATGGTTGTTGTGGTAGAGATTTGGGTGGTTCTGATGGTTGTAGTGATAGGAGTTGTGGTAGTGGTGGTAGAAAAAGGAGTGTTGGTGGTGGTAGTGGTGATAGTTGTGGTAGTTTTGATAAGAGGTAAGTAATGACAGTGGTGGTGGTTGTTGTTATCAGTAGAGGTGGTAATGGAGAAAGAACACGTAGGGATACAGGTGTTGGACGCACATGTCACAGTAACAGGTGTACAAGTGTGTGTGTGTGTGTGTGTGTCGTCACCCCACCCCCACACGCACACCACCAGCCGTGTATTCAATGGTACAATCTCACTCAAACTGGATTCGATATTGAATAAATGTGATTGTACGTTCTGAGTTATTGGTATTATTTTTATTGTTGTTGCTCTTGTATTGTCATTGTTATTATTAGTATTTTTATTATTATTATTTATGTCTGTGTGTGTGTATGTGTGTAGTGTGTGTTTGTTTTTGTATGTGTGTGTGTGTGTGTGTGTTTGTTTTTGTATGTGTGTGTGTGTGTGTGTGTTTGTTTGTGTATGTATGTGTGTGTGTGTTTATATATTTCTGTTCTTGTGGGTAATTTAATTGTTTGTTTACCTTCTTGTTACCTGTACATTATAATTAATTAGTCACTACCTGTCCTAACGTAATTAACCATTGATATATTTACCATTACTGTATTAATTCTGGGTTTTTTGAGGGGTATTTGTTATTTATTACTGTTATTCATTCATGTATTCGTGAATATATCAAACATACTGTATAACCAACTGATATTATGTATTCTTTGTATGTATGTATGTATGTATGTATATCTGATTTTACATTCATGTTGTATTATTCATTGAGCGCCGCATAATGACCTCTGGTGTATTTCGGTACACATGTTATTCTTTTACGTCAATTACTCACACACACACACACACACACACACACACATGCATACGCTCACACACACACACACACCACTACTACTACTACTACTACTACTACTACTACAATGAAATGAGTTATTTTGGATGTCACCTTCATTGGTGACCTCTGAGGTGACTAAAGAGGCCGATACGGGACCGGCAGGGTCGTTGACAGCTGTTGCACGTGTGGAGGGCTACCTCTACAGCGGGAGGGGCGGCGGTAGCGTCCTTCTGGCGTTGTCGCTTGTTGGTAGTAGGCAGCTGTAGGTAGTAGGCAGCTACCAAACAGGGAGGTACTACAGCCTTGGAAGATATTGGAAGCATATTGTGTTGTCTAATGGTAGACCCTGCTGCCATATGTGACCAAGTCCCAGGTTGCTCATCGGACTTTCTGCCTCATTTACACACAAGTGCAGGGTCTCAATTGTTTCTCTTACTATTGACAACACAACATACATAATGTATATCGTTTCTCAGTCTTGATTTATTTGTTTTTAATTTTGTGTTATTTATGGTTTTTATTTTTATTATTATTACTATTATTTTATTTAGTAGAATTTGTATTAATTATTATTATTATTATTATTATTATTATTATTATTATTTATTATTATTTTATTACATCCCTCCCCCCCCCCCCCCCCCAGGCCCTGATGTGGGTCACTGACCTTTGCTCGGGTGGGCTAATCCCCGTAAAAAAAAAAATATATATATATATGTATATAAGTAAAAAATATACACAGCGCGTCTCTCCCTCTCAAGTAACTTACCTAAATATATGTTATTCTTCTCACCATATCCCCCCTCCCTCTGTGTGTGTGTGTCGGTGCACCTGTATCGAACACCTGTGGCGGTGTTAAGGGCGCCGAAGGTGACCTCCCGAGGGTCAACACCTGGTGGTGGTGATAGTGATGGAGGTATTGGTGGTGGTGGTGGTGATAGTGGTAGTGATGGAAGGTATTGGTGATGATGGTGGTGGTGATAGTGGTAGTGATGGTAGGTATTGGTGATGATGGTGATAGTTGTAGTGGTGGTAGGTATGGTGGTATCTTCGACGATGGTGTCTGATCTGGGGGAAATAATGGTGAAAATGGTATAATTTAGGACAATAATCCCAGGAAACTTTTACCAGTATTTAGCATCTAGTTCAGGGTGAGGGAAGGAAGTGAGGTTTAATATATATTACACACACACACACACACACACACACACACACACACACTTCACCTTATCCCCAAATCTCATATTGTGACCCACCCCTCTATCTCCCCCACTCTCCCTCCCCTACCACCCTACCCCACCTGCCTCTCCCCACCTCCCCCTCCCCACGTCCCCCACCTTCCCCCACCCACACCTTTCCCCCCTCCCCCCATCCCCCCTCCCCCTCCCCCCACCCACCCCCACCCCCCAACTTCTCCCCTTCCCCCACCAGTAGATTCTATTGATTAAATAACACACCGAGTCCCTGTTAAAGAACGCTCACTATGGTTAAATTATGAACCCGTGATGGCGACATAGGTCGGGGGGGGGGGTAAGGGGGAGATGGGGTGAAAGGGGGGGTGAGGGGGAGATGGGGTGAAAGGGGGGGTGAGGGAGATGGAGGTTGAAGGAAGGGACAGAGATAGGGCAGACTGGTGACTTCATATAGTATTTCACCTTTATAAGGGTGATGAGGTTAGGTTAGGTTATGTTAGATCTAGGTCAGGTTTAGTTAGGTTAGGTTAGGTCAGGTTAGGTTAGGTTAGGTCAGGTTAGGTTTGGTTTAAGTTAAATTTAGGTTAGGTTAGGTTAGGTTAGGTCAGGTCAGGTTAGGTTAGGTTAGGTTTGGTTTGGTTTAAGTTAAATTTAGGTTAGGTTAGATTTAGGTCAGGTCAGGTCAGGGGTCGTCAGGTTGTGGTGTGGTGACTGCTGTTTGTATGTCAGTGTTTCAACTGCTCTACTGCCACTACTGCCCTATATCCACCTTAATGGATACTACTACTATTTTTTTATTTTTTTATTGTTTTTATTTTTTTTAACTACTACTACTACTACTACTACTACTATGATGACTAACGCCTGATAATAGTGATTTTTTTTCACAAAATGCATAAGGATATGTTCGTGTCCTACTGATAGACTTAAATACCTCACACACTACAGCTGGTGTATAGTAAACAGGATGCAGGATTTATTGCTTACACTCATGACCGCAACTCGGTGTTTTCCCAGTGTTGTTGTTGTTATTATTGTTTTAGTGCCTTTTGTTGTTGTTATTGTTGTTGTTGTTATTAGTCTTGTTGTTGTTATTATTGGTGTTATTTTTTTTAGTACCTGTTTTTGTTGTTGTTATTAAATGTTGTTGTTTTTTTGTTGTAGTACCCGTTGTTTTTGTTGTGGCAGTTGTTATTGTTTTTCTTGTTGTTGTACCTGGCGGCCACCTGATACTCTGTTCTTATTCTTACTAACAGATTTAATTATTGTCTTGTTTATCCTCAGTTGACCTAAGGAATGCATTGACCTAAGGAATGCATTGACCTAAGGAATGCATTGACCTAAGGAATGCATTGACCTAAGGAATGCACCGACCTAAGGAATGCATTGACCTAAGAAATGCATTGACCTAAGGAATGCACTGACCTAAGGAATGCCCTGACCTAAGGAATGCATTGACCTAAGGAATGCACTGACCTAAGGAATGCATTGACCTAAGGAATGCATTGACCTAAGAAATGCATTGACCCTAAGGAATGCATTGACCTAAGGTTTGTCTGGTTTGGTTTGGTTGGGATTGGTTAAAGTATGTTAGGTTTGGTTAGGTTAGGTTAGGTTAGGTTAGGCTACGTTAGGTTAGTTTAGGTGAATATAATTTTTTTTTAATTTTGTATATATTTATTTATTTATTTATTACCAAGATTCAAGTTTTCAGATCCATTGAAGGTTTAAGTGTTACGTCACAATAACAACCATTAAAACAGGCCTAAAAAAAATTTCTGTACTTTGGCAACATGATGACTGTAATTATGAACAAGAGGGCGAGAGTCAATCGTGCGTGGCAGGAAATTTAAACTTTATTTTTTTAAGTATACTCAAACTCAACCAGTTCTAAAATACCTCGTCATCTTTGTTAAATATGAGAGAATTAACTATTTTTTCTGATATAATTATATTTGTTAGAGAAATTAATATTGTTTTATTTTTCTTTTCTTTTTTAAGTTGTAAGATCGTCGTTGTGTGTGTGAGAGATGTAGCAACACCTGATTACTTAAAGATAATTTTCCTAGTTTATTATATATTGTGCAAGAGAAGATAACAACGAGAAAAAACACATTCAAGGTCATTAAGGTGTGTGTGTGTGTCTGTCTGTCTGTCTGTCTGTGAGTGTTTATATATCTGATTATGGATCTTTCAATGTGTAGCCGTTTATCTGTCTCTTTTTACCTGTCTGTAAGCCCGTCTGTTTGTCTGTGTGATGTAAATTAATGTTAACAGCCTAGAGACGGACACAGGTAAGGGGGGGGGTTGTGGGGGGGCCCGGGGGGGGTGTATGAATCAAAAATAAATAAAAGTAAATAAAAAAATATATATATATGGTTTTGCCAGTCATTAAAACACCAACTGCTTAACATGACACACACACACACACACACACACACACACACACACTGGGGACTAAAACATATAACCTTTAGAATGACTTGTATACCTAATTGGTGATTCAGGTCGTAGAATTGACAGGTGTGATTATGTTAATTAGTGCAATTGACTGTAAATTACCATAAGTTATCCTGGGTTTAAAAGTGGTTAGTAATTTGTATATAATTAACACGCCCCCTCCCATGTTGACCTCATTTGGCAGCACTGACACCCAACAACCGTGTGACCTGTGCCTGGGTGACCTTTTCTGACCACGGGAGCAGAAATTCGTGTACATTATCAGTATCGGATGGACATGAAACTACTGAGTGTGTCGAGAGGTGTGTGTGTGTGTGTGTGTGTGTTTTATCCTTGAAAGTATACTGACGCCAAATAGAAAAGAAACTGGAATTCTACGCGTATACGGGTAAGGCTTGCTCTGATTGGTCGTTGCCTTCTGACGTAATATGTTAAGGCCTGTTCTGATTGGTCGTTGCTCTTTATGACGTATTAAGTTAAGGCCTGTTCTGATTGGTCGTTGCTCTTTATGACGTATTAAGGTAGGGCCTGTTCTGATTGGTCGTTGTTCTTTATGACGTATTAAGGTAAGTCCTGTTCTGATTGGTCGTTTCCCTCTATGACGTATTAAGGTAGGGCCTGTTCTGATTGGTCGTTGCTCTTTATGACGTATTAAGGTAAGTCCTGTTCTGATTGGTCGTTTCCCTCTATGACGTATTAAGGTAGGGCCTGTTCTGATTGGTCGTTGCTCTTTATGACGTATTAAGGTAAGTCCTGTTCTGATTGGTCGTTTCCCTCTATGACGTATTAAGGTAGGGCCTGTTCTGATTGGTCGTTTCCCTCTATGACGTATAAAGTTCATGTGAAAGTTTTAGGAGTTTCAAGATGCCAACTTTCTCTCCTCTGTGTGGAAACTTAACTTCTTAAACACTGAAAGAAATAAGATAAAAGGAAACTCCACAAGTATACGGGCAGGGCCTCAGCTGATTGGTTCTTCCCTACTATAACGTCAACATGTCTCAGGTCTGCCCCAGATTTCTTCCAACCTGTCAGATTTGAGTTGTAATCTGTGGAAGCCTTTTGAGTTAAATTTTTCTTGTCTTAAGTGATAAATATGTAGGATGGGTTATTTATTGTCATATGAGAATGATTTTGAAGTGGAATTATTGGCATATCTCTCTCTCTCTCTCTCTCTCTCTCTCTCTCTCTCTCTCTCTCTCTCTCTCTCTCTCTCTCTCTCTCAGTTTACATTACACTCACCAAAATACTTTACACTTAATGACACTTATAAATGACTCGGACAAACACGTTTTTAAGTATTATAAGTGTGTGTAAATTCTACGTAAGTAATAAAAGTAAATTATGTTAAACTTATAAATTGTCCCAGACATATGCGTCCCTGTGAGCCTAAGAGTTAAGTAAAAGTTATATTTAAGTATAATTGTAAGTAATCTAATTTACGTGTTTCTGAAGAGTTGATTTTATAATATATTTCCTAAAGTGACTTGTGAAATTGATTTACAATTAAGTACACTTCTTGTAAATAGGCAAAATACTTGGACTGTGTAAAATTGTACGTTACTTATGGAAATGATTTACACTGATGTACACTTGTAAATGACTGGGTAAAAAATCTTAGTCATTTATGAAAGCTATTTAAGTTGACTTGTTAAAGTAAATAACACTTGTACTGGATCAGAGTGGTGTTGGGCCGTGTGCTTGTTGCCGCTCACCTTTCCAGTCTCCACACCCACAGCCACACCCTCCACCCACAGCCACACCCTCCATGTGTGTGTATGTGGGCGTGGGCTCATGTGGGTGTGATTGTTTGTTTGTATGTGTGTTTTATGTGTGCGTGTGGGGGTGGGGGTGCAGGCGGGTGGGTACATGTGGGTGTGGTTGTGTATTTGTATGTATAACTATATGTTTGTGTATGCGTGTGTGTGACTGTATATGTGTAACTAATGGCGACCTGTGGAGTCAGGGTCAGCTTGCTCGCCTCGCAAGCGAGTGGACCCGGGTTTCCCGGGCAGGGTGAAACTATGGACAAGTTTCTTTGTCATTTGCCTCTGTCTACCCAGCAGTAATTAGGGGCCTGGATGTTAATCGATTTGCGGATCGTTTTCCTGGGTAATGGTTAGCCAGTGCAGTTGGCGAGTTGTCCGGTCTTCTCGGACTATTACTTG
This sequence comes from Homarus gammarus, assembly GCA_958450375.1. Classification (NCBI taxonomy): domain Eukaryota; kingdom Metazoa; phylum Arthropoda; class Malacostraca; order Decapoda; family Nephropidae; genus Homarus; species Homarus gammarus. Next base: position 2,236,940 of record CAUDMG010002108.1, read on the forward strand.
GCACTGGGTCATGCAGCTCGTTAACTCAGGGTGTGGTTGTTGTGTTGGCGACAGCTTCTACACCTTAAACAAATTCACGCCTAGGTGGCCCTTGGGCCTGCCATCCTCGTTACACGAAGGGCAACCATTATTATGTGTGTGTGTGTGTTGACCCCATGTCTTGTATTGTTAATAAGCTTTTACCTGCCACACACCTGTCAGTCAGCACACCTTACTCGATCATTAATATGGACAATGACGACTTTTAACTGTATATTAAGTATGATATATGTACATAATTATACAGCATAACGATAATTAAATGCTATACAGGTATTGAATATTTATATACAACAATAGAATAAAAAGATAGTCCTGAGGGAATTAATATAGTAGTAATAGTAATAATAATAACAATAACAGTATAACAATAATGATGATAATATTACTAAGAATAAACAGTAAATAACATCGTGTATGGTGGACAAAGGAGTAGTGTAATAAATTCATATAGTTATTACAGTGAAGACATTTATGACGTCTGTGCCTTCAGAGAGGTAGAGAGAGAGAGAATTTGCAAGGTTCACAAGGTTCACGTACACAAGAGGAGGAAATTGGCACAGTGCCCTATCACCCATAACATCCACTTTCCTATTACCACCATATTGGATCGTAAAGTGATAGGCTTTATTATACTCTTTTTTTTTTTATCATGTTGAACAAGTTTTGAGTTGTTTATGTTTACGGTTATCAGTTTACACAGCCGAGAGTCTGGAATGGCCATACTTTTTTTTTTAATCAGAGTAGAGAAGAGGACTGTAAAATATACTCTCCCTTGGGCACACTTTGTTGTTCTTCTTCTATCCTTCTTCTTTCCTTTTTCTTCCTTCTTTTTCCTTCTTTCTCCTTCTCCTCCTCCTCCATGTCTGACGCTGCAATACCTCGAGAAAGCTGATGTTGTTGCTGTTGTTGTTTACGAGTTAAAGGTGTGTCTGTCTGTCTGTCTGTCTGTCTGTCTATCTGTCTGTCTGTCTGTCTGTCTGTCTGTCTGTGTATGAGCCCTTTATTTACCTCTTCTTGTGGCTTTTGTTGTCGTTTGGTATTTGTTGAGGCGTCAGTGGTTGTCATGGTAACACTGGCATGGGGAGGGGTGGAGGTGAGGTGAAGTGAGGTGAAGTGAGGTGAAGTTAATTTAGTCAGAGTCCTCCACTGTCAACACCTTTTTTTTTTTTACTCGTGGTGCATCATCTTCTGCTTCCCCCCACCCCCTCCCTCCCCCTTCCCCTCCGCCTTCTCCCCCCTCTCTCCTTCCCCCCTCCCCTCCCTACTTTCATCTCCCTATGTTCCCTATCTCGTGCACATCATTGATATTTTTCAGTGTGTGTGTTTTAGTTTAACAAATTTATTGGCAGAGCTTGTAGTACAGTTTGCCTATTGTGAGTAATTCAGTCAGGTCTTGACACTGAGGGTAGTATCACTTCTCACTGCCACGCAGGACAGAGGTTCATACACAGAGATGCATCATATTCATTGACAGTACATATACATATATGTACACACACATACACATATACATACATATTCACATATACATACACATATACATATACACATATGCACACATACAGTACACACATACATACATACATACGTGTGTGTGTGTGTGTATGCATGTATGTATGTATCTGTCTTTGTCTGTTTGTCTGTCATTTTTTCTATTCCGTGAAGTCTCTCTGTCTGTCTGTCTGTCTCTCTCTGTCTTACTTTGTCTTATTCCCACATTCTTTTCCTCTGTGTTTCGTCTGATCTCTATCTCTCTCCTTCACCCATTCTCATCGTGTTTCTTCTTCTCTGTCTCTCTCTCGTCCGCACTTCTGTTTGTCTCTTATTTATGGTGATCTCTCTCTCTCTCTCTCTCTCTCTCTCTCTCTCTCTCTCTCTCTCTCTCTCTCTCTCTCTCTCTCTCTCTCTCTCTCTCTCTTCACTAACGTATTGTGTGAGTTAATACCGTAATGATAAACTCCTGGACATCCTTACGATAAAATATTCCTCGTAAGTGAAAATCTAAGAACACATCTGATTGATTGACTTAAAGTAAAAACCAAAAAATTTAATCCAAAATTACAATAAAAATACATATAGATTATTTTTGTTTTCGATTATTTAACACCCAATAATTTTTAACTTACTGAATTATTGAAGAGGTTAGTCTCATAATTAGATTCTCAGTGTAAAATTTCTACCTTAATTATTCGACTTTTTTTTCTTCAATTTGGTGATAGGTGATAGGGAAGCAATTTTTTTTTTGGGGGGGGACGCTTCTTGCACCCTGTCACCAGTATGTGTAGGTATTGTACGTCTCATAATCATCACCATTTACACCTTCTCTTGCATCATCCACGTCGTAAGTAGTATCACCATCACCACCTTCTTCTTGGCTTAAATAACACCATTACTACTACTATCACCACTACGCCTGCTATTACTACTACTACTATCATTACTACTACCACCTCTACCACCACTATCCCTGCTACCACTACTATCCCTGCTACCACCACCTACCACCACCACCATCGGCCCCGTGACCTTACCTCACCTCCACCAGCGCTTTCACCTACGCCTGACCTGACTTGACCTTTTTACCCCTGTTGAAATTGCTGAGTGCAGGGTAGGGGTCCGGGTCCACTGGCTGGGCCCCCACGATCATTGGTTGGGCCCCACATTCACTAACTGACTCCCACATTCACTAACTGACTCACACATTCACTAACTGATTCACACATTCACTAACTGACTCACATAAGAACATAACATAAGAACATAAGAAAGTGGGATACTGCAGGAGGCCGACTGGCCCATACAGGGCAGATCCCTTTCACACCCATCCCAGCACTTCCATGTGCCTATCCAACTTCGTCTTGAAGCTCCCTAGCGTCCTCGATCCTACTATAGCACTCGGTAGCCTATTCCACATATTCATTAACTGACTCCCACATTCACTAACTGACTCACACACTACTGTCTCCCACATTCACTAACTGACTCACACATTCACTAACTGACTCCCACACTACTGTCTCCCACATTCACTTGAGATTTTTACTTCTTCATAATTTATTCATTTGTTCGTAAGTGTGTTTGTAAAATATCTTATATATATGTTTACATGTTAGTAGGTATTTGTTGTCGACACTGGGACGACAATATGTCTATTTAGCGTATTGACTTACCCATGACAACAAGACAGTGACCCATTCAACAAGACAGTGACTATGGTAACAAGACGGTGACCGTGGGAGTAAAATAATGACCGTGGGAACAAAATAGCGACCGTGGGTATAAAATAATGACCGTGGGAACAAATCAGTGACCGTGAGAATAAAATTGTGACCGTGGGAACAAATCAATGACCGTGGGAATAAAAACACAGTCCGTGGGAACTAAGCAAGAACTGTAAAAACAAAAACAAACAAGAACAAACACAAGCGATGGTGGGTACAATATCATAGCCGTGAGAACAAAATGGCGACCCTGGTAATGTTGGAAGAGAAGTCACAAGAGGAAGTGGGAATTCTGTGATTAATTTTTGCCAACACTTTCTCCACACACGTACTGCCAAGGGCCGTGTCAGAGGTCTATGTTAAACCAGGAAAAAATGTGGTTTATTTTTTTTTCCATGAAAGAAGCTGTGATTTATTTATTTATTTTTATTTATTTTTTATTTTTTTTTTAGTATTATAAATTTGTTATTATTTTCATTTTATTTCAGTTATATTCGTTTATTTTTTATTTTTATGTATTGTATTTTTAGTTTTTATTGTATTTTACATTTTTTTTATATTTTTTTTAATTTACGTCCATTTTAAAATATTTCTTAACTCCTTTACTACGAGGTCACTACTTTTAATATTTGATTGAACGCCAGACTATCTTATTAAACTAACGCCAGACTATCTTATTGAACTAGCGCCAGATTATCTTATTAAACTAACGCCAGACTATCTTATTAAACTAACGCCAGACTATTTTATTAAACGAACGCCAGACTATCTTATTAAACTAACGCCAGACTATCTTATTAAACTAACGCCAGACTATTTTATTGGATGGGTTTTGGGAAATTATGATTTTAGTGGATGGGTGATAGAGGATAGTGGGTTAAGGTGGATAGAGGTGAGTACCTGCCCCTACTCCCTCCCCTCCTGCCACCCCTCTCTCTCCCTTCTCAGCATCACCCATCCCCCCTCCCCTCCCCTCCCCCTTCCCCTCTCTCTCTTTTTCTGAGTGGGTCAAGGTGGCTTTCCTCCCTCCCGCTTCCTCCTCCTCCTCCTTCACCTCACCTCTTCTTCCTCTCCTCCTCCTCCTCCTCCTCCTTCTTCCTCTCTCCTCTTCCTCTCTCCTCCTCCTTCTCCCTCACCTCACCTCTTCTTCCTCTCTCCTCTTCCTCTCTCCTCCTCCTCCTCCACCCTCACCTCCTCTTCCTCCTTCCTCTTCCTCTCTCCTCCTCCTCCTTCTCCCTCACCTCACCTCTTCTTCCTCTCTCCTCCTCTTCCTCTCTCCTCCTCCTTGCAATGAGACAAAATCTCACATGAAGAGGTAAGCTAGGAGGTTATAGTATTAGAGTATTATAGTGGGAGGAAATGGTAGCGTGTCTCGAGGGTGTGATGTCAACACTGTATATTAACACAGGCTCAGTACAAGTGTAGTATATAAAACACCAATGCGTGTTACAGCTTTATTATACTAGTTCAATAGGGGAGATTAATAGGGGGGTTCGTACACAATTTATGATAGACTATGGTATTCTCGTATAACCTAACCTCACAATTAGAATGGGCACTTCACTAAGTCGATCGTTGGGGAGGTTCGGGATCACTGCACTTCCACAGACTACACAGCCAGCACTTACTGTTACACGTGGAGTTGACAGCACTTTGTCGTTGGACCCCGCTGAGACTTCGTTACACTTAGTGGCGGGCTTCTCTCGAGCGGGACTGGGGACGTCGTAGCTGGCTCTCCCTGGTTACAAGACAACTCCCTCTCTGCGAATCCCTGAGGGAGGACCAGGACGTCCTATATATTGGGATGCGAGCCGTCAGGTTCAGCTGGTCGGGGGGGGGGGGGGCGGCGAAGGGTCTCCTTACATTTGACCTGGCCAATGTGAGGTCAGGTCTGGACTTTTCAGAAACTATCTGGGAAAGTCATCAGGTGGGGCCGTGTGTATATTGGGAGAGCAACCGTGAGAGTTCCCCTACACTTGACCTCCCTAATGTCGGGTCAGACTGGAGTTTCTGAGATGTAAGTCGTACTTTCTGGAGAAGTCATCAGGTGGGGCCGTGTGACATGAGAGGCCCTGGTTGATTTGTGGCCCCTTGAGTTGGGCTCCGAGGGTTACATTTGACCTGGCTAATGTGAGGTCAGGTCCGGCCTTTGTTCAGAGATGTAGGTTATTGTATATTGGAAGAGAGTCGGCTGGTGCCTTCTTACATGTCTGTTGTGGTGACATGTCACATGGGAGGGGAGCTAGTTGATTTGTAACCCCCGGTCCACCGTGAGAGTTACCCTATACTTTTGACCTCCCTAATGTCGGGTCAAGTCTGGCTTTCCTTGCGTTGTAAGCTGTGGTCTGACAACCCCTCACTACACTCCTCCTCCTCCTCCTCCTCCTCCCTCACCTCACCTCCTCTTCTTCCTCTCTCCTTCCTCCTCACTTTCTCTCTCTTCCTATACCCGGTCGAGAGTCTCACTTTGTACCTGTCTGCTTTCCATCATCTTTATCATCCTGTGTATCTCTTCCTGTTTATTTCCATCTCTGCGACCTCCCATTCATTCTCCCTCTCATCGCTATATCTACAATTCCCACTCGTCTCTCTCTCTCTCTCTCTCTCTCTCTCTCTCTCTCTCTCTCTCTCTCTCTCTCTCTCTCTCTCTCTCTCTCTCTCTTCCCACGAGTTATATTTTTTGTCTTTATTTTTCTTTCCTTTTTTTTCTTTACGTCTTTTTATAATTATATATATATATTGTTGTCCTAGCACCAGTAGACACTCTTAGCATCTATACCCAGCAGTCCTAGCACCAGTAGACACTCTTAGCAACTATACCCAGCAGTCCTAGCAACTATACCCAGCAGTCCTAGCAACAGTTGTCAATATTCACAGAGATAAAAACAATCTTATCAGCATTTAGTATCTTACCCTTGGCAGCTAAATAACTAACCCAGGTCCCCAGTCCGTGTGAAAATATTGAACGAGTGCAAATGTAAATAGAGTTTCTCCATTCCTGTGAGAATATTGAGTGTGTGTGTGTGTGTGTGTGTGTGTGTGTGTTTTATTTTAGAATGATGGTTAATTTGGTTAATAAGTACATTCTACCTGTACTACCATCCTACCTGTACTACCAGCCTACCTGTACTACCATACCTACCTGTACTACCATCCTACCTGTACTACCATCCTATTGACATGCCATCCTGTCAAACAATCCTACAGTCCTTGTATCTCTCCTTAGCTTGAATCATGTTCCCTGATACTCCTCTGATAATGTACTTCCTGTGTGTGTGTGTGTGTGTGTGTGTGTGCGTGTGTGTGGTCAGCCCCGAGGATAGCTACCAGTGCGTGACATGGGGTGGTCAGGTATTGTCCACCTGTCATTAACTGTTTCCTCCCGTTTCTGAAGAAGACCAGGAGGAGCCACTTACCCCCCCCCCCCCCCAAGTTCCTGCCAGAAGGAGCCAGGTTCGTCTGCGGCCAATGTCCTTTAAGGGAGTGTCTTGCCTGAGGTACCGTGTGTGTGGAGGTCCGTTGCTGGTGCTATTTAGGGCGTCCTCCAACGTGAAAGGACTCTTATGGGTGTCCTACGAGTAACTAACTTCTTATGGTAGTGTTCTTCAAGATGTCCTGCAAGGGAAGTGTGTCCTCCAGGGAGTCCTATAGGGTAACTCTACAAGGGCAGTGTCTTATAGGGTGTCTTATACAAGGCCAACGTCCTCCAGAGTGTCCTACATGCTCCACGTGTCCTAAAGGTGTCCTACAGGATGTCTTGGCGTATATCATAAATAGTGTTCCTTCACATTCTTGCTCCATAGAACTTGTCTGTTAATATGTATTTACGTGTGTGTGTGTGTGTGTGTGTGTGTGTGTGTGTGTGTGTGTGTGTGCGTGCGTGTGTGTGTGTGTGTGTGTGTGTGTGTGTGTGTGTGTGTGTGAAAATTAACATCTTCTATATGTTTTTGAGTAATGTCTTTCATGTCATCGTCATCATCACCACCATCATCACCACCACCGTCACCACCATCCTCACCACCACTACCACCACCATCACCACTACTACCACCACTACCACCACTACCATCACTACCACCACCACCACCATCATAGTATCCCAGGATTCTCCATATTACCTCAAGATTTCTTTCCTGCAGGAGGCGGTGAAGGCGGCAGGAATGATCCCGTGGACTAACAAGGTTCCGTAGAGTCCTTTAGTTTATTGGTGTCTCTCTCTCTCTCTCTCTCTCTCTCTCTCTCTCTCTCTCTCTCTCTCTCTCTCTCTCTGTATAGTCATCTAGCATGTGTATAACGGTAGGCAGGATACATAATGGTTTATACATAACACCAGGTAGTATACATAACGACTGATAGGACACAGATATAATATAATCAATTTAGTACCGGAAACACCAATTAGAAATGTTCTGACAAGGTGGGGGGGGGGGGAGAGATACAGCTTTTCTCTTCACCACTTGGACACACACACACACACACACACACACACACATGACCCTTATGTCACCCTTATTGAAATTCCATAATACGTCATTTCTCAATCTTTTGTTTACAAGATTCTGTGACGTCATAATGTAAACTTCCCTTGAGTAGTCGTATGTAATGAGTATACTTTGAAGTTTACTTGTATCTGTACTCTGAAATCTCTGTACTTTTACGTGTCCCTGTACTCTGGAATCTGTCACTGTACTCTGAAATCTGTCCTGTTAACATAAGAACATAAGAAAATAAGGAGTCTGCAATGGGCCGGTTGGCCTGTGCATGGCAGCTCCTGTCGAGAGTTACTACCACTCGCTATCATCCATGAATCTATCTAGCCTCCTTTTGAAACTTTCCAGAGTTCCCGCACTTACTACAAAGTTGCTAAGCTTGTTCCACTCGTCCACCACCCTATTTGTGAACCAGTTCCTTCCTATCTCCCTCCTAAACCTAAACTTATCCAACTTAAATCCGTTGCTCCGAGTCCTATCCTGCTCGGATATTATAAGAACTTTATCTATATCTCCTTTATTGATTCCTTTTACCCACTTAAATACTTCTATCATATCTCCTCGCACTCTTCGTCTTTCCAGGGAATGCAAGTTAAGTTTCTTTAACCTATCCTGATATGGAAGGTTTCTAAGTCCCGGGTTAATAGAATGAAAATAGTATAAGAGGTGAAATAGTTGTAAATGAAATCAAGGAATGAATACTTTTCCCAGGTCGATTTAGACAGACAGCAGTGGCATTGGATCGCTTTTAACTCACATCAGGTATTTTTTATACGGGTTTGTTTACATAGTTGAAAAAAAGCGCGGGAAAAACACCTACTCAAATAAGTGTCTTAACTTAATGTGTTACTTCAAATAAAAGAAACAGTAACATAAGTACTACGCGTTGTTTTTTGCGTCAAGGGTCAAATGAGTGTTGTAAAATAGAATGTCTTTAGTTGAGTCAGATAAGAATCTAAAATAGCATATTTTAGTCAATATAGAAACAATGCGAAATGAAATGAGTTATAAATAAATGAATAGATGAAATAAATGAATTAATTAATTAACTCTAGGATGAAAAAACCCGAATACAAACTTGATTGAATTTACGGAATAAATTTAGAAATGTATGACGATTAGAAACTTAGAAACACACTTTGGTGATTTAAATATTTATTAAAGACTGAATACGTAACAGGGATTTAGAAAGTAATTGGTGATTGTAAATAAAAAATAATATAATACAGAATGATGATTAAAACTTCAGAAATACAAAATATAAGGAAGAGAATTACAGAAATACAGTTAAATACATAGACATACAGTATAATGTATTAAGGGAGGAAATTGTGGTATTATGACAGGTAATGAAAGAATAGTGTATGTTAGGTGAGGTTATGTTATGTTATGTTATAGTATGTTACGTGGGGTCCCGCCCAGGTAATGACGCAGACCTCACCTCACACGCTCACCTGTTGCTGACACTGTGACCAAGTGTTACACCACCACTCGTGACCCAAATATAAACTTGAGTGGTATATATATTTTCTCTCATTTTCTCTCTTTTTTTTTCAAGTCTCTCTCTCTCTCTCTCTCTCTCTCTCTCTCTCTCTCTCTCTCTCTCTCTCTCTCTCTCTCTCTCTCTCTCTCTCTCTACGCCAGGTGTGAACAAAGACTGCTGTTCTTGTCACACGCACACACACACACACACACATACCTGGTTAACTAAAAGCCTCACGGTGCAATCCTCAGGGAAACACCATCACCTCTTACCTTAACTTACCTGGATTTACCTGGACTTACCTGTTTGTTGTGCTTGTGTCTACGGCCTAAGTAGCATCGTAAACCTCTCTTCCTATTGGCTGCTCGTTTGGTCTGTTTTTGGTTACTTTATCTACTTTTTGCGTGTGTTGGTTTGGTTGTGTGTGTGTGTGTGTGAGTGAGTGAATGACCATGTAAATCGTCTTCCTGTTAACGGTAAATATACCCTAGGGAAAGCGGCTCCGTTACCTGTTACAAGTCATATGTGTTTTGTTATCGTTTGGTATCTGTTTGTTTTCTGTGTTCGTGTTTTTCCATATGTATGTCTTCATGGTATGTAACCTCTCTTGCTATTGGCTGCATGTGTTAAGGAAGACGCCACGCAAATTTACCTCACTTGTTTGTCGTGGTTTTGTGTTTACTTGTTCCTTGTGTTTATGTTGTTTGCATGTGTGTGTCTACGTGATATGCAAATTCTCCTTAACCTGAGGGGGAGGAGGAGGGAAGGAGGCATAATCATCTACCCAAACCTGTTTTTATGATTGGTCTCTTTTTATTTTGCTTGCTGTGTTTACATTATTGACGCATGTTTCGCTACACGGTATGTGAACTCTCCTCTGATTGGTTGTGAGCAGTGGTGTTTATTTATGTCTATAACTTGTGTTTTATTCTATTATTTTGTTAAGTTTATCATTGTAGTGTTTAGTGATTATATGACCCGTAAGTATATTATGTTTTGATATTTATTTGAAGATGTGGTATATACTGAACCCTGGCGCCTCGAATCTCAAACTCTGACACAACGAATCCCGAATCAATTGTTGTGACTATAAATAAGCATAAAAATTGAGGCTATAATAACTTGAAACTTCAGATCTCGGGGTTCAGGGTTCAAGGTTCAAGGTTCGGAGTGTCGGGTTTCGTTAGTGACTTCGAGCGATGTCGTCCTTCAGCTGAGACAGGAAGCTAAGCGTGGGGGGGGGGGGGGGTTGGTAACTGGAGGATTTCCTCTGATAGCTGATAATGCTTTGGTTCAACGTATGTATATAATCATTCTCTCTCTCTCTCTCTCTCTCTCTCTCTCTCTCTCTCTCTCTCTCTCTCTCAATCCCTCCTTTATTCCTTTCGTATTCCACCCATCTTCCCTCAGTTCCCTCACCTCCCATACCCTCACTTCCCTCACCTTAGTTCCCTTCACTCCCCTCACCGCCTCATACTCCAGTTCCTTCCCTCTGCTCTCTATTGTATAACCCCCCCCCCATTACCCCCCCCCCATTACCCCCCTCTCTATTCCCCCCATTACCCCCCTCTATTCCCCCCCATTACCCCCCCTCTATTCCCCCCCCCCCCATTACCCTTCTCTTCCCATTATCTATGTCCACTCGTGCCTGGTGTGTGTGTGAGAGAGAGAGAGAGAGAGGAAAAGAGAGTTAAAATAACTTCCACCCTTGGCTCGAGCTTTTAAGTTTTTGTTGATAAAGTTGTCACGACGCTGGTGAACTATTTTTCGTTTTTTTTTTATTTCGGTTTCATTTTCTTTTTTCTTTTAATTAATTTTCGCTTTTTATTTGTTCCATTTTTTCCTTTTATTCAATTTTAGTTTATTATTATTATTATTATTATTATTTTTTACCCTTTGTGCCCCTTTGAAAAATTCTCTCAGTGTGTTAATCGGTTAATGACTTTGGTGATTTTCTCCAATAAGTTGTCTGGATTAGTTGAAGTAGTAGTATAGTTATCTACAGTGTATTGGGGTGATTGGGTGACTCATCCCTGGTTTAGTAATGTTATACTAATGTTAAGAATATGATGAAGATTATTATATCATTGGAGTAGTACTGGGTGAGGCATTGGTCCCTTTGCAATTAATAATAATAATAATTTTTCAAGGACACAAATATAAGATGAACACAAAGATCATTCAGTCATCCATTAAATTTGGATAACGTCACTTTTTTTCGAGTACCGTATATCGTCAGAATGGTTTGTGCCCTTTTGTCGTCATGGTGTAGGGAGTTAAAGTGGTGCTTAAACCTTTTAACGACAATGGGTTTAACCTTTTGAGGACGATGGTTTAAACCCCCCTGGTTCGCAAAGGGTTAAACTATAGATATTTTCATTGGGAGTTGAAAGACCGTGTAACTACTTCTGAACAAGTGTGTAATGATGATGACACAGCGTTATTATAGGTGCTGGTGGTGGACGCTGGCCGGGGGGGGGGGGGGTGGTTCAGGGACGTAGGGACGGACACTTCACCAGTATCTTGTGTTAGTGATTGCCTCTCATTATAGCCAGGCAGCCAAACCTTCTCCTCTGAAAAACACACGATGATTTTCCTGTCTGTGCGTCATGGGGCGAATAAGATAACTCGAAGAACGCAATAAATAATAAGTTGCTTCCTGGAATGAATAAGACAACTCGAAGGACGCAATAAATTATAAGTTGCGTCCTGGAGTGAATAAGACAACTCGAAGGACGCAGTAAGTTATAAGTTGCGTCATAGGGCGAATAAGACAACTCGAAGGAGGCAATAAATAATAAGTTGCGTCCTGGAATGAATAAGACAACTCGAAGGACGCAATAAGTTATAATTTTTCAAGTACAGTAGTTTGATAGTGACCTTTACAGTATACGGAGGTGAAGGAACATTTTATGACCCAGCAATGTGTTTACGAGTTTGATAGGATTGGAATTTATTGGGTAAAGATTTAGTCAGTACAAACATTTACTGAGGATATTGGAGCATTAGTTATACATGTTTCTAATGTAGTCCCCGTGACAAGGTGAAGGGGAACACATAGGGTACAACAGGAGTAGAGATGATTGGAAACATGTTTTGATTTTGACCTTCTATGGTACTCATAAGAATTATATTACTTGCTGTATTAATCGATTACCCGCAGGTTACTCCCAACCCTGGCGGATACTTGACAGTCCTCTCCTAATAAACAAACCAAATTTGTGAATATATAAACAATAAATGTTTTATCTCTCTTGCAGGAGGCACTAAAGGCAGCGAGTGAGCTGGACTGGTCTGGAATGCTGGAAAACGGCGGACTGGGCGGTGCTGCTGGGGTGGTACTGAACGACAGGCTCATGACGGAGGCCTCCCTAGGGGTCATCTCCCAGCTGAGCTCCCTAGGGTCCCTGGGGTCACTCAGCACCATCCTAGCGGCCCATCAACAGGAAACACCCACAGTCAAGGTCGAGCACTCCTACAGTCTGACTGCTGACCGGGGAGAACCTGGCTCTCCTCTCTCAGGTAGGTGTTGGCTCTCTCTCTCTCTCTCTCTCTCTCTCTCTCTCTCTCTCTCTCTCTCTCTCTCTCTCACATCGATAATAAAAAGTGTCACAAGCTAAATACGTCACACCTTTTGTTGATGTTGGAAGGTCTATTGAGTCTGGTGTTTGAACCCACCCGAATCACCCGACTCGCCTAACCCACCCAAATCACTTGACCCACCCAAATCACCTGACCCACCCAACTCACCTGAGACCCACCTGACCTGACTCTTTGCCTGAGACGAGGTTTGAGGTCCCCACCCATCCCGTGTCCCCCCCCCCCCCCCCCACCCTCATTCATTCTCCAGGAAAACTGTCAAGAGTTAAGACTTGAATGAGTTTGTGTTTGTTCAGGACCGAAATTAGTTTCATTGGATGTTATTGATTGTTAGTGGAATAATGGGGTGATTTTTGGGTGATTAGGAAGATATGCGTTTATTAGGGGAATTTATTTGCTTGTCCAGGGGCGGTGAGGGGGGGGGGGGGGAGATATTTTTCTTTGGTATGCTTGCAGGGGTCGAAGCTTCATATCATCCCCGATATATATTTTTTCCCATACATTATGCTGTTGAAATATTTTATTATAATTATCTTTCAGTCTTATTTTAGAGTTATTTATATAATATCTTTTACTAGTAACATTCTCTCTTATATTTTACAGTTGGTTAGGTTAGGTTTTATTTTTTCGTTTTTCAATATTGTAATTTTTTTTTTCCTAAACGTTGAATATCTCAATTTCTGGCGCGGTTGTTGAGTACTAATTGTTGGACAATAATCACAGGTTGCAATTTTAAGCGAACTCATTCTGCCCTGTGGAGATGGAGATGAGATGTACCTGTGCATACTTTTCTCCATGGCCAATTAGTGGTGAGGTGAACACGCCGCCGCCCCGCCCCACCCTCCACCCTCTCAGTTCTTGATGTTATTGTGGTCATTACCTCAGTGTTGACTTGAGACCACGCGTCACTGTAATGTCTCATGGTGACCTCACGATCTTCTGTTAACCTCATGACCGTACGTTGACCTCACGACCTCCTGTTGACCTCATACTGACCTCACGCTAACCTCACGACCTCCTGTTGACCTCACGCTAACCTCACGACTCCATACTGAACTCGATAATTAAATGCCCATCACCTTACACCACCCCTGGCTATTTCCTCTCACAAGTCTAACCCACTATATTTCCTGCCACCCACACATTCTACCATCTACAAGCCTAGCCGCCCACATTTCCCGCCACCCTCACATTCTACCACCTACAAGCCTAGCCGCCCACATTTCCTGCCACCCTCACATTCTACCACCTCCAAGCCTAGCCGCCCACATTTCCTGCCACCCTCACATTCTACCACCTACAAGCCTAGCCGCCCACATTTCCTGCCACCCTCACATTCTACCACCTACAAGCCTAGCCGCCCACATTTCCAGCCACCCTCACATTCTACCACCTACAAGCCTAGCCGCCCACATTTCCAGCCACCCACACATTCTACCACCCACAAGCCTTGCCGCCCACATTTCCAGCCACCCACACATTCTACTACCCGCAAGCCCTGCCGCTCTACAGGCACACACGCCAAGCTTGCGGGTGTTACCACGTGAGGAACTCGTTCTTGTGCTGGGGGCAAGGAGGCTGTACCAAGAGGCTCACGAGTCTTCCAATATGTCCCTGACTCTTACGGTGCCTCCCAAAGGCTCATAGTATCTCCCAAAAGCTCCCAGTATCTCCCAAAGGCTCCTCTTAACTTCTCTAGGCTCCCACTGTCTCCCTAAGGTTACCTATGAGACTTCTTTTGAATGATCCCTTCTGGAGATGAGATGCTTGGGTGAGATCTTTGCCCTACACAAGAACCCTGAAGAGTCAGGTCCTTTGAAGAATACTGGAGTCATAAGTCAGGTCCTTTCAAAGATACTGGAGCCATAAGTCAGGTCCTTTCAAAGATACTGGGGCTATAAGAGTCAGGTCACATGAAGGATACTGATCTCACTGTGACAGGTCAGCTGAGGTCAACTTGGAGGTCTGTGGTAGGAGCTAAGACCTGGTTGTTGTTTTGGTAGGTATGATCCTTCCTTCTTGCTGTAGTGAAGTTTATATGGCCTAATGTGGTGATGATGGTGGTAATGGCGGTCTATTATGGTGTCAAATTTGTCCTGTTATGGTGTTATGATGGTGTTGTCCCAATATATGTTGTGGTTAGGTTTGGTATGGTATCACTTGCTTGCTGTATATAGTTTAGTAGTTTATTGACAAAAGTATAAATACATGGTAAATATATACAATAGAATTCAAAATATATCAGTCCAACAAAATATTTTAAATCAAAACAAGTAAGGGACGATTTCAAACTTAACTATAGATTCCTAGTACCTCATGTACAGTAGTTAAAACAGCTATCTGTGCAGGTGGGGGTCGATATGCTCCTAAATTTTACGTGTGATTAGTGACAACCCTCATATACCAAAATTTATCGTCCATGGTCTCATATTGTTTCCCTCAAAGTATGCACATGTAGTTGTTTTAGCTACTGTACATCATTACATAATTCAGGCACATATACATTTTCATTTAAGAGTTTACTGATACTGGAGAAAGTCAGTATATGAGACCTTTTACGACAATATGCAGAGAGTGTGCAATCTATCAACACGTGTCGGTCACTTTGTAAATGACCGTCTTTGCACTGACATACTCTCAACTCTGCTGGTGTACGACTCGCTGTGAAAATCCAGGATAAATTTCTTACTTAAGTATACCTCATGCACTGTCATAAAAGGGTTCAGATCAGATATGCAAATTTTTGTAGCACTTATTGATCGTGGCTTCACTTGCTGTCTGGTGCAAAGACTATCCACTATCCATTTTTCCAGAGTCGATGAACCAAGCTTCGAGTTACAAGTACCTGGGGGGGGGGGGGGGGTATAGTTCACATTAATTCCCTCTATCGTCAGACAAAGTTGATCTCTTTCTTGGCCGTTAACCACACAAAAATAGTATTATTTTATCACAATTCCATAGTCTACAATATTTTGATACGGTGCTGAGTTTCTCTTTACACATCTCCCTATTTGTTGTCAGTATTAAATTTAGAGGAACATAAGTTGGTGAATAGAAGCTTGTGAGAGTGACACATAGAGACATGTTGTTGTCTTCATTATCAAGCACCTGGTGTTTCCGCTCTTAAGTAATTAATTCACCTTTTGAGATTCTTCGCCTCATACACATTTTACGTCGAGATTTACACCAGCAAAAATATTACGGTGTGTGTGTGTGTGTGTGGAGAGGACAGTAGTTGTGGTAGCGTGGCGTGTTACCCTTGAGACAGTAGCCCCGTGGTGGTGGTGGCTGGGTTTAGGAGCAGTACCTCAAGGGTTGTGGTCGACCTCAGGGCTTTAGTACCTTGTCCTTCTTCCCTGACCTGGCCTGCTGCAGCTGTTGTGTGGGAACTCACTCTCTCTCTCTCTCACAATATTTAGGTAACATTAGTTGTTCCAGCAGCTGTAAACTTGCCTTATTGCTGATTGACTCGCTCGTTCACTGACAAATTAATTTCAACATGAAAGCAGCAGCACACAAGGAATATGTACTTCTTCAGGGGCTGACCCAGGAATATCAAAAGGGGGGTCCAAGAAGTTTTGGGTGAGGAATCTTGGCCAGCAAAGCAAGCCCATCCAGCTGGGCATTTTGAGGCCATGTGCACTTAATATTAGGAGATATTCTGAAGTTAATAGTAATTACTTATAACTATACAAAAATACATGAGTACAAAACTGCATTAAAGAAGTATTGGAATTTCTGATGAAAAGGGGGGCGGTGGACCCCCAGGACCCCCTGAAATCCGCCCTTGTTGTCCATTTCAAAAGTTGATATATATATATATATATATATATTCTTGTGTTAATGATGAGTTTCCGGAGTGACTTGCTCAAGGTTAAGTTCTATTAATAAACGTTCTTACTGGTGAGAGAAATCATGTTGGATAGTGTACACAGTGAAGAGAACAACACACACACACACACACCGTTGTTAAAGTTGAAGAACATCATATTAGGATTGTCAGGTAAACAAGGCTTCTGAAAGTCATACACAAGTCAGTTACAAATGAAATTTTACTTTGTGATTAAAATATCTCTAAATATGAACGTCAGTTTTGCCGGGTTTTTTTGTTTGCATTATTATTAATATTTGTTATATACCATCAGCTCCCGTTTAAGACACACTTTAGGACCAGAAGGTTGTACAGTACTGAGGAACATGATGGGTGGCGGGTGTTGTGTGTGGCAGTTTGTCCTCTCGCCGCCAGGGGGCTATCAGTCTTCTTAGCTAAAACACATTATTAATTGACCAACTCTTTAAAAACTTCTCCTCTTATCCCTGTTCTGTCCACAACATCGCGTTAGGGGTGTCGTTAGAGGCACCTGGGTTTCCAACAACATAACAGTGAGTGACAAACGTGAGTGAATACGGATGATGGCGCGGAAAAAAACTCATCCTTGAGGGGATTTTTTTCTCGCCCATACACTCCTTCATTCGCAGTCAATCATCCATTTGATACTAGTGCTGAGGACCCGCCAAGTGCAGCACCTCGCCCGGCCCCGCCCCGTCTACAGCTGTCACCTTCACCCTCGGCCGGGTCCTCCTCTAAATTACAGTCATTTGAAATCAAAGTATATTTTAGAGCCGATCCTTGTACCATATTTGTATTACCCATGAACCTGTGTTAAACCAGATTATATTGATTGTAACGCCGAGTAAATTTTTTGATCATCATTACAACCACAGCTTTTTTTTTCTTCGTATTCTTGAGGTTGTGTTTAAATGCGGTTGTTTATAGCGAATCCTTAATCACGCGGTAATAACAGTTGTTAGTGGCGCAGGGACCATTGTTGTGGGGCAGACTGGAGGAGAGAGTCCTTGTCTCGTCACCACTCGGCACGGTGCTTGTGGCTCAGTATTACAGTGGCAATGAGCCAGACTGCTGTACATTGCCCACGGGGGTCACCAAATTGCTGTCCTGTCCACACTTCTTTTTTTATTTTTCGTGAGGTGGCAGTACAGGGAAAGACGCGCGAGCCAGGAGTTAAATTCCTTTTGTTCCGCCAATCACCTCAAGAACCTCCGGGCGTGTCACCTGTCCCACACACCTGCAATTATCACATTTTTACATCCCCAGGTGTATATTGAATGTTGTTTTATGACGTACTGACCCAGTGTACGGTTTACTGTATGCTTGTTTATCAGTTGTGGTGTCACCTAACCTAACCTAACCAAACCACACACACACACATCTAACTAAACGTAACTTAATCTAAAAATGATACTCTTGAATTATTTATCAATAGGCTTGTCATTGGGTCTTATTTGTGTACAGTTCAACACAGCGAGGTATCATGGAGAGCTTGTTAATGTACTGATACACTCTATCCGGTGTAGTGAATTAAAACAGTTTATTTGGCCGGAAAAACACAGATACAGAGTGGATAATAATAACAATATTAACATGGCTGAGCCAGTTGAGAACCTGAGCTCTCTTTTAGGCACCTGATATATGCGATACATTTATCTCAAGGAAGTATTATGTAACATTTAGTATCATCTGGAATAGTACAATAGCATGGTGGTAATAAGACCATCTCATAATGTTACCGCGGTTATCACTTCAATATTTATTTATTTTATTTATTTATTATTTTATTTTATTTTTGTATTTATATTATAAGTATATACATAAATAACAGTGGAATTGAAAAAGATAAGTGTAATGGTGGAGCAGTACAACCTGGGCTGTACAGTAATAAGGTTGAACAAGAGGACAGAGCTGTCAGGATTATGTCTAGTTGGCAATTATGTTTATTGCAATGGTAATTACTTATCTATTTACATGATAATTTCCGATAAACCGGTTTTGATGGTACAATAAAAGCGGGTACTGTAAATATAGTAAGTGTTACAAGAAATATTAGTACTAAGACAATAGATATTTTTTTAGAGATTATTTAAAGGAAGGGAGCGTAGTCTTTGCTGGGATGGGTGGGGGTAAGTTGTTCCACACCTTCACACCGGGATATATTATGGAGGTCTGGGACTGAAAGGAGCACATGGGGGGTGGTCTTAGTAGCTCTGGGTGCCTTAAGTTGTATCTCTAATTATTCCGGAACTGGAAGTAATTATTGTCAAGCAAGTGATTGATAGATTTGTAAACAAAGAGGGCACAGCAGTAGGTGTTAATATCTTCGAATTTTAAAATTTTCAATATAGCAAATTTTTCGTTTGTGTGATCTGTTTTTTTCAAGTAGGTCATTATCCGTACAACCCTATTTTGTGCAGTAACCAGAGATTGTGTTTTTGAAGAGCCAGAGGCCCCCCATAGTGTGTGTGTCTCGGTGTAGATAGGTAGGGTGTAGGGAGAGGGTGTTGTGACGGTGGTGGGAGTTAGGGTGTGTGACGGTGGTGGGTGTGGGGTGTGGTGTGGTGGGGAAGTGAGGTGGCGGTGGTAGGTGGAGATGTGACGGTAGGAGGTGTGACGATGGGAGAGGTCTGACGGTAGGTGTGACGGTAGGAGAGGAGATATGTTATACGTGGTGAACGTCATTCACCTCAGGCCGGGATAATTACAGTGAGACAGGTAATGGAAAGGTTCGTCTGGTGTTACGCTTGTTCATGGCTCCTGCACCCGCGTACAATGTGTGTGTGTGTGTGTGTATGTGGAGTCCTCTGGTGGTGGGTGTACGTATTACAAGTCTTGAGGAAAACACGTAGTTTTTTTTTCATTTAGGATTTTGACAAGGTGTGTGGTGACGTGAGAGAGAGAGAGAGAGAGAGTGGGCCAAATAAGAGCCTTTAACCTAGCCAGAGGTGAAGTCATTCCTACCCGTGCTCGCTACTGCTGCCTATCCCCTTCATTACACCCTGTCCACACCACTCCCCCCCCCCCCCACCCATTATCACCCCACCACATAACAACGACCCACCCCTAGGCACCCCTCGCCCCTGCCTTGTCTTACTCGAATTATAAGACTTTATTTTTTCTTTCGGTTTTTGCAATTTTTCCTTCTTTTAGATATTTTTTGGTTTCATTCTCTCTCTCTCTCTCTCTCTCTCTCTCTCTCTCTCTCTCTCTCTCTCTCTCTCTCTCTCTCTCTCTCTCTCTCTCTCTCATGACATTTTGCCACGTAAGGTGATCACATAACACAGTGATAACATGACACAGTGATAACATGACACAGTGATCACAAACATTAGCTACCAATAACATAACTTACTACCACACACACACACACACACACACACACACCACACACACACACACACACACACACTCTCTCTCTACCCTTCTACAGCTACACTCTCAGGAACTTATCGCGGGATGAATGGAAGTTGTAACACATTTCATCTCTTTAGCTCACAGGAGAAAATTATATATATTTTTTCCTCACTAATAGCTGGATGGCTGGTGGGTAAGGGGGCTGCCTCCGGGCCATAGGAATAATTGTTACCTGTTTGGTTGTGAGATAGAGAGAAGGTCATCCCATTATTTTGCTCCTGTGGTATTTTTGTAGCACTTTCTTACCCCTTGTGGTTATTTTGTAGCTCTTTCTTGTCCCTTGTGGTATTTTTAAGCACGTTTATGGCAATGCATTTATAAGGGATTCAATACTTTATGGCAATACATTTATAAGGGATTGAATACACCACAAGAGATAATTTTCCAAAGACAATAAATAATATAATCATCCTAATAATTCTTGTATAATCCTCTTGTGTCAAATATAATCACCCTATTAACTCGTCTATAATCCTCTTGTGTCAATTGATGAATATAAATCATGATATTAATTAGAAGACGTATTCATACTGAGCCGATTATAAGTGTCTTCTGTGGAGGGATCATATGTACCCAGCTGCCGGGAGGAAGAGGCGAGTGTTCCCCTTATGGAAATTTATGAAAAAACACAGACGTTTCTATTTAGTCAACAATACACTGGTGATGTTACTGCTCTCTCCTATTGCCAGGACAAAGGAGGAAATTCGATAGAGCGTGTGTGTGTGTGGTTTTATTTTTCGAAGTTGTGTTTTATGTTTGGTTAGATTAGAGGACTGATGTAGCCAGAACACTAAATATTAACAACAACAACAACAATAATAACAATAATAATAATAATAATAGCAGCAACAACAACAATAACACCAATAACAACAACAGGTAATCTCGTTCTCACACTTGACACACACACACACACACACACACACACACACACACACACACCAAGGAACATAAAAGTCACGAGTAACAACGATACCAGATAGGTCATGACCCCTTGATGAGTCCTTGTGAAGGTCCTGGTCATGTGTTTACAACGTGATGATGTAAATAAAAATATAATCAAACCATTAAGAAATATTTGCTGTGGAGAGACAAAGAGACTACTTGAATTCCGACAGGTATAAGATCGTAATGTACACTGACACAGGCTACTGAAGCAGACAGGTGTTTGGGGCCTTCAGGTCTGTTGTAGTGGAAATTTTTGAGAAATATTGGGAAAAATCTGAGAAGTATTGGGAAAAATCTGAGAAATATTGGGAAAAATCTGAGAAATATTGGGAAAAATCTGAGAAATATTGGGAAAAATCTGAGAAATATTGGGAAAATCTGAATTTGACTTTAAGGGTAAATCTGAAAGTCTGAATCTAGCTGAAGAGGTAAATCTGAATGAGTCTGAATCTGATTAAAGGAGGTAAATCTGAAGTAAAAATCTAAATCTGACTTAAACCATAATCTGTTCTGCCACATAATTAGACACAGTGACAATCTTTAACGTGATAATAATCTACAACTCGTATTTCTTAAAGAGATTTTGAAAAGGAAAAAAATTTAACTTTTTTTCCTTTTCTTTCCACATTTTTTCCCTTCAAGATACATCAGGAAAAAAAATATCAAACAAAGTATTTCATTCGTCTTCTTATGGACAAAAGTTTGAAAGTAAGAAAAAATATGCAACGTTTTCATTTATTTTTATCCTTTTAAGCAAGTCAGAAATTAAATAATAAATATAATGGGGGAATTAGACGATACGAACTCGCCATGGGGGGTGAGAGGGCAGGTGAGAGGGGGGAGGGGTAGGAGGTGAGAGAGGGAGGGAGGGAGGGTGAACAATGCAAGGTGTTCACTTCATGTCGAGAGATAATTTGCTAGTTCAGGTGGAGAGAGAGAGAGAGAGAGAGAGAGAGAGAGAGGCTGAGGAGTAGCAAGCGGGGGAAAAACTCTGTTGAATCTCGCCGCTGCTGCATGACTGAACAAAGAAAACAACAGATGAATGAACCTCATGACCGTATGTCCGTATTAGCGTAGGTACTGTACACACACACACACACACACACACACACACAAGACCAAACACAACACTCAACACTTTGCTTCAGTCTACCCTCCTCCCGATCCTCCCAGTCTAAGATGCCGGTCTCCTGGTGCTTAGATTACAGCGGGTTAGTTATAATTGATAGAATTAGCCAGGGGTCATGGGTCAAACAACAGCTGCAGCTTATTATAAGGAAGAGCTATCTTATTGGTCCACACCTACCAGCATCCCAGTAGAGTAGCCGGCTGATTGGTCCACACCTACCAGCATCCCAGGAGAGTAGCCGGCTGATTGGTCCACACCTACCAGCATCCCAGTAGAGTAGCCGGCTGATTGGTCCACACCTGCCAGAGTCTTTTATGAATGAACTTGTGTTGGTGGTGACCTCTTCTGACCCCTTGGTTCATATTACTAAACGTGTACCTTCCAGGAAGAATTTTATAACCTTACGTAGTTTTGTATGTATTTATTCACGTGTAAAAGACATTTATTTACGTATGTTTAATAATTATTGTATATCCTCATTGTAACTAGTGGTTAAAGGTTCATTCAGTGTTCTTAGGGAGTTAAACCATCGTCCTCAAATGTTTTTAATTAAACGCTGTCGTCAAAGGATTATTAAACCATCGTCCTCAAAGAATAACTTGCATTTCTCTCGTGATAACAGGCGGCTTCTGGTCACACCCCAGGGCTGTTATGTGAAGTATTTTGATACGCTTGAGAAACACTTTACGTGGCGTACAGATTAATGCAAGGGTAAAAAGTGAAGACGTCTCACTATGCTGTAATTAGTACGTCAGGTTATGTTAGGTTACTGTATGTTAGGTTAGTGCTCAGGGTTACTGCTGATATAAAGGTGTATTAAATGTTATCTGTTTCTTGGTGTTTCATATGTTTATTCTTTTTTCAAATTCTTCCTTATTTTCTTTGTCTATTCCTCTCTTCTTCCTGAATGTTAGTGTTTTCTTCTCTTCTTCCCTGTTTCCTCATTCGTAAGCGTAACTGTCTCTCCCACCCTGTACTGTAATTTAGAATTTCCCTCCTTCCTCCTCTTTCTTCTCCATCTTCCTCCTATGCCTCCTCCTCCTCTCTCTCCTCTCCCCGTACCTAGATGCTCCCCTTATCTCCATTACCAGCGTTATCTGCCCCCTCCCTCCCCCCAACCACCAGGAAGTATAGACAAAGTGTAAAATCATATCACTGTTTCTTCATATCTGTCCATCCCACGTCCCTTGTGTTAGATAAAAAGGCTGTGATTTCAGTTTTGTGGTGTGATGTGTCGAGTCGCAGCGCTGAATACAAGGTTATATATATTTTCACTCTCCCAAACGGACCCTCTCCCTCTCCCTCTCCCTCTCCTTCGGCACTTTCTCTCCCACACTCTCCCACACAGCGGGGATTGTGGCGCCTCGGGTGGTGATGCTTCCTGTGGTCGACCTGTTACGAAAGGTCACGTCTTGGCCGCTCACAACCAACGCTAAATAAGGCTTCCATAAATGATCGTAAAACTGAGTATATTTGTAAATTATTTTATCGTAGAAGTGAAACTAACGTCTGATTGATATGATAAGGAGTTGAGTGATGATTTATATAATAATGAGATGCCTGAGGGATTTTTATTGATTATCATTTCATTTAATTGTTGGTCATATTTTTTAATGAGAGAATATTGTTGAAAAAAAATCTACCCATCAGTTGTCTTGGTAAGAAATAAGCGAGTGTATATTTACATACTAGTTTCACATATTCCTCTTAACATTTCAACCTCGCCCATTACTTTTAAAACAGATTGCTCTTGTTAGTGCTGGAGGCGTCGCTCTTGCCGCTAATTTATCTCAGTATTCATCGGTGAAAAGGTTTTCGTTCGGTGTCACATGAGTGTTCTGACCGCCATGACTCGTGTCCCCTGTGGCCTGTCCTGCACCAACACTGGCTGGCCCCATCACCTGCCTCTTGCTCCCATTCGCCGATTTACTTGTGTCAGTCAACACCATTGTGACTAATTGACGTTATTGTGGTGTAAATACGACGTGTAATGGACTGAAACATGCTATGAGGAGGACCCGGTTGGTCGTCATTACCAGCAGGAACGACACGTGCCGCGGGTACTCCTTCCCTGCCAGGTGTCACCAACCTCCTCGACTAAACCTATTTCCGCAAGTTTGAATACTCGTAAAACTTTTCTGTTTCACTAAATAACTGTTAAAGTGACTGTTAACTGGAGTTATTTAAGTTAATATATTGTAAACAAACTTCCCTACGTTGATATGTATTACACGAACTCGTAAACGTAGCCATCCAACAGTCACCACAAGAACGTACCGAAGTCAAGCCTCCTTCGCCTCTCAAAATTTTCCACATTTCTTGTTGAATAAACTTTGCGTTATGTTCCCACGCCCCTACAAAGAGTGCGGGAGATGTTTGAGTGCAATAGAGGGTGTGGAGGAGGGGTGGTGGCCGTGGAGAAGCTGTCGTTGACCTGGTGGTAAGGTGTGGTGGTTGGCAAGGACACAGGTGCCTTCAGGTGAGCCCTAAAGACCGCCCGCCACATTTTGCTGACCCTCCGCTCCGGGCTGGGCTGATCCAGGGGGCCTCACATATTTGTTATTACCACCGCTTGACAACAACTAATTGCTCCTGTCACGCGGTACTCACATGTAATTGAGCATTTTTTCTTCGCCACTGGGAATGCTTGTTAGCTGTTGACTTTACCACTGTCGTACGCTACTGGGCGCTTTCCTCTCCTCTCTGGTCTCTTTCATAACTCCAAGCTAAGTATCCCTGGGGGGGGGGGGGGTAATAGCCTTGGATAACCTGATCATTACTTTAAGTTTTAAGAAAATTGAATACTGAAGAACAAGTCTCTGCGATTTGCCTCACTGTAGCCTACTGTTAAGGGATATAAATATAAATCCATTATCCTCCAGGCGGAAGAACTTAGTGATTACAAGCGGTTAATTTAGTGTGTTCCTTAACGAGTAATTTGTCTTATTTCATCTGATTAAAAGACAACATCCGGGGCAATAACTTATCATACTCGTATACTTTAGGTTAATATATTATACTTGGTGAGTCAACTTAGAGTACTCTTTGCGGTACAAGTTATAGTACTCGGGATGGGCTCACTTCACGCTGAGTCGTGCCCGTGATCATATTCCACAGTTTAAGTTATTGAACAGATTAGGAAAGAAATCGACTTCATTATGGCTCTTGGCATCAACAAATTTATCTCATTAAACATATTTTTATCAGGTGATTACCGTAATGTCTCTGACCTAGTAAGAACTATACCCTCATATAATATCTAACACACACACACACACACACACACACACACATTTTAACCTTTTGAGTGCTGTACTTCTTTTCATTAAACCATTGATAATAATTATTATTTCTATTATTTCTTTCATCTGTCGCCACTGACCACCAGTTCACCTCCAGCAATTAAGTCACTCCTGCTGCAGTCATGAATGGTCGAGCGGGCTGACGGTCCACCCAGGGGAGCCATTGTCGTGTACTGGGCTGGTGGTCGTGCTGGGGCTAGTGGTCGTGCTGGGGCTAGTGGTCGTGCTAGGGCTGATGGTCGTGCTGGGGCTAGTGGTCGTGCTGGGGCTAGTGGTCGTGCTGGGGCTGATGGTCGTGCTGGGGCTAGTGGTCGTGCTGGGGCTAGTGGTCGTGCTGGGGCTAGTGGTCGTGCTGGGGCTAGTGGTCGTGCTGGGGCTGATGGTCGTGCTGGGGCTAGTGGTCGTACTGGGGCTAGTGGTCGTGCTGGGGCTGATGGTCGTGCTGGGGCTAGTGGTCGTGCTGGGGCTGATGGTCGTGCTGGGGCTAGTGGTCGTGCTGGGGCTGGTGGTCGTGCTGGGGCTGATGGTCGTGCTGGGGCTAGTGGTCGTGCTGGGGCTGATGGTCGTGCTGGGGCTAGTGGTCGTGCTAGGGCTGATGGTCGTGCCGAAGCTAGGGGTCGTGTTGGGACGAGTGGTTGTGTTGGGGATTGTGGTCGTTTTAGGGCTAGTGGTCGTACTGAGACTAGGGGTCGTCCAGGGCTGACTGTAAAGTGGCTGGTGACCACAGACAGGTAGCGGCTATTCCAAGACCATCCAGCAGACGAGTGTGTGTGTGTGGGGAGGGGGGGGGGGGCGTTACACAGCCTCTGGTACAACCTGACGTGACACAACCGACTTTTAAGCGATGTAAGTGAGGTATGGACAACCCCTGGTCAGGTTGTCGACCCGTTAAAGGCCTTCGAGGCTTGAGTTCCTCCCTACACCGCTGAGTGTCGCAACCTGTGTGTTACAATACTTTAAATAGTAATGTACGGTGCCCTCTCTAACACGACCTCGGGCAGACACTTCCACCTTCCCCCAGACTGACACACACATAGAGCAACAGTCAAGGTATTCACAAGAGAGAATATTTTACCTGTGTGTCTTGATGCAGGGTTGGGACACTCACGGTGAGATCCTGTAGAGCACAGTAGGTGGACGGAGGGAGTCTCATGTCACGCTTGTATTCCCTCCTTTCTCCCCCCTGACCATTTGTTTGATGATGCTGTTATAACTTGTTCCGGGTGATTCATTCTCTCTCTCTCTCTCTCTCTCTCTCTCTCTCTCTCTCTCTCTCTCTCTCTCTCTCTCTCTCTCTGAATGTGTTATTTTAATTCTAATGTTTTTTTTGTTCTTGACCTCAATTTAGTTCCGGGTTTTCATACAACTTCGCCTACGAGAAACACTGATCACGGGACCTTTGTGAACCACGACCCAACCAGCCAGCCACCTTGGGAGGAAGAAAAAAACGCCCTTTTTTTGTATAATTATGTCTCGTTGAACCGTAATTATAGTGTTTCGGTTCAATTATCATCATTTTCAATAACAGCTGAAGTGTCTGAGTGATTCCTCATCATCAGCCGGTAAAGTGAAGCTCTTAGTTCAGTCAGCGGCGCTGCCCGTGTTTTACGTCAGCTTCAGCTTCCTGTCTCATGAAGCTTCACACGGATCGACGTAGAACTTGGTGTGAAGAGCCCTTAGGGTAGCGGTGTGTGTGTGTGTGTGTGTGTGTAATAATAATAATAATAATAATAATTGATGGTTTATTGAAAAATTTCTGCAGCCCGAAGGCTGAAAATATACATTGGACATAAATGACTTATTACATACATAGGTGGTTTAACAAAAGCCTTCATTAGAGAAAGGTAAAGGAACATACAGTGAACATACAGATTAATGTAGGTGTTGAACAGCAAACTCGTAGTGTAGTAACTCCCTCCCAGATGGTGTTAGGAGGAACTCACGTGGTGTAGTAGTTCCCTCAGATGGTGTTATGAGGGACCTGGCGTGGTGTAGTAGTTCCCTCACAGATGGTGTTATGAGGGACCTCACGTGGTGTAGTAATTCCCTCACAGATGGTGTTATGAGGGGCCTCACGTGGTGTAGTAATTCCCTCACAGATGGTGTTATGAGGGGCCTCACGTGGTGTAGTAATTCCCTCACAGATGGTGTTATGAGGGACCTCACGTGGTGTAGTAACTCCCTCACAGATGGTGTTATGAGGGGCCTCACGTGGTGTAGTAATTCCCTCACATATGGTGTTATGAGGGACCTCACGTGGTGTAGTAATTCCCTCACAGATGGTGTTATGAGGGACCTCACGTGGTGTAGTAATTCCCTCACAGATGGTGTTATATGAGTGAGGTGTGGTCCCAGGCCTTCCTATCGTAGACGGATTAACACATCGCTGGTTGTTGTTGGGTCTCACGGGCCGTTATCACTGGGTACCTGGGACCTCACTGTGTGAAGGTTAACTTGGGTACGACTGTTACTGTTGAGTTGTTCTCACTGACTTAAGCACTGTTCACCACTGTTCACCTCTGTCCAACACTGGTTCCGTTCCTTTCCTAAGTGAAATTGTAACTTCTGGCGAGAACTTGTTGATATTCCGGTGGAGAGGAGGGTTCAGGGGAGGGGGTTGGTATGGGCCAACTTAACAGGTGTGTGTGTGTGTGTGTGTGTGTGTGTGTGTGTATTGTCGAGTCATTATTATAGTGTGTTCATTGTATATACTGAATACGCCCTTGAGACCCCCACCACTACCCCAACAAGACCCCCACCACTACCCCAACAAGACCCCCACCACTACCCCAACAAGACCCTCACCACTACCCCAACAAGACCCCCACCACTACCCCAACAAGACCCCCACCACTACCCCAACAAGACCCCCACCACTACCCCAACAAGACCCCCACCACTACCCCAACAAGACCCCCACCACTACCCAACAAGACTCCCACCACTACCCCAACAAGACCCCCACCACTACCAGCGATACCCCCACCACTTAGCTTTGTCCGGGTAGGGGGGGTGAAGGGGGGGGGGATCTGAACGACCTTGGTGTCTGGTAGGTAATACTAGTAGATGAGAACGACTTCCTGTGTGTGTGCTCATGTTTAAACAGTCATCAGAAAGGTGATTTATTTTACTCAGGTGTGTCTCAGTAAATTATGCAGAGGACAGACATCCATACACCGCAGCTTGTAAGAATCGATTCCACAACTTTGTTTCTTCTCAGGTGTTTGTACTTAAGAGTTCATATACCTTTACAATTAACTCACTACATACACTCGTACTGCACTCGATTGCCTTCACTTCCTAAATTGTAATGTCAGGTGCTCGCTTATACCTGGGTGGTTGGTAGTACTCCTCGCTCGAACCAGTGTTCCCTTAGGACAGGAGGTGAGTG
Organism: Homarus gammarus; assembly: GCA_958450375.1. Classification (NCBI taxonomy): domain Eukaryota; kingdom Metazoa; phylum Arthropoda; class Malacostraca; order Decapoda; family Nephropidae; genus Homarus; species Homarus gammarus. Next base: position 2,265,813 of record CAUDMG010002108.1, read on the forward strand.
CTGTCTCCACTCAGCCACCGCACACCTTCCCAATACAGTGACGTCATGTAAACAAGTTCCTCCTCTTAGTTTTTGTTGACGATGAATAATTTTTTACTATTTATCTTTATTTTTATTTTTTTTTCAATATTTATTTATTATAATGTATATATTTTTGGTTTATGTAATCAATATATTTTTCTAGTTTTTATTCCCACTAATTAATTTATTCATTGAATTATTTATTTATTTTTCCTTCTACATCTTTACCTGTCATGTTCCATAATTACTCACGTTAGCTCAGGTTATACCAGGTGTAAATCCTGCCTCGGCTGCTCGCTCGTAAATTACGAGGAGGAAACTTTACCACACTATTTAAAAACACACGTCACGTATCTCCAACACTTACCTTTAGGGCACATGTACTGGAATTGGGGAGAAATATACGCTGGATAAACAGGTGTGGTGGTGGAGGTGTGCTTGACCAGGTGTGCTTGACCAGGTGTGCATTAAGTACCACCTGTTGCTAATAAAAATATCATGTCAGAAGATTTTCATTTTTATCGTGTATGTGTGTGACAAACAGACAGACAGACAAACAGAGAGACAGAGAGAGAGAATAAAATCATCACGTCACACAATTATATCACAGATGACCAGACAAATTTACTTTCCTCTAACTATAATGAATCCCTTAGCAGAGAGAGAGAGAGAGAGAGAGAGAGAGAGAGAGAGAGACATTTAGCTCAGCATCACACACACACACACACACACACACACACACACACACACACACACACACAGTAAACACTATAAGTAATAAAACACTTACAAACACAACACATCACTTAACAATAAACATTAGTAAACATCCTGAGAGACAAACACACTATAAACATCACTAAACAAAGACAGTCATTGTATTCACCTTTGCATATAAATTACTCATCATACATCACCTGAGGGACGTTAAACAGAGGTGACGCTCAGGTAGTGTTGTACAATGCTCCCATACCTGATAACGCAGCTGTGGGAATGCTTCTTGTTATTGGGTACTGTAACGTAAGAAATTCAAGAACTGTATTTACATCCTGAAGAAATGATGACGCTATTTTTGTTATGTTTTACACTGTTGAAGTTTCATGGGAGGTACAGGTAGTTATGTATTGGATTCTGTAAGGTACTATTCATGTATTCTTTGTAATTAGATAATTACAGGTGAGTCTTAGGGTGTTTGTTACTTCCGGGTTACGTCACCTTTTATGGGAGTCTCATATTGGGATTTTTTGTCAGGTTTCAGAAGTTTTTGTTTAATATTGGGTGAAGTTGTCTGTAATTGGAGTTATTTGTGTACAGTAATAAACTTCTCTGGCCACGTTGAGAATCTTTTGTCGTGAGGTTTGTTGAGTCCTAGGAAGGCTCCTGTACTGTTTGAGTCCTTGAGGATGATCTGTGACGAGGCTCGGATAATTTGCCACAGTTGTATGGTAACATAAGTAAGGAAAGTCTTGGTGCTGGAGGACCTTGTATACCTCTTGTGGGGACTCTGGTGTGCTGGCCGGTGGTGTTCGGGCTACAGAGGTCCATGTTTTACGGTGTCTGACCTTTGAGTGTTGCTGAGGCTGAATTTCACTGCTGTGTCTGGCCTGAGACTGGGTTACTGTACTGGGGATCGTGGGGTTTTAGTTGAACATTTGGGTATATCAGAGTCGAGTCTCCAGTAGTGTGGTAGAAGGATAATAAACTTTATGTGATTGTTACAGTATCTTTGTGGTGTTTGGGTTTTGTGTGATTGAGGCTTATGTCTCTTTTTTATAGAGTTATTTGTGTTTATTTTGGTGCCAAGATAACGTCCATATGTAAAATTGATCAGCGAAGACAACGATTGGTTCTTCGACCTTCGTAAGCTTTATGTCACCCTAAGAATTATTATTGCACATTTGACTGTTTATTGAATAGAAATATGAATATATAAAATTAAAAAAGAACGGTTTTGTTCGGTAATATAAGTCACCTCACAAAGGAACGTTGCAATGGTTGCAACAGCATCAAAAGGAAAATGGCGGACGAGTTACGTATAGTAAGGGAGGTGCAAGGCCCCCGCGCCCTGTCTCAGGCGCCGGCCGAGGCCCCCGCGCCCCGTCTCAGGCGAGGCCACCACGTGTGACCATAGCGCCCTTCTCTTACACCCTCTCCCTCCCCTCACACACTGCCAACACTCAAGTTATTGTGGATTTTTATTAATTTAGCAACATGCTGAAACCAGTTTAGAACAACATTACTCCATATTCACCAGGAGTCGCCTAAAGAAGGTTTACTCGTGAGTTCTGTTCCCAGTATCTCACACGGCCGCCGCCATTTTGTTGCTGCCTCGGAATACATGCGTGCAATGTTGTATTAAAGCTGGAAGCTTCTGACCAAACACCGTGATGACAGTAGGCGTATTAAACGTGGATTATTAATGTTGTTATTTCATTTGGTCTCTTTTTTTTTTTGGTAGCGTGAGGCAGTACCAGTCTGCGATCTCTCCGACCAAGCTGAGGTGTGTTGCCTGGTCATCACTCTCGCTCCTCCTCTAGTAGCTCCCGGCTGATCCACTTCTTCCTCTTTAATAATTACATTAGTTTTCATTTCCAGAGGCACTGCATTTAGGCCTCTGGGAGGTTGAGGACCTCCAGACACAAGGGTGAGTGGCCAATGGTCTGGAGGGCACTGGCCAAGGTCTTGGATCCTTCACCCTCGGGAATCCTCCCTTAAGCACATCCCCCACCCCTCCGTTCCCCTATCCCCCACTTACCCCCCTTGCCCGCCTCCCTGACCCCACCCATCCACTTCCCCCCCCCCCCCCCCGGGTCAAAGAGCCATTGAACTTGAAAATTGTTTGTTTTCACCGAGTGAAAATAACAGTACTGGTTACGAAGAGGAAAGTATTTTTTTTCTACAAGGAAGAACAAGTCTTACACGACACCCGCCTGAGGTGTTCAGTGAATTTTATTGACAAAGGGAGACACGAAGTTCTTTTTCTTTAATGTAATTTTTTTTAATTGATATTGACTGTCCACAAACGAGAAGCTCAATAAGAATATTTAGGGGTGTATAGCAGGAGTCCTTGGCGAGACATGTTTGCTGCAACGACACCCAACTACCAACAGCTTTAGGTGCTTCCAGACAGAGCTGAAGCTGTAGGTCACCACGGAATTGGGAAATGTGGTTTTGAGATTACAATTGATTTAGTTACGTATATGGCTTTTGAAAACACTAAATAGTTAAGGTCTTTTGGTAACTGGTGGTGTGTCCCAGTCTAGCACTGAGGGAGACATCAACACCGTCCGAGGACATGATCATCAGATAAGGACACTGAAGGACGCTGATGGTTATGTGAATTAATTCGTTTTGTGTTACCATCCACCAAGGTGTTAGGCCTCTCTATAGCAAGTCACTCATCGAGAACTTTGCATTATTTATATAACTTGAAAGAGTTAAACATATACATGATTGTCTTACCGATATTAAAACACGTACCAGTGAATACTTATACGTTAGACAGTGTTTGAATTTACTTGCCTTGTGATTGGGGTTTGTTCGCGTGGACGGTGTGACAAACATCAACAAACTCGGTATTTTTCTGGCGTTCACAATTTTGGGAAGAACCACAGAACGAAGCAGCTGTGACTGTAAGAAGATAAAAGCTTTGTAGAAGACGGAGGTTAAAGCCAATAATACGGAAAGATAGATGGATGGGTAAGGTAGTGACTGTGTGAGATCATTACCCTGTATATTAAACCTAACTATAGCCTCTGTCTTGGGTGTAGGTTTACCAGCGTGTTGACGGTAGTGGTGACCTCCTGCCATTATGTGACTATACCACCTTATCACATGTAATTATCCCCGACTGGCTGAAATCTTAACCCTTCTTTAATGGAGTACAGGTATATAAGAGGGCGGTTGTTACGCTCTGGGGTGATGATGGTAAACAAAGACGTGATACCAGACATTCGAGAACCAAGATTCTGATCAGTTACAAGTTAATGTATAGTGAAAGGAAAATAAAGTCAGTGCTCGCCCTTTTATGGTAAAATAATATTAAGCAAACTTGAATATCAAAACATAAATACAACAAGTGAAGTTATATATGGTAAGTGTATTATAACGTCGACTTCTGGCTAATGATAAGTGAAACGCCTTTGATGGCATTTCCTTGATTCCTAGGAACATTTTCTAGTCGTGTTTGTTGCGGAGTTTTTTATCAGCTCTATATTCCACTGTAAGGATTTAAAACTAATATTGACTTTATGGTATTTATTTCAGTTTGTGAGAGGACACGAGTTGCGAGTTAAATATATTTCGATGGTTTAGTGTTTTGTGGTGGTGTGCGGTTGAGGACAATCGACTGACTGGCTATGACAAATGTGATTACGAGTGTTTCTGTTGGTTACCTTATTTCACAAAGTCGCCAGCGGGGGGACCTATCCTGAAGGGAAGGTGCACAGACTGGGTCATTAAAACGCATCGTAAATATTGAGGTTGTAGCCACCGGACACCACGACAGTGAAAATGACCGCGGGTTCTACATGGCCTTGGTCACTGACACCCGCCGCCTTCCTGTATACCGGCGCGATGGTTCTCTTCGGCGTAGTTCCTGGCCATGTACAAGCTATACTCTTGCGCGTCCCGCCTCTACTACTCCTGTATGTCAACGTGTCGGAATTAATTCATTGAGTATTTTACTTTTATATCACCGATTATAATCTAGTGTCTTGTATCCAGTTGACTATGGCCTTAGTGTTGCGCAATGGCTTCCGCAAGAAGGGCGCGGCGAGGTCTCCACTGACCTTAGACTGACGCCGGCGGGAGTTGTACGTTTATCTCGTCGAGGTCACGGTCCTCCGGTTGTCGACTTCTTACCTCTCACAATTTGCCTTCGTATTTAGGATTCAGTGACCCCCAGATACAATGACCTTCGGGATCTTGAACTTAACCGGTTATTATTTTATGAGATTTAACTTCATGGTGTACGTGGAGTGTACGATCTAATGTACCGGGTGAATTTGTATCATGACAATACGGCTAATGAAATGAACACTCCACGATACATTACCAAGCAAGGCACTTTGGCCAACACTGATAGCGGGTGGTAATGGGGGTGAGTGGTATCTTGAGGGTGGTATGAGTTGGCGCCAGGTGATGCCAGGCGTGAATGATGATGTAAACAGCTGTGGGTATTGAATCATGTGACTCGGGGAGAAAGACAGGTGTATGGTCCTGCAGGTGTAAACGCTTAATCATGTGATGAATGAGGAAGACAGGTGTGTGTGACCATGGAGGTGTGTGATTCTGGAAGGGAGGAAGACAGATGTGTACCACTGTAGTTGGGGGATGGGCACTAAACCCTCATAGCCAGCAATAGAAGAGGCAGGTGTATTGTCCAACAGGAGGAATCAAGTAGTTTTGTAACTTGCATGGAAAGGTCAATTAGCAGGAATTTTATACACGGATTGATCACTGACTCAGTTATTCACCTATCCAAATTTATGCATTAGGGAGGATCAACTGAAGATTAGACACCCCACCTAATCACCATCAAATAGTTAGGGTGATCCAATACAACTCTCTCTCTCTCTCTCTCTCATGATACAAATTGGTGTTTCCTTACATTTTTAAATATCTCAAGGTAATTAGGACACTATTCACATGTTAATTAATAGAACTGAGGGTGATAAGTAACCACTCATTATGGTTAAGGAAACGCTGGTTAGAGTTAGTTATGAGAGAGATTTGTGATTAATTATACAAAAAGGTTATTTCTATTTCTATCGTTGTTTATAGTCTATTTCTTTTTGCATTTGTTTTTGTTATCATTTCTTTCCCTTCGTTGCTGTCAGTCTTCATTTTTCTTTCTGTTTATTTAATATTTTTCTTTTTAATTTTTTCTGTATTTTTTTTCATTAGTCTTCAAGAGTTTTTTTTATTCATTTTATTGTTCGCTTCTTTTTATCGTCTTTTCCACTTGTTCTTTCGTTTCATTCAATTGCTTTCACTCTCACTCTTCTTCATTCATTTGCTTTCACTCTCCTTTTATGTTTAAAGTTTTCATTATTTTACTTTTATTTCGTATTTTGTCTTGTTTTCAATCATCTATTCCGTCTGTGTCTTCATTTGTCTTAGTTTTCCTTTTCCATTATCTTTATTGTTTTATTTTCCTCTTGTCTCCTATTTTATGCATTTGTACCTCTCTCTCTCTCTCTCTCTCTCTTTGTCCTACCCTCAATGGCCAATGACCCCCCACACCTGAAATCCATCCCCCCACCCCCCTCCTCCTTCCCAGGTACCGATGCCCCCCCCCCAGGTAAGGTCTTCTCCCAGATTTCACGTCTCAGAAATTACAGTTTTAGACACCTGCATATATAATTGGGTGCTGGAAGGTATGGTGAGCTTGGTGTCCGCTGAGGGTGACTACTACTATTACTATTATTATTATTCTACGACTACTACTACTACTTCTACTTCTACTATTATTATTATTAATATTCTACTACTTCTACTACTACATATTATTATTATTATTCTACTACTAATACTACTATTACTATTATAATTCTATTACTACTACTACTTCTACTACTACTACTACTACTACTACTACTACTACTACTACTACTACTACTACTACTACTACTACTACTACTACATAGCTAACTGGCTAACTGTAATAAAAAACTCGCGTGTGTACGTTTCCACGCCGCCAGTACCAACAAATTACTTAATGATTTTTAATGTAACACGACTAACAATAATTGCTGGCAGATTTTTTTTCCCACTGGGTAACTTAGACAAAGTACTTGTTAATGCGAATTTAACGCGATAACAACTACAACAGGCGTGTTTATATAACTCTTAAGTATGGTTAGCAGAGAGTAAAATAATCAGAGGGTTAATAAATGGTCTGACGACTAATTATAAATAAGAATGGGTCCCCTAGAGCGCCGCCATTGCCCTCCGGTGGTGTGGGGCCGAACCTCCCCTCCTCTTCCCCCTGCCCACCACACCAAAACAAAGGCTAATTATATCAACGATTCTCTCAGAGCTTGTTTCATAATAATGGTGATGGTTATGGTGATTGTAATTGTCTTGTTAATGAATGATGACGATAGTAAGGGTGATTTTCTCCTTCATGTGTTGTATATATATCAACCATAGATTATAAACAGTGGTAATTAAAGAGATTGTGAAAAAATATATATATATATTGTTGAATTGGGAGCAGCATCTCTCTCTCTCTCTCTCTCTCTCTCTCTCTCTCTCTCTCTCTCTCTCTCTCTCTCTCTCAACTGTAATGGTAGTTAACTTGCTTCGTTGTCGTGGTGGTAAGTAATTATCAGACAAGTCGTTGATAACCTGGACTGGGTCGGAAGAGCTCTCTGCGTGGCTATGAAACGTCATTCATGTATAAATAATTAAGACATGTTTATATTGCTGGAATATTTACTGTTTGTCTTGTCTTATTTCTCTTCCTGCTTTTTTATCTCCTGTTTTATTTCCTTCCTCCTCTTATTCCCTCCCTTCCTTCCTCTTCTTTCTTCCTTCTTCCTCTTTCTCTTCTTTCTCTTCCTTTTTCCTCTTCCTATTTTTTATCCTTCCTCCTCTTCCTCCCTCCTGTTTCTCTTCCTTCTCTTTCTTATCCTTCCTCTTCCTTCCTCGTCTTCCCCTTCCTTCCTCTCTCTTCCTTCCTCCACAAACTACACCCTGCATCTTGTACCCTCAACACTTCCCGCACTGCTTCCCTTGAGAGCTTGATCATGTACCGAGGCATTCATCCACCTTCCTAAAGATACTTTTGCCTTAACCCCAAAGTTGAACTGTGTTTTTGCCTGCGTTTAAACAATCAGCTTTCCGCCTCTCATGACCTGACTGATGGAGTTTTGCTTATTTCTTCTTCTTGTTAGTCTTCTTCCAGCGCGCCTTCGCAGACAATGACCAATTCTTCGTTATTTTTATTTTTTTTCCCTTAACCTGGAATAGATATATTTGCTCCTCCTAACAAGTATTATGCTTGACCCGGTTCTCTTTCTGGAACTCCTTGACTTAGAGCGACAGTGTATAGAACCCGGAAAACATAAAGTCGGGTGTATTATGTGTTACTAACCACACTGCGACCAAGAACTAATAGGAGACAAGTGAGATAGTTGTACACATGGGTGACTATTGTTTACACAGAGAGGCAGTTCATCCCCTTAGGTGCTGGAGGATATAACAGTTTATCTGTCTCTACGATGACAGTGTTAGGTTGACATAGCGGCCGTAAAAATCACATGCTGAACTTTCATTAAGGGACGTGGGAAGATCCAAGTGAGGAGCGAGGCTTATCAGCTACACAACAAGGGAAGAATGATATTGTTGGCCACGACTGGAAGAACAGGCGTCACCTCGGGGTATTGCATTACGTTTTTATATGACGTTTATACAACATCCTGTGGAGTGAAGGGGGAAGGGGGGGGAGAGGGACGCTGAGGTAGTAACAACACCCTCCATCACCTGCTCTCACCCCTCACCAGGCCCTCCATACGTTGCCCACAGCCACAACCTCCAGCAGAAGAGAAGTAGGACCAGACCTGTGGGGTGTGTGATCAGCGTTTATCATCTAATTAGAGAGAGGAGCGTGCAATGATCCGCCCCTAACACCACACGCCCGGGCTACCGATTCAATAGCGTAATGAGTGGTTTAGCGGCAGCGGTTGTCTTGTTGGAGTATATATTAGCCGGTGGTTGTGCCTGGTACGTGGTGGCCAGGACCTCGCTCGACCCCCCGGCGGACGTGGTGCTGCTGGCCTGGGCCGCAGTGCCTGGTACGCCATGGCTCACCTTCCCCCTTTTCCTCCTCCCCCTCCTCCTCTTCTTTCTTCTTCAGCTTCTTCCTCTGGCCCTAGGCCAGAGCTGCTGCTGATGGGAAGGGGAAGTGGAGGTACACCTGGGGGGTAGTGAAGTGGAGGTACACCTCGGGGGTAGTGAAGTGGAGGTACACCTCGGGGGTAGTGAAGTGGAGGTACACCTCGGGGGTAGTGAAGTGGAGATACACCTCGGGGGTAGTGAAGTGGAGGTACACCTCGGGGGTAGTGAAGTGGAGGTACACCTCGGGGTTAAGGAGAAGGGGATGGTTAAGGGTATACTAAAGTCGGGGTAAATGTGAGGTGTGGTATAAGTGTGAGAGGTGTGGTGTAATGTAGGGTAAGTGGAGGTACTGTATATCCGTGAGTGTGATGGTGATGGCGCCTTTGATGTCTGCTCCGTACAAGGTGCCACGGCTGTCATCCCGTACATCACAGCTCCGTATCCTGTTGACCTCAAGTATGCGTTCAGCCTCCATTAGAAACCTTGGGTTGGCCCCGGGGTCCAGACAGGGCTCCTTCTGTCCGTCCCCAGGGGCCCTTCTGCCCTCCTAATGAACCTAAACATCACGGTCGCCCTCAGGTCCTTTTAAACGAAATGAAGAGTGGAATATGGAGGCGGTCAGACATATATGACCTGGGACCCCGAGGTCGGTCCCTTCATGATGTATAGAGGGAAGGGAGGGAGGTGATGGTGAGTTTAGTGTAGAAGTTAACTTGACGTGAAATCAGATTAAGGATAGAATGGCGGGATTCGATTCAGTTTATGGAGGTTTGTCAAGTGTAGGAAGTAACGATGAATGAACCAAGAGAGGAAGAACGAGGGAAACTGTCCTGCAAGTGAGGGGAATCTTCTTGAAAAGTGATTTTGACACAATAGGAACCATACTATGAAGTGTGGTTAGGTGGTTCTGTAATTGGCTGGACATCCTCGGCGTATACTGTCGGGCTCCGTCAAGAAGGCTGGCGACGACGCTGACGGAGCTCCCCAACCAATGACGACCATGAATGAGATAATGTTTACTTTTGTGGGAGTCAGGAACCATTTAAGTACGAATTAACCTTTGAAAAATACTGATAATTATAATGGTGTATGTTAGTTATTTATACAAGAATGAATTCGATTACCTTAGTTACTGTGTAAGGGTTGGTGAGTGGTGGGTGGCGACCTTCACTTTCTCGAGGATAATCTTCATGGCGGCTTCCTGGTGTGGACGGTGACCGATGTTGACCTCTCCCGGGTAGGTTGTCGTGGCCGAGTGTGTGTTCACTAGCGAATATTTTATCAGGATTTTGAATGACTTTTTGAAGCCACGAGAGACCATTTATGAAGGGGTTTGATACTGTGAATGGACGGCCGGAATATTTCTTTATTTTGAATATTTTTAAAGTCTGTAAAAGAAGCCGCTCTTAGTTAATTACTTTAGTGAACACAGAACATTTTTTTATGAATAACAATTGTAGATTTTTTTTTTCATATCAAAATCTTGAACTTGTTGTCCACCACAACACATTGGGGCTGCTGTTAATTTTAATTCAGGCAGAGACAACACATAACTTTTAGTCTTTTAATATTCGAGATGAGTGAATTATTTATGTTAACCGTCAGTGTTTACCTGCACTAGAGGTTCATGTATGGACCATATAATAATAATAATAATAATAATTATTAATAATGATAATATTAATAGACTTGCTGTATATTTCTCAGCATCGGGTAAATATAACCACTGTATCTCAGAGTACAGTAAACCAGGTATATTACACAATTTATTACAGTACGAACATGGAGTCGTGTGTGTGTGTGTGTGTGTGTGTGTGTGTGTGTGTGTGTTTAGAGATACATTGGGGGAAAGGATGAGGTGCCATGGAGTTCGTGTCAGGAGGTGTGTGCCGGGAGAAAGATGCTCATGTGAGTAATTACTCTTAAGTGCTGCCACGTGTCTCACGCGTCACGCACTCTTACGCGGCTCACGCCCACCTCCATGCCCAGCCCGAACCCCAAATCCACGACCAGCCTAACACCCACACCCCACGTCCGCAACCCCCCTCCCCCCCCCCCCCCGGCGCCAAATTCTACTCCGAGCCCTGAACCTAAGTATACTGAAACTCGCGCGCCCACAACCACACCACGGGACAAGAGTGGACCCATAAAAAGTTAACATAACATAAGACATCAAGTGAGAAGGTGATCCCGGGGCCCTCCTCCAGGCCCAGTCACCACCACCACCACCACCGTAAACACACCTGCCACCCTGGGCGAGGTAGAGGGGTGATTTAGGGGTACTTAAAGATCAACGAAAAGGTTCAAGAAGACTCAGACGGCTCTCAGTCCTCCTAGAAGGAGCATGGAGAGCTACGGACACCACCACCAGCTATGGGCAGCCTTCCGTGGTTGAGACGCGGGCGAGAGACGACACTTCTGTATTCGCTAAGGTTATGGTCGAGTAATGTTGTATTTACGTCGATGTGCCAACATGTAAAAGTAACATTTCTTTTAATAGTAATTCGGTACCGTCCTTAAATTTTCAAAATATTCTACAATGTAACTCAGCACTATATATATGTATACAGTGTATATATATTATCTTACTAGAGCTAACAAGACATAAGTTTTAGTGAGTTGTCTTGTGTTGTATGTTTATTTCTCAAAGCGGTACAGCATCTGTGGCCATAAACCATTAGTCACGGTAACAAATCTGTGTGGTGTATATCACAACACGACCCGACCAGTGCTCCTTAAGTTATAATGGAAGATTTGTGGCCGAGAATCTGCGGTGCCCGGGGCGTGGCCGAGGGAGGGACTCAAGGCACAGTACCCGAGGTCCTTACCAGCTCGCGACGTCTCCACTTGCTACACCCCCCCCCCTCACCCTTCCTCTATTGCTGCAGGGATGCTGCCGATGTTCCCGTGGCTGTTGTTGTCATTGTTGTTATGACGGGGATGCGGTGGTGTGTTGTGGACTGGAGTTACAACCACTAGGGCGGCCATATTGGTTAACCCTTTTGCCGAATGTGATTTTGTTGATGGCCAGTGGTGGTGATGGTGATGATAGTGTTAGCCGGTGGTGGTGATGGTGATGATAGTGTTAGCCAGTGGTGGTGATGGTGATGATAGTGTTAGCCGGTGGTGGTGTGGTGATGATAGTGTTAGCCGGTGGTGGTGATGGTGATGATAGTGTTAGCCAGTGGTGGTGATGGTGATGATCGTGTTAGCCAGTGGTGGTGATGGTGATGATGTTAGCCAGTGGTGGTGGTGATGGTGATGATGTTAGCCAGTGGTGGTGATGGTGATGATAGTGTTAGCCGGTGGTGGTGATGGTGATGATAGTGTTACCCAGTGGTGGTAATGGTGATGATAGTGTTAGCCAGTGGTGGTGATGGTGATGATAGTGTTAGCCGGTGGTGGTGATGGTGATGATAGTGCTAGCCAGTGGTGGTGATGGTGATGATAGTGTTCGCCAGTGATGGTGATTGATATTTGGTAATGAATCATTGTGCATGGTAATGGTGTGGTCGTGGGTGAGAGTAATGGTGTATGGTGATGGTGTGGTCGTGGGTGAGAGTAATGGTGTATGGTGATGGTGTGGTTCGTGGGTGAGAGTAATGGTGTGGTCGTTACGAGAGATAACAAAAAAGTTATCGTGTTTCATTTCATTATATATAAGAGTTATAATATTCTTGACACGATAACTAATCTTGATTTTTTTATTTATTTATTTATATTGTTAATTTATTGTTTACATTTTACGTATTGCCTCTGTATATATCAATTATAATTTCATTTTGTGTTGAGTTGTGATGGTGGTGGCGTGGGGTAATGTATAATGTTAGGGTCGTCAGTTTTACGTGTTGATTGTGGTTGACTGTGGTTGATTCTGGTGGTTATTTCTAATGGTGCTGATTGGTTTAATGCCTGTTTCCTCTCGCTTGATAATGGCGTCTCTGCTTTATAATAGTGGTACCCCCTTTATACTGCATTGTTTGTTAGGATAATGTCGGTGATGGCGTGTGCTGCTACGGATGGTGTAATGGTGGGACTGTACTGCAGTGGTTTTTAAGTGTTGATTGTTCCCATTAATAGTTGGTTGGTTGGTAGTTTTGGTCATTGGTGTTAACTGTGTGTGTGTGTTTATACCCGTCGTCGTCTTATGTGTTGGACTGGTTCTTTGTGTCTCCCAGATTTAGAACATAATTATCAGTCCATTATTTCTGTTATTATTGTCTTCTCTACAGACGGTCATATTTCTTACGCCCCTTTGTCCTACCCTCGTGACCGGTTTTGGTAAAGCTGTCGAAGTTTTGATTATATATATATAAATATATACTGTGTATATATATATACATATATATATATATATATATATATATATATATATATATATATATAATCTTTTTTTTTTTTTTTTTTTTTTTTTTTTTTAACTTTGGCTGTGGTATTATTTTCCTTGGATAGCCTTTTTTTATTTTGGATCATATGAAGATCCTCCCCCCCGAACCTACTTGGGGGGGGGAGGATCTTCATTTGATCTAGCCTGGGGGGGGGGGGGAGGATCTTCATATGATCAAGCCCAGTCGCGCTCATCTGAAGATCCACCCCCACCTAGCCTAACCAAACCAAACCAAACCAAACCTAACCTAACCTAACCTAACCAAACCAAACCAAACCTAACCTAACCTAACCTAACCTAACCAAACCAAACCAAACCAAACCTAACCAAATCAAACCTAACCCCCAAACCTACTTGGGGGGGAGGATCTTCATATGATCTAGCCGGGGGGGGGGGGGAGGATCTTCAGTTGGATACTTTGGGGGGAAGATCTTCATATGATCCTTTATTTTTTTTACGTTTCTGCCTCATATCCATTGTTAACAAATGCATCAGATATTGAAATATGTCATCCTGCCTCTAGAATGACGTCTTGACGCCGAATCTAATCAGAAAATTCGTCACACAGTTACGTGCTGACGTTTCAACTATCCGCCCAATCTGTCAATGGCTCAATTATATCCTCCAAAAAATGTGTAATTCTCCGGAAAATTGGACTAGCATATTTCATCGTGGCCGGCGGGACAGGTATAACATCCATGATCACACGACCCACCATCAATTTGTGGCGCATAACCTTTGAAGGGTAAAATCTCATCTGGCAAAGTGGAGTGAAGGGCGTTTAGGCATGAAGTAGTCCAGTGTCCCCCAGTGGTGTTTACCATCCAGCGATATCCCCGCGCCAGCCCTGCACCTGCACCCCCGCCCCGCCTCCACGCCCACCACCCATGGCTAGGAATTAGTCTCCATCAGCAGTCTCCTGCCCGTGTAATGTGAAGAGGTGTGGGCAAGGTGTTGGTTGAGGACCAGGTTTAGGGAGGACAGTTGATGCCCCTGGTGTTCTGCTACCGTGATACGGCAATGACCTTGTGCTTGCCTTCCTCAGTTGCCCCTAGCCAGTTCAAGTAAGATATAATAGGATATATTTGAGTCTACGTTAGGGTTCCATAATTTAGAATTATTAAACTTTCACAACTCATGATGCTCAGGTTCGATACCAGGGCCACGTAGGGTTGATGAGATGTTATTGATTATTATGATGGTCAGACGCAGATGGCCAATATCACTACTGTCTCAAATTAACAAACCGCTTGCGTCTAGGATGACACTTTTTACTTTCGTTCGTAAAGTTTTAGTGGAGTAGCACTTGGTCCCATGAGCTCGCCAACACCAAGTACTGTACGTAGAGGGTATTAGCACTGACTGGAAATTGTCGTGTCAAGTCGTCGCCCAGACTGACCACCGATTAATTAATTATTGGAGGTAAGATTTCCACCACCTACCACAATCCACCTGACTCCCCCCCCCCCCCTCCCACACTCATCATCTGTAGGTGTTACATTTTACGGATCTTAGCAGTTTCTGTTTCTTGAATATTGTTGGTAGACAATTTTCTGTTACCTTATTTATATAAGTATTACTTAACAAAATCGAAGAATTGCTACATAAATTGATCGATTTTTTTTCTGTTCGTACCCTAGTGTCCTCGGTATCCCCACCTCTACGAATCACAATTGGTCGGCGTCAGATATAGCTCGGCACAGTACACTTTTAATCAGCCTCAGTGTACTGTGTAGCAATGTGGTAATGTTTTTGTTTTTTAGTTGGTGTAAAGTTAGTGTTTTAATTTCGGTAGTACTTATACGTGCCATACAGAACACTACGCCATACAAGGGCGGAACCGGACCCCCCCCCCCCCCTTTTTTTTTCATTAGAAAATTCTAATATTTTTTTTTTAATGCAGGCGCTTTTGTAGAATAAAAAAATAATTACTATTGACCTCAGAATATCTCCTAATATCAATTGCACATGGCTTCAATATGGCCTCAAAATGCCCACGATATTAGCCAGATTTAAAAAAAAAATCTGACGTACCAATTGTCAGCAGGAAACCAGAGACATCTGTGTTTTACTTGCGACAAAATTGAATAGCCATTAAATATGAAACTCTCCCCAGTCCATCTTTACGAAATTTGTGTTTGTTCAATAATTAGAGAAAGACAAATTACAGCTTCTAATGAATGTCCAGGTCATGTATGATATAATTAGGGTCTTCCAACTAATTTACATAAGAGCTGTGGCCCATATTAAAGTAATAAATTGTGGAGGGGTGTACATAAACCTGTGTTAGTCTAATCTTCTTTGTAACATACATATCCATGTTATATATTAATACTGTACTCCTCTTCCAGATTTGGAAAGTGAATGCTTCCCTGCAATCCCAATCTCAGAGGCAGAGGGCATTGTCTCCACCCCCAACACCTCTACCACCACCACCACTACCACTCCTGCCTCTACCATTAGATCTGCCATTTCAAACATTGTCAAAGATGGCAGTGAAAAAACTCCCTCACCTACCAGCTGTGTCGTCACATCAACACAGGCTAATTTGTCCACATCTATCAACTCCTTCCGCAAAACTGTCGCGCCATCCCCTCTATCACCACTACTGTCACAGCCACCTTCACCAGAGGGCAGTGGCAATGATGCTTCAGCCTCGAGTGGGTCCCCTTCCAACACTGTCGTCAATGTGTCCTCCATCAAGGTAAGCTTCATATTAAGTAAGAATTGTGTAACTTACAAAATCGACTTTTTTCCATGCAACATTGAATAGAATTCATGACTAGCCAGCACTCCATAATCTCCATTTCCATCTTAAAGACTTTGAAAGACAGAACCTGTAACTGCTTTGAGCTATACATTTACCGTTCAAAATTATTGGCGCAAAAAAGAATAAATGAAGTGACGATTGAGAAGTTTTCCTGCCCCAAAGACTATATCTTTTCCACACTAACCTGGCTCATAAGCCCCACCCCTCGTCTATAAGCTACAAATTGCTGATTGGTTCCCCTGAGCTTCTCCCCCCCCCCCCCCCAGATTGCTTGTGTATAAGCACATATTTATATCGACCTTTTATGATAAATATTTAAAAAAATTCCAACATCCTCTCTGAAGTGCTAATGCCTTTGTGACACCAAATACTAGTCGAGAAGTGATTGGCAGTCCGATTTATTCATGTAGGACCATTATTTGACTTCACTGCGGCTACATTTGGGTAATTAGTCGGACCGTTTGCTTGTGAGTCCAGATATTTATCATTATTTTAGATAATAACAAGTCTCCATACCAATAATTGTGACAACATTTAATTTGAATTTCTATGAACCAATCAGCTATTAGTATAGGAGAGGGGCGTGGCTTATGGGCCAGGTTAGCGTGGAAATACTATAGTACAGTAAGTTTATAAATGTTAAATTATAAATAATTACCAAGGAATATTCTTCACCACTCTTATACTCTATATATATCTACTACTACATTCTGCTTTCAGATATTTAGTTGTCGTGTTCATTAAATGTAATTGATAGGCAGTACAGGGTATCATTTATTTTTGCTCTAAAAATATATTTTAGATAAAGTATCTTATTTTCACACTGTTCACTCCATGCTACTTCTCTTTTTGTACTGAAAGCCTTGTCAATCAAGTGTGATCCACTCTCAATTTCACCAACACTGTACAGTAAGGTATACAGTATAACTTTTATCATCTCTGCTTGCTTGATATGTTCAGCCTTTTGGTTGCCATATTCTTTCAATAAACCATTAATTATTATTATTACTAGTGTTATTATTATTTATTTTTAATTTTTTTATCATTATTATTATTACCCTGTATACTGTATATTCAGAAGTGTAGAACTGTAGATCATCAAAATAGGTAAACATGAAAACTCATCCAACATGGAACACTTGTGAGCTCACACACCTGTACTGTACAGGTGTGTGAGCTGGTTTGCATGATAATAAGGAAAAGGACATATTCAGTGGTTTGATGATGTAATTTTAAAGGTTATGCTGTATATTTATATACAGTAACCTATTATCCTAGCCAGATAATTTGCAAACTTGATTTTTCACAGATTATTTCTGCTATTCGGTGTTTGTTTTTATACGTGAATTAGCCCACCTTGGCACAGGTCACCGATCCACATCGCGGGGGCGGAAATGTAATAATAATAATAATAATAATAATCCATAGTAAATAAATTTTATAATAAAAAATACAAAATTAAAAATATATTAATAAAATATCATTAATAATAATAATAATAATAAAGAACCAAAAAGAAAAAAATAAATAAATAAATAAAGTGAGAAACAATATACAGTACAGGTATATATGTTGTGTTGTGAATCGTAAGAGAAACAATTGAGACCCTGCAATTGTGTGTAAATGAGGCAGAAAGTCAGATCAGCAACCTGAGACTTGGTCACATATGGCAGCAGGGTCTACCATTAGACAACACAATACGTATGCTTCCAAAATCTTCCCAGGCGGTTATATGAATAGCCATTAATATCATATGACTAATTTGTCAGAATTCTGGAAATTACTGTATTTAATGTATATGAAATATAATGTACAGGTTTTCATTAGTTGACTCATGTATTTCTTACAGTACCGTAGAGATGGCTCATGTTAAACACAAGAACATTCAGCGCTCTGATTCAAATTGGTAGTCATTATGATTTTATTTTTTACTTCAGTACTGTACTTGACATTTGATACAGGCATTGTGAGCCATACATGAATTATGTTCTTTCAGGAAATTGAAGAATCTGTATGTTTTTGTTTTTTTCTCTATCACCTTGTTTTTCTTATTCTTTTTTTTTCTTGAATTTCTGACCTTGTTGTCTCCTCCCTTTTACTTTCAAGCCAAGAAGGATACTTATAACTGGTGGAGTTAGACATAGCTGTAGAATCCCAGTGTCTGTAGGAAGAATATGAAGTATGGTAATCTATATGTGTATCTAACTTGCAGACAAACATGGGTTTGATGCGTCCCAGCGCAGTGGTTGTAACACAGCGGAGTGGTCCACCAGTGGTCCACTCCTCAGCTTCACGCCTTGGACTAAATTCCCTTACACTGAGGCTTCCAACCACGTCCACCTCTTCCATTAGCAGCTCCAGCTCCTCTGATGCTGGTGAGAATTTCAAGTTTCTATAAAAACCAGAACACATGTACTGTACTGTATAATAGTGTTTTATTATTAAAAATGCCAACATTTACATACAGTGGTCCCTCGGTTAACGATTTACCTTCCATAAGATTCTTAACTTCGGTTAACAAGCAATCCCTCGATTAACGAGTTTTTTACGAGCCGACTTCAACATGTTTTCGCTTGCATTTGGCGGTCCACCAGCTGTAGTATTAGTCCGCCAATACAGTAATCGGTTTTAGGGCTTAAATTCCTTACTATTTTAGTAAATATCAAGAAGTTTATACTCTTCAATAATTTTAAAAGTTTAATATTAACTTTTTTAGTCATTTTAACAATTATTGAACATAATTGAAGGTAAAGAAACTAGTTTCTGGCGTGCCATCCAGCCTGTTAACACACCAGATAGGCATTAGTCTCTCTCTGTTTTCAGTGGAGGTAACATCTTGCTTGAGACTCTCTTCATCTAAACGCTTTTTTTCTGTTTCCAAGCAAATTATTGGTCATTTTGAAATTTATTTTACATATTGACAATATATAATGCAGTGCATTGTTGATTTAAAGAAAATATTCTTGAATTACACCAAGAGCACTAAAATTTTATGGGTGAAATGGCGCCATGGGGTGACTTCTCTTCCACCCCAATGCCTTCTCTTCTCCCTTCTCCTCTACCCCCATTCTAATTCCCATCATAATCCAGGAGCCTTCTACATACACACCTCAAAGTAAGTGTACTTTTCTACCGTTTTTGTTGAATTTAGGCATTTTTCGGTGAGCTAGAACCAATTACCCAAAAACCCATTGAAACAATGGTTTCGGTTAGTAATGAGTTTTTCGGTTAATGAGCAACCTGCTGGAACGGATTGTGCTCGTTAACCGAGGGACCACTGTACTCCTGTCCAGTATGTATCATCCTATATGGTCCACTGTATGTATAGGGGTATTTACTGTACTGGTATTATTTTTTAGATTTAACTTATGCGAATAATATAAATTCTCTCAATTACTCCTGTAAATGACCTGACATTTTTCATATTTTGATGATTAACTTTCAACTGCATTATAAACATTATGCTTCTGATGAACAGCTGACATGTTTAACTGGGTCCAGCTGATCTACGACCTTCCAGGTAACTTAAAAGTTTTCATAATAATGTGTAATTTTGTATCTTTTTCCAGGCTTTTATATGCCACCAACTCCACCCTCATGCTCAAGTAGTGACAGTGAATGTGGAAGCCAGTCTCCAACCCGCACTCCCCCATTGTATGAGACACTCACACCACAGTTCTGCAACCCACGGAAAAACACATCAAGAATAATGGTGTCTTCACGTCACCCTATCAACACACCCCTAATCTCAACCCAACCTGTAAGATTCTCAAGTTTTTTTGTTTTTTTAAGATATACTGTACAGTAAATTTTTTTAACTAAATGCAAAAGATATTTTAATTTTAGTTCTGTACTGTATGGTACAAGCTGATTGACATTTCATAAATTTTGAATACTACCTGGTACTGTACAATATAAGTTATAATCTGAAATTTTGCTTTATGATGAAGCAATACTTATGCTAAGATCCATAGACTTAATGATACAGTAATTTCTGGGTATTGTCATATAAGAGTTTTATTTATACTGTATAGTTCTGTATAAGGAAGTAGTTTACTGTTGAAAAATAACACAATACTGTACTGTACCATACTACATAGAAAAATAAATTTCAATAAAAATTCCACCTTGCCCTTGCATTTCCTCCAACATATTATGTCCAAAAGAAACTTTTGAAGTAGGAGAAAATTACCTAGAGTACTGTACTGTATTCTGAAGCTCACATTTTTGTTTTACAGAAAGGTGCAACTGGAGCCCTAAACTTGACAGAGGAGGAGAAACGTACACTCTTATCTGAGGGTTACAACATTCCTAGCAGACTACCACTTACAAAGGCAGAAGAAAAGTCCCTAAAGAAAATAAGAAGAAAGATAAAGAATAAAGTGAGCCATGACGTTTTTATTCTTTGTAGTTAATTAATTTTAGACTATTTGCTCATCATCACTTGTCAGCTGTCCATCTACTTATGGTGATGTATATTTTTTCATGTAACCTAATAATGTAAAGGGTGAGAGGATGCTTATTAGATAATGTTGCTCATTTTAAGAAAGTGTATAAAATGGATTTAGATTGGGTGCAATTCTAGCCATCACCCCATAATAGCTAGCCTACACCCCACAACAGCTAGCCACAACCATCACCACCCCATAACAGCTAGCTGCCACCACCACCCCATAACAGCTAACCACCACCCCATAACAGCTAGCCACCACCCTACATCAAACTGCTTACCACCACCACCCCATAACAGCTAGCCACCACCCTACAACAAACCGCTTACCACCACCTCCATCTATATAAAGACACACTGATTAATTTTAATTTACTATTTATAACTTTGTTTTCTGTAATTAAAACTAAACAGCTATTCTAATTATTTCCCCAGATCTCAGCACAGGAGTCACGACGTAAAAAGAAGGATTATATGGATGCTTTAGAGCGCAAAGTAGAAAAACTAAACACAGAAAACATTGACTGTAAACGACGCATAGAAGTTCTACAGAATTCCAATTCTCAGCTAATGTTGGAACTGCAACGTCTTCAGAATGTGGTTGAACAAGAAGAAAAATTTCGAATTAGATCATCACCCATAGCAACTCTTCTTGCCTAAAAGTGGTTAGTATTGCTGTATATGATATTTGATTTTATTCTTTTGTTAACAAAAATCACAAAACATTATATAATTTGACAGAGACATGTAGATTAAGATACTGTACATTATGTTTATCTCCTTTTCAACATACCCACTGCGACAGAAGTATCTACAAAACAAATTTTTGATATGACTGAAATATTCAATTTGTACAGCTTTTCCAAAACTTTCATTTTTAAGTACTGTTTCACATAGTTACCACATTTTGGCTCCATCCACTTATTGTCCCCAGACTAGTCTGATATGTATTGCTCTTCTCCTTCTTACCTGTTCAGTATTCAAGCATTTTCATAAAATAGTAAAGCTAATATAGTATTGGGATCAGTAGTGAGACATGTTAACCTTGTATCGGTGCCTGATGAGACAAGGACAAGTTGTCACCAGAAATATGTTGTGACCAATCTAGATATGCTTAAGGGAAAGAAATGAAAATGGTAGGCATATTGAACATGTATGTAGAGGTGTACATATCCCATATAAGAGCAAGTTGAGTTTTATTTCTTTATTCTAAATTTTTATTATCACTATGACCTGGTATGTGTGTGTGTGCTGAGATAGCCACAAACCACATCACTGTATCAGACCAAGCTAACCATTCTCACCTTAGTGTTGCCACTTCTGCAAGCTGTGAGAAATACTGTAGGTTAATTTATGTCATGTTAGCTATACAGTACTAAATTTTGATAATTACAGTATACTCCAGTACCTCCTGTACCTGTATTATCAAAGTTCATATTACTGATCCTTTATTATATTTCCTCATATTTTACATTATACTTAGCTCAAATAAATAAAATAGATCTTGTCTCGTGGTAACAATGCATAAGTCACCTTCGTTAGTATCTACACATATTACAGTTTACAACTTATGTTAAAATAAACAGCAGAATTAAAAAAATATAGCTTATTTTGTATTTGTTAACAAGTTGGTTCTCACATCATTTATTTTGTTTCAGGTGAGAATCGCCAGATATTCCACTACATGGTTTGTAGTTGGTTCATCATTCATTTCCACGTTCATCTGCTTCTCTAAAAGATTTCATTAAGGTAAAAATCTCAATGGTTCTTTCATGACAAGTGCCTTTCCCTTGGACCCAAGTGGCATTATTATTACCTGAATAAGGATATGAATCAGGCTGTCTCGATGCATTCCACGACAATGAAGTTCATATTTACTGTTGTGTACTGTAGTATGATTTAGGATAATTCTGTTTGAGATCCTGATTAAATGTATATAATTTATGAAAATGGTTTTATAGTAGGCTAGACAAGTTTGACAGTGTAGGAGTTTAGGTTGTTGAAGAGGTTTTAGAGTTTAACTGTGAATTTTTTGAGTGTTGTACAGAGATGATTTAAGAAATATTAGGGTGATGACAATACTGTATTGTATGATTGAATGCCTCATTGTTTACTGTTAATACTGTACATCACTCAATTGGTTTCTGATGGTGGAAACTATCACCAACATCATTAATTACAGTATAATGTGTGAATGAAAAACTTTGGACTGGATTTTCAGGAATAGAAATAAATTAATGTGTCATTCCTGAATATTACAGATAAAATAATGCATCCATCTCAATATTTTATAGGGTCAAGGTGTGGATTTATATAAAGAGTAGGTACTGAATTGTCTATCTCATAAGATCTACTGAAAATTAATATGGTACAATACCATATTGTTGTGAAAATTTAGGATGCATTTTATCTCTTATTTGCCATCATAAGCTAGAGTTTAACTGGGCTTGTTATGTGTTGTCTCTGCACAAATATCTAACAATACAATGTTTTCATTCTGATAAAAATAATTTTTTTTTTTTACTTAAGATAACCTGCCTTGTTTTCAAAGTACGTATCTGAGGAGCCCAATGTGACATGAGTGAGATGATCATTTTTTGTGAAATTTTTGCTGCCTAACAGTATTTAATTCTTTATTTTTCTAAAGAATATTCTTCAATAGAATAGTCTGAGGCAATTTTCTGCCTACTGAAGGTACAATGTATGGAAGGTATAGTAATCTGTGATTAACAGCGCTGAATATCAGAGTACGTAGTCAAACTACCATTTGCCTTAATGTTATTATGAGGATCAACTGAAGCTCTTTTAGTAAAGTACTTCTGAGCTTACGAAGCCATATCCTCATACAGTACTTATGGTATATTTTTAGGTACAGAACTAGTAAATACAGTACAGTATATATATTTTTAGATTTTGTTTCATGAAAATATGATTAGCAGAATAGTAAAGAATATGGATTTAATGGATGAGCTTAGATTTGTGTTCATACACTGGCTCATTTAGACACAAGATAATGAGAAAGATATGACAAATATTTCACGGAATTCGCCTAAACCAATGGGATTTGTTATAGACAATTATTATGAAGTGTTGGGTACCATAATTATATAGTATGTATTACTGTAAATTATGCCATTGCAATTTAATACAGGTATTCATTATATCCTAAGGGACTACTGCATTATGAATAAGATACACAAAGCATTAGTTCAGAAATCCCATGATTTACGTGAATGTAATGGTAAATCATCATACAATAATAATTTATTTAATTCTTCTGAGTATACCAGTTTACCACACTGTTATGGGGATAGCAATGCACCGTTAAGAATGTACGTATCACCTGTTATCCAGATATAAATATGACTTGCTAAAGTAGGTCATGTATGGTTATCAGATACTGTATAAGCTTCATATTATGTCTAGAGCAGTGGTTCTCAACCTTTTTTGCCCCATAAACCCCTTTCACCATATGTCAGAATGTCATTCCCCCTCCTTTCCAAGATTGTCTGCCTCAAAAAGTGCATTCCAAATAATATGCATATAATACTGAAAATCCTTTATTTTTTCCATATTAGTATCAGTTTTCCCCCCCCCCCTGAAAACCCGAGGGGGGGAAATTCCCCCCCCCCCCCCCCCGGTTGAGAACCCCTGGTCTAGAGTGATAATCTCATAATAATTCTGATACAGTACATAGTTTATCCTTTTAAGTCAAGGCTGAGAGTTGAATGCTGTACTATTAGCGATATTTTTTCTAATTTACAGATAACGATATCAGAATTGTCATCAGTTTGTTCAACACATACCCATTATCCCACACTCACCCAGGTGGTACAGTACATGGTGACTTCCCCAAACATTTATATTACTGACCATATCCACACCTCCAAGTTTTAGCTGTACGGGCATCTCCCGATCTACGATACTCCGCTTTAACAATGGTGATGTATTAAGACCACCCCCTATCTACAACGTAAACAATCTGCATGAGTGATGGTAATTGTCTGGCCAAAGCACTTTACAATCCCCCCCCAAAAAAATAGCAAAAATCACTTGTCACCAAAACAGAGTACAATGTGAACATTAATGATGTCCTCTCACTGTAAGGTAAAAAAAAAACTGATGATTAGTTGAATTACACATCTCGGCCATGTGGCATCACCATAGAAGATACTACTGTAGTGCACCAGGTGGCTGCATGTCAGCACTCATGCTTGTTGTTGTCAACATGAGTGCCACCATACAGCCACCTGGTGTACCAAGCTATCTTCTATGGTGATGCCACATGGCCGAGATCATGTAATTCAATGATTATCGGTCAATATCAGTATTGTTACTTATCTTTTTTCTTGTTTTTTACAGTGAGAGGATATCACTTACATTCACACTATACAGTGTACTTTTTTTTGGTGACTGATGTGATTTTTTTTTTTTTTTTGTGACTGTATACTGTACTGCTTTGCTGCTTGTTGTCAACCTGTGAGCAACTGAGCAGTGGTGGCCACTATCATTGTTTTTACATTTTGTGATAAGTTCATTCACTTTTTTGTGACTGTGAAGTGAGCAGGGTTCTTAATGATGTGGTGAGTGTTGTTTAATTGTTTTATGTATATTATTAGTAAGACTATTTTTTTCGGTGATACAAGCAGGTGTTGGACTGGCTGGGAACGTATCCCATTGAACCCCATGTTATAATGATCCCGATCTATGAAATTTCACATAGCAATGGGTTTTTCAAGAATGTAACCCTATCATAAATAGGGGGATACCTGTACCTGTCCAGTTTTCTTGCACATCTCTCCCATATCATAATTCCCTCTTACTTTGAGGTTTCCATATCCCTTGATCCACCTCACTTAAAAGTAGGAAATGAATAAACAGTCACTCAAGCATCAACAATGAACATATTTGTTATTAATTTTACTTACCAATAGGGCTTGGTAAATAATTGATGTAAACTCTTTATGCAACAAAAAGTTAAATTGTGTTGAAAGGTTAATGGTTTGTTCAGTTGGCGTAATAAGAGGGGACAAGAAACAAATAGAGGTTTATAAAGTACAGTATACAATTACAGCAGACACTATCTTTGAAGGGTAATATGACAAAAATATGTATAGGTAGTAAATCACCTTGTAGGGATGCCCTAGCTTGTATGTGATCAGGAAAATTAAATAAAATATGAAAGGCAATCCCAATCTGGTGTAGTCAAATGACTGAAGCATGTTTGACTCCTGGCTCCCTCTTTCTTTATAGAAATGACTTTGATCCAGGTAATCAAAGGAATTTGCCTTTTGACATTCTGAAACTCTCCTGAAAGTTCATTTGCAGAGAATTATGGAGAATCATGTCAGGTATAAATATACCATTAATATGAAAATATAATGTTTTTTCTCAAGAGATCTCTGATAGGTAGTATGAAACTTCTAGCAAAGATGATATCTTAAGATATGTATTTTAATCACAATTAGTTTTATTGTTTTCAATGATTTGGATTGCCACTTCAAATTATCCTCTACATTTTGAAATGTAGAAAATCTTTTCACTTTCATTTGCTTCATACTGTATGATGTTAGATAGGTCAAGATAGGGTATAGAATGCCTTCATTCTAATGCTGCCTTGTTAGTCATGTATAAATGTACAAAGATAATATTTATAAGATTGAAGCATTTATTCTGATATTTTAAGAATTGAGAATAAGGCTATGATTATTTTAAGGTTAATGATGTATAGACGTGTGGACCAACCATGTCCATCACATTTGGGAAACACTTTTATTGCTTTTATTGTTATTTAGAAAGGTGTTTTCAGTGTGACTGTTTTAAAGCTGCTGTTCTGCTTGAATTTTAGTGCTTTAGAGTTGTATGATTTACTACTGAATGTCAAATTTATATTGTGTCAAGGAACACTTCTGAGTATTTTTCACATATTACATTCAATTGTATAAGTCTAAAGCATTTTTGTGTCTTAAAGCAGAAAGTATCTTGTGTCACTACGGTGCAAGTACAATAATAGAATTATATGTTTGTATTATTTTTGGCCAAAGTGCAATGTCAAGGTGTTATGAGGATTATGTATGGTTGGGAGTGCAGCTGTTGGTTACAAGAACAGTCTCGGTGTTCATACAATGCAATTATTTACTCACATCTTGATTCTCTGATGCTTCTATTATAAAATATAAAATATTTTTGCACAAAAGGATTATAAAAGAAGCACAAAAGCAGAAGTTACTAAAAGTTACATTGTGAATCAAGCCTATTTTCTGTATTTTAATAATAGCAGTGTTTGACATTAGAAACTTGTTACTCTACCCATTTCTGTCCCACCATCTCACTTGTGTGACAATATACACACATCAAATTTTTTTGTGTCTCATTTACCTGTTATCTTTTCTTCTTAGTATTAGTGTGATAGCTGCTTTAGTATCACATTATTTGTTTTAAATAAGTTCTGGAAATCTTTAAGTGGCTGGGCTTGATGTAAACATGTCTTGCTGTTTTTCTTTTATTGTCGAAGCAGCTATATACAGTTGGTCCTCCTATTATGCGGTCCCACAATCCGCGTTTCACCGTTAACGCGGTGCCTTGCCAGAACCTAACATTTTCACATTCCGCGGTCGTGAACCCCATTGCGCGGAGAGCGGCTGGCAAGCCGCACCATTTTTGGATCCAAACCTCCCGCCATCCGCCATGTTGTGTAAGAGGCGCGAAAATGGTGCGCACAAGGTCGCCCAGTCATCAAAACATTACCGAGTTCTTCACCCGCCACCCACTACAGCTGGCCCAAGTCAGTGATAGTGATAATTATAGTGAGGATATGGACTTATATGAACTTTGGGGGGGTTGACAAAGAGGCCCTGCAAGCCTCTGTGGTGGATAGTGATACAATTCATACAAGTGATACAGGTGAGGGCCAATAATCTGCCCTCTGCCTCGGAACCAACCGCCCATCCCCGTGTGCCCAGCCATCTTTTCTACTAATGTAAGTGTTAAAAAACCTAATATTATTGATATTTCTCTTAATTATTAATTGTGTGTGCATGCCATCATAAAGTTAAGATAATATTTTTACTACAACATAGTTGTGTGTCGTCAAAAAGTGGAGTTTGGGGATCGGCCCGGACTTCATTTCAATTAATCCCATATGTTATGTTATTCACTTTACGCGTTTCTCACTTTACGCGGTACCCTCCGGGTTACATTAACCGCGTAATACGAGGACCAACTGTACAGATATATATCTATAATGTGTATATATTTACATATATACATATATACATATATATATATATATATATATATACATATATATATATATATATATATATATACAGTATATATATATATATATATATATATATATATATATATATATATATATACAGTGACCCCTCGGTTAACGAACTCAATCCGTTCCAGAAGGTGGTTCGTTAACCGAAACCATTGTTTCAATGGGTTTTTGGGTAATTGGTTCCAGCTCACCGAAAATTTCCTAAATTCAACAAAAATGGTAGAAAGGTTCACTTACTTTGAGGTGTGTATGTAGAAGGCTCCTGGATGATGATGATGATGATGATGATGGGATTTAGAATGGGGGTGGAGGAGAAGGAAGAAGAGAAGGCATTGGGGTGGAAGAGAAGTCACCCCATGGCACCATTTCACCCATAAAATTTTAGCTCTCTTGGTGTAATTCAAGATTATTTTCTTTAAATCAACACTGCACTGCATTATATATTGTCAATATGTAAAATATATTTCAAAATGACCAATAATTTGCTTGGAAACACAGAAAAAAAGCGTTGAGTTGAAGAGAGTCTCAAGCAAGATGTTACCTCCAGTGAAAACAGAGAGAGACTAACGCCTGTTTGCTGTGTTAAGAGGCTGGATGCCACACATTAAACTAGTCACTTTACCTTCAATTAAGTTCAATAATTGTTAAAATGACTAAAAAATTGAATATTAAACTTTTAAAATTATTGAATAGTATAAACTTCTTGATATTTACTAAAATAGTAAGGAATTTAAGCCCTAGAACCGATTAATGTATTGGCGGACTGACACTAAAGCTGGTTGCCTGGTCAGTGCAAGCGAAAACATATTGAGGTCGGTTCGTAAGAAATTCGTTAACCGAATTGAAGATCCTTATGGAAGGCAGTTCATTAACCGAAATTTCGTTAACCGAGGCGTTCGTTAAACGAGGGGTCACTGTATATATATATATATATATATATATATATATATATATATATATATATATATATATATATATATACTTCATTTTTAGTCCATTTAACACGCGGACTTTGAACATATATACGTATATATATACGTATATATATATATATATACTGTACGTATATATATATATTTACTGTACGTATATATATATACATATATATATATATATATACGTATATATATATACAGTATATACTGTACGTATATATATATATATATATATATATATATATATATATATATATATATATGCAAGTAAATCACTGTAGGTGCGCGTGATCTAGGTATATGCTGATAACCACCAGGAAAGAAGAAAACACGAAGTTCCCAAGCGCTTTCGTGTAATTCACATCTTCAGGGGTGAGTACAGACTAGATAGAGTAATGCAGAACAGTGTCAGGACAGGCCAGGAATCCAATGCTCTGTTTGTTCATTTGAGGGATAACAAGCATTGCATTGACTGGGATAATGCCTCCTCAATATTACCATGTAATTCAATTGATAGTAGGAACATCATAGAATCTAGTCTTATTAAACATACCGAAGCATTCAACATGAATTTGAGTAACGGTATGTACAAGCTGGACAACTTTGTAATTAAGAAGATTTGTGATCAGGTGAGAGGGCGGGTCACTGTCCCATCTGACCCAACCACCAACCGTTGTGTGCCATTTAAAGATTAGTAGGGTCATTACCTGACCATTGTGGACCTGGTCTCACCCTCCTCTGTATATATTCATCTTGTTCTGCATTACTCTATCTAGTCTGTACTCACCCCTGAAGATGTGAATTACACGAAAGCGCTTGGGAACTTCGTGTTTTCTTCTTTCCTGGTGGTTATCAGCATATATATATATATATATATATATATATATATATATATATATATATATATACTCTGAGAATAAATTATGAATTCTCTCTAGGGAAGTGTTATGAATACACTTTGAGAGAACACCTGAGTTACATGTTCACCCCTGATCAAGTGGTAAGGTTCTACTGGCACTTGCCACTCTCTGTCTCAGCAAGAGGTGTGGGAGCGAGCCAGCTGTTTTGATTACTGAGCTAATGTGCGCTCGACCTCTGAGATAGTTACAAGCTCGGCCGTGAATAATCGTCAACAGTCGAGTCATTGTTGAATAATTGATGAATAAGTTGGTGTTATTCATTTGGGTGAATATTTATATAAAACAGAGGTGCTGTTACATTAGTTTTTATCAATATTGTTTTTTTGTTTTGTTTTTGCATAAACATGTTAAATGCCTTTATATCTCCAAATCTTCAAAACTCAAAGGTAAAATTTGAAATAATTTCTAATGATTGACTGCTGGTTTGATTGTTAAGCAGGTGAAGCAGCCAGGGTCAGACCCAGACAGGGTAGTCTAGAGAGAGCACGGTTTGACCATCAAGTGTGCATAGGTAGTAGGTAGCTACCAAACAGGGAGGTACTACCACCTGGGAAGATATTGGAAGCATAATGTGTTGTCTAATGGTAGACCCTGCTGCCACATGTGACCAAGTCCCAGGTTGATGATCTGACTTTCTGCCTCATTTACACACAATTGCTGGGTCTCAATTGCTTCACTCACTTTGACAACACAATATATACAGTACAGGTATATCGTTTCTTACTCTTGATCTGTTTTAATTTTTTTTTTTTGCATTTATTTTTGGTTAAATTTTTTTCACCCCACAGGCCTTGATGTGGGTTGGTGACCTGTGCCTGGGTGGGATAATCCGTTAAAAAAATACTGTACATAAACTTTTAATTAAAATTAATTCAACAGGTTTGGTTAATAGTACTGTACAGTATAGGATAATACTGTACAGAAAACAATGTGCTGGTCTTTTACTAATATTGTACAGTACTGTACTTAAGGAATATATACAAGACTTCATTATTATATAAAAATATATATTACGTTAATAATGAATGCTGTATTTATTTGCATTATATTATAATCAGAGTTGTAAAGTAACTAAATAAATTTACTTGAGTTCTTGTTAGTACTTCAACTTTTTTTTATGGGGAACAACCCACCTGGGCACAGGTCATCGACCCACACTAGGGCCTGGGGGGCAAAAAAATAAAAGTAAAAAGAAATTAAAAATGGAAGAGAAAAAGACTAAATTAATCTACACCACAAAGATGCCGTTAAACCAGCTTTTTAAAGTGAGACATTTTATGAGTATGGAAACACAAAAGAAGGCAGAGCATTCCACAGTTTTTTACATTGTGAGGAAAGAAGCATGTACTATAAATGGTTATTCTACTGTGAGCGACATCCACACAGAAATGGTGGGCACCGCGGGCAAGACGTGTGTTACGAGCCCACAGGCCTTGCCGATGTAGCAGTTAAAAGTGAAGTGTTAGGTGAAAATGAAGTGCCAGACGTATGACTCATTCAGACAGCGGCGGACAGCAGTCAGTTGGCATTGCTCTGCAGTCAGCCTCAGTTGAAGTCAGTTCTGCTTAGATGATGGACATGCATTCCTATGACACGTACGTGCTTATACATTTAGTATTGCTAAAATAATATTATTTTAATACAGTTTAGTGAGTGTTACCCTAAGGTCAGGATGTTGTGAGTGTTACCCTTAGGTATATATACAGGCATCCCCCGCGTTACGGAACCCCAGGTTGCGGAATTTCGCTCTTACAGAATTTGTAAATTATGACCAATAATTTTGTGATACTGCCTGTAAATCCGCCCTTACGGAAATTGGGGTAAATTTTAACAATTAAAAAAAAAATCGCCAAAATTAAAAAGAAATTTTAAAAATTATAATTTGTTTGGTGTGGATTTCTTGGTGTTTGCTACTGCCAAGCGTGCATCACCACGCGGAGTCAGTCCATTGTTTACATCCAGTGTGCGCGCATGTTTCTCGTTCCAGCAGTTGGATTTAACTTTTACAAACTTTCAGTAAGTACAGTACTGTACAGTACAGTGCATTACCCTTATTCAAGATGACTGGAAAGAGGCCATCAAGTGGAAGTGACCGCAGTAATGCAAAAATAAGCCGCAAAGGCATTACATTGGATATTAAACATGATGTTTTAAGAAGGTATATCATAAATTATTTAATGTACAGTACTGTATTGTATGTGTTTATAAATGTTTATTTTCATTCATAAAAGTGCTTGAATTACTTTTTTGGGGACGAAAAAAATTCCTTAGGAACACATCTCTAGTTTTATAATGGAAGTCAATGGGAAAATAGGTTTCGCATTATGGAATTTCGCGATACAGTCAATTTTACAGGGATACAACCCTTCCGTAATGCGGGGATGCCTGTATATATTTTACTTTCGGAAATAGTGCGCCCGAAAGTTATAAACATTTAGATCTCCCTATTCTGAGCATTTTGAACCCCATATATACCAGGCTGGAAGGAAGGTGTAGGTGTGCTTATTTACTGTATGATGTATGGGCCAAGTGTATGATTGATTTTCCACCGGTCTGCATTTTAAGAAAAGTAGAATGTTTTAAAACTGAAACGTGACTCTGATAAATTTTTTATCAAGGATTTCAAAAATAAACTTTGTTTTACTCTAGCACGTCACATTTTGTGACCAACAAGACAAGATAATATAACTTATACCTATACAAATACAACATACAAATATGACAAGATAATACAATTAAGACAATTCAGTTGGCTTCAAAGGTAACTAAACCTAAAGATTATTGTGATTATATTTGTCTGCAAATACAGAAAGAAATGAATATACAGTACAGTACTGTACTGTATATCTACTTTATCCTCTTCACCACTGATCGGCTCGTTAGCCGCTTGGGTGATCGGTCACGTCTCTGTTACACACTGTTGGCAAGTACTGGGCATGTATGAACATAATATTTGGCTTCTAGGATGGGTGAACTTTTTTTTTCCTCGATTTTATGGCAATCTTTTCACTGGCAAAATCTCTTCAGCATCCAGCAATATTCTGCCATCATGTTCACATTCCACCTTAATGTCCTGGTAAAATCTTTCACCTTGTTCTACACTTAAACTACCAAAATTTTCAGGAAAATACTCAAGGTGGGAATATAAGAAATGCACTTTTACACTCATATTGCAACCCATGTTTTTAAAGTTATTCAATTTACAGGTACCTTCAACAATGTTTTGACACTTTAGATCTTTTCTATTGTCTAAATAACTAAACACAACATTCTTGAAACTATTCCATGCTTCTTTCTCACACTGGTTCATCGATTCTTCAAATTGGTGGTCCAACATAAATTTTCGGATTTGAGGGCCCACGAAAATGCCACTTTGATTTTTTTCAAATGTGACTGATGGAAATTCCCTGCATATGTACTTGAAACAATCACTTTCCTTATCTAAGGCTTTTACAAATTGTTTTATTAACCCTAATTTAATATGCAGAGGAGGCAACGGCACTTTCTTAGGGTCAATCAATGGTTCATGTAGAATATTTTTTGAACCTGGCACAAGAGCCTGTCTAGGTGGCCAGTGTTTTTTGTCCCAATGTTCACGTCTTGCTCTGCTGTCCCACTCGCACAAAAAACATGGCATTGTTGTGTATCCACTCTGTTGACCGAGCAACAAAGCATTGACTTTGAAGTTTCCACAATCCAACCAGCCATGATCTTCATAATGAACTTTCTCTAGAAGTATCTGCAAATTTTTATAAGTTTCCTTAAGATGAACAGAATGAGCCACAGGGATTTATGAAAATACATTTCCATTATGAAGTAAAACTCCTTTGAGACTCGTTTTTGAAAAATCAATGGACAACCTCCATTCAGTAGCTGTCTAAGTAATGCCAAAATAGTTAATTAAAGCAGACACATTACTACAATAAACCAAGGAGCCTTCATCTGAAAAAGTACTAGTTCTTGTTCACGTTGCCTATACCATGAAAAATAGGTCCCTATGTTCAATAATTTTTGATTTCAACCTAAATCCTAAAAGTTCAGCGGACTCCTTTGGTAAATTCAAATCCCTAACCAGATCGATAAGTTCACTCTGGGTAACCAACCTCCGGTACATCACTAATATCTTCAGGTTGATAAACATCACTTCTGTTACCTGACGATGATTCACGGTCAGATTCTGATGACACGGACTGCAACACAACTGGCGGAAAGGGGACTGGAACCTAAGCACCATGTGGCATTGGTCTCATGGCTGATGGAATATTGGGATAAAGGATTCCTTGTATATTTTTTTTCATTATATCCAACTATCTTCACAGAGCAAAAAACAGTCTTCACCTTGATTTTTAGGCTCCCGCCATACCATAGGGACTTCGAATGGCATAATTTTGTTCTTACCATACTGTATTTCCACAGTCTTAAACCTTCAACACAAGTGCGACATACTTTATGTGGCGCCCATTGTTTATCTAAATTACCAATTTTCACTGTAAAATAGATAAAATATGCATTTTCACGGATGCGATTATTTCTTGTCGTTGCTTATGCACAACAATAACAGCCACATATGTAGCAGAATACGTTTGGATTGTTCAAACATCCACGAGAAGACATATTTACAACAGGAATAGTATCTTAGTAGAGCAAAACAAGGAGATTTAACACCGCATCCACGAGGAAAGGAAACAACTTGGTTAGGTCATTCAATAAAAGATTTTTCTCACGACTTGTAATAGGAGCCCTATACACAGCACCAATTAGTATATTTTTCCTTTTCATAATGATCTCGCACCATAACGCTTTATCATACAAATGACCATGAAATTTACATTGTCTACAAAAGAAATAAGAGAATTCCTCACAACACTGGAGCGGGTTCAGGTACAGTCAGGAGCCGGTGCATGCCAACAGTGTGTGAGAGACGTGACCCGGGCGGCTAGCGGGCCGACCACTGGCGAAGAAGATAAAAGAAAAAAAAGAAAACAACTACACCTTTACCAGGTTCATTCTGCACACCATCGAATTGACCATTTAACTTAAAAAATTAGGGACTTTTATGTTTACCAGTAAATTAAATTTTAAAAACTAAATTAATTAATTTTATTTACTGTACTAGCCTTTTATACCACATGCACTGGACTGGTATTTATTTGTTTCCCTTTATTATATACATTTTATAATATTTCTGGCTTTACTACATTTTCACTTCCAGCAATTCAATTAATTAATTGAATTATTATACATCCAAACACATGAAAGTCGAATACAGTTGCCACTCACCCCAGAACCTCATAGCGTTCTGCGACAGAACTCCTGCACCGGGAGTGCCGTACGATATGTTGAGCAAACACTTCATTTTTACCGAGACTTCACTTTTAACTGCTACACCGGCGGTATGCAGAATGCAAAATCCACCAAACATTGCTCTATAGTATATTATCAAAGATTATAATAAAAAAGACAGGGAAGCGTCTACCTTTATCGATAAAAAAAAACGTTTTTAATGTGTACACAAACACACTGACACAGACTGCAGATGGTGAAGGGTAATACTGTATAGGTGCAGTATGGCAAATTGATGTTTAATTTCAGTACAGTATTCAGATACTGTATAATTTGAGAGCATATAATTATTTGTACTGTTATATAAGAAAAATTTAAACTACATTATATTGCAGTATATAATGTAAATATAAGAAAACAGACAAAATCCCCACATAGTAATCATTCATGTAAACACCACCAAAAGCAATAAAATGTGAAAGTCTTGCCGCATTCTAATGCTGTTGCTTGTTCTTTATCAACTTCTAACACGCAAAAACACATATCTGTGTACAAATCTCACATCCTTACTAACCTCGCACAGTAAATGTATAAGGACAATTTACAGACACACAAAAACAACAAAACATGTTGTAGTAGAACAAACGCTACCTATTTCCCTTAATATACGCACATTAATACCGATGGTGATATTACCTTTTTCTGTCTTTGGGGAAATCGTGAAACACAAGCTCAGTGTGATCTGTTTTACACGTTACTCATGGTTAAATGTCCGTATAAACAGACGACCCGCGCACACTAACGCCACCTGTTAATTCCGCGGCAAACTATATGCTCTGTGACACGCGGTTTTCACCTTGCTTTTCCGGTCATTCATATTATAGTCGTTGGTATATTCCACGTTCACAACCTCACACCAGTGGCCAATCAGCGTAGCCTCGAGATGCCGCCAGCCAATGAACGTCCAGTGTTATCCTGTATTCCTCTATTGCGGGCGCGGGGTTTAATGTTGACACTATTCTCGTGGTTTCTGGTGTAATTTGTGTTTAATATTCATAAATAATTAGTGATAATGAGTTAGTGGTGTCTGGATATTCACAGAGGCTCAGGAGGCATGTGGAGAACTATTTGGTGTGATAAAACAGTAAAGGAAAGGGTGAGACGAAACTAAACAACCTATTGCTGTGGTTGTGTCCGGCTTGTGCTTCAGTGATATAGCCAAGGACATGGTGAAGGTTATTTTAGAAAAGGTTTGGGGCTATAGTGGACTACAAAATGACTGTCTAAGCTTCTCCAATAACTCTTCCTCACCATTAAACAAGCGGACGAGCATCAGTAGTCATGGTAAGTGTTAGTAGATGTTCATTAACTTTTATCTGATATTACCTTTTTTTTTTTTTTGCTTTGTATCATTAATATTTGTGTTTATGACAGGAGCTATGTGTCCATATTTTCACTTTAGTATTGTCACAGCCATAATCTAACGTTATGGTAAATACTGGTCAATTTATGAAAGGATATAATTCGATATTGGGTTTTATTTTTGTTTAATGATTTAAGACAAAAATAAGACGATTTTCATCTATGACACTTTTGGGGCATTTTACCCATTAACCGAGATTATGGGTAAAATGCGAGAAAAGTGTTATAGAAGAAATTAATCTTGTTTTTGTCTTTACTTATTAAAATCCAATAATAGTTGATGTTGAAAAAGTTCGAATTTGGATTTTACATTAACAAAAAGGTGTAACTCATTATTGTCCTGCCCCACGACACCTTATTTTATATGCGGTAATTCAGTCAGATCACATTTGTTATCATCAGTTTTTTTGATAATGTAGCGTAGTATATGTGGGAAACAATATGAGACCATGGACAATAAATTTTGGTAATGAAGGCTGTCACTAATCACACGTAAAATTTAGGAGCATATCGACCCCCACCTGCACAGATAGTTCCAGCGGTGGACGGAAAATAATGACAATTTTGGCTAGGACAAAAAGCCACGGGAAAAAAAGTTACAATTAAGGAAATAAAACTAAAAATATTTTAAAACAGTTAACTGAAAATACATGACTTTTACATATTGACAACACAATTTATATATGATGCACGTAGGTTAGGTTTTTTCGTGCCTTTCTTTTTTACTTTTTTTCCTGTTATTTTTCCTGGATTCGTTTTAGCTACTGTACAAAAAGGGAGATCTCGCACTCAGGATGGACGTGAAAAAAACTCGGAATAGCTTTACTCTACATGTATTTTATGCACAATGCAGTGCTAGGGAGTTGCTGTGTGGGGAGGAGTTTGTTGAGAGGCGGTCCTGTCCGCTTGAGAGGGTTGAGTAGAATGACCAGCACGATACAGGGCTGCCGTTTGTCGGAAATTGCTTCTGCTAGTAGGATGAAAGAAAACGGATACGACGCCATCTGATTAGTGACGTGTCAATATCCATCAATCGGAAATTTCAAGAATTTTTTGGGGGGAAGGCCTAAATAACATATATGCATGCGATCTATAAACTCAGATTAAATTAAGTTTTCCAATTTTTTGTGACTTTCTGACACCAAATACTAGTCGAGAAGTGATTGGCCGTCCGATTTATTCATCTAGGACCATTATTTGACTTCATTCCGGCTATATTTGGGTACATTCGGGTAATTAGTCGGACCGTAAAAACATCAAGATTAAAAAAGTTTGAGTGGTTGAATAATATGCCAGTGGGCTGAAGTACCAGTGTTGGCCATAAAATCTTCCTACTATTCATTGCAGATGGCCTCAAAAAGTCCCTGAAATTGGTCAAATTAAAAACAAAATGGGTGAGGTGAGGTGGGGTGGGGGGGGGGGGAGAGGCTTACAGCTGTGCTGGATTTGCTGTGCTCGCCCCCTGCTTACACCATTCCATGAAAATATAATAATGCCCCTATCTTCAAGTCTTCCAGAAGCTTTTATACTGTATGCTACTTCTCATGAATCCAAACTGCATTTCCTCCTTTCTATGGCGCTTTCATAACCTGATCTAGCAGCTTCAGGCTCCTGTAGTTCCTGTATTCCTCAGCTCCAGTCTATATACAACTGCATTCCCTCTCTCATCTTCGTCTAAATCTTCAGATTTTTTATTTAAATGTAGGGTATTTGATCACCTTTTATCCCACATCTAGAGATAAAGCTACTGTACATTATTTACATTTATCTTAGTCACGATGTAGCTACAGTACAAGAGTAGCCTAGCGTGATTAAGGTCACTTTTTGGTAGCTTTGCCCTTCGGAGAGTACACTGTCGTGAGTACCTCCTCTAGTGCATCACAATGTTAAAAACCAAGTAGCAAAGACTACTACAGTGTGGTTATAAAAACAACATTTCATAACTGTATTACTATTATTAATGTATAAGTTGCATATATCTATATCACATCATATCGAATGATAATTAATCTTATATTCAAGGTAGATTTAAAACTCATGATGCTTGACTTCATGAAAATTAATTTTGAAAACATGAATGAAAATCTTTTCTACGATACAAAAGGTTCACTGTAGTAGAGCTTAGTTGTGACAATCTCTCGATTAAATGTGATGACTACAATGGAATTTGTGCAATAAGATGATCTACTGTATATTATGCTGTACTGGTACTTAAAAAAATGAGTTTAAATATATAATTACTTAGGTTTTCTCTACACAATAATGGTTGCCCCTCTCGTAACGAGGGTGGCCTGCCCAAGGGCCACCTAGGCGTGAATTTGTTTAAGATGTAGAAGCTAACCTAACAACCAACACAACAACCACACCCTAGTTAACGAGATGCATGACCCAGTGTCAAGGAATAGTCCGAGAAGACCACACAACTCGCCAACTGCACTGGCTAACCATTACCCCGGAACACGATCCACAAATTGATTAACATCCAGGTCCCCAATTACTGCTGGGTAGACAGAGGCAAATGAAGTAAAGAAACTTGTCCATAGTTTCGCCCTGCCCGGGATTGAACCCGGGTGTGCTCGCTTGCGAGGTGAACATGCTGACCATTACACCACGGGTTGCCACAACCTCAACACAATAGACTAACTTGCAGTGCTGTACAGTATTCCTAAAGCATAGGTACAGTATTTACTGTACTTCTTGTCTGTAACATATGAGGGGGAGGGGACTACACCCACTGAAAAAAGAAGTAATTGTTGATGCGACAAGGTATATACAGTACTTCACAAATAAGGTGATTTATACTTGCTTTAGGTCACCTTTATTTCTCAATTAATTATCTTTTCCTGTATGTACAATACTGCGCAGTATAATTAAAGTTGTTGCAATCTTCAATAATGAATGTATAGTGCAGTGGGTAGTGTAGTTTTTACCCCAGATGAAAAACTAAAACAAATCACCACTGAATTAAATCCTACTGTAGTAGAAATGAAACGCATCCATTTCTTACTTAATCAGACATACCGGTACAGTACAGTAGTTCATTGATGGTCCGTTTTCATTCAATGTAGTGCACAGAGGCAGCAACATATGCAGTGCAGGTATAGCTACATACTGGACAGTAGTCTTTCATGAAAATTAAATAAAACAATTTCCAAACTCCTGCAACACGCTTGGATGAAAGTCAGTGATTATAACAAAATTCCTTCCATTGTATTGGACAAGACAACATTAAAAATTGTGAAATGAAAGTACAGTACTGTACTCTCAGAACACTATATTATTGAAAAGGGATAAAAAAGTCAGAAGAGCATTAAGGGAGGAGGTGGAGAATTTTGTATAGTAATAAATCTAATTACCATTTTCCTTTGTTTAGCTTACAAACTGGGCAGTCTGTTTACTGTTATGGACTGATCTCAAGTTTGGGTATGTACAGGTTCTTCAATGTACTGGGTACTATAAGCACAGCAGCTCCAGACACATTTCTCTCGACATACAGTACTTTGTATCTGTGTAATATTAGCCTTTAGGATAGGTTAGAGAGACAAGACAAAGGCCACGGCCGCACTGAGAGCGGGGCAGGCAAGGGCTGGCGCTGGAGACTTTGCAGCCATGTAACCCATAGACGCGGCCGCACTGGCAGCGGGCGCGAGCTGGCAACACTTGTAATGTATGTCTGTGTGTGAATGCAGTATAATGATGCTTATAAGCTAATATTGACACCACAATCTACAGCTCAAGACACAAACTACTGCCTGCCTACAGCTCAAGACACAAACCACTGCCTGCCTACAGCTCAAGACACAAACCACTGCCTGCCTACAGCTCAAGACACAAACCACTGCCTGCCTACCGCTCAAGACACAAACCACTGCCACCCTACAGCTCAAGACACAAACCACTGCCCACAGCTCAAGACGCAAACCACTGCCCACAGCTCAAGACGCAAACCACTGCCCACAGCTCAAGACGCAAACCACTGCCCACAGCTCAAGACACAAACCACTGCCCATAGCCCAAGACGCAAACCACTGCCCACAGCTCAAGACACAAACCACTGCCCACAGCTCAAGACACATACCACTGCCTACAGCTCAAGACACAAACCACTACCCACAGCTCAAGACACAAACCATTGCCTACAGCACAAGACACAAACCACTGCCTGCCTACAGCTCAAGACACAAACCACTGCCCACAGCTCAAGACACAAACCACTGCCTACAGCTCAAGACACAAACCACTGCCTACAGCTCAAGACACAAACCACTGCCTACAGCTCAAGACACAAACAATTGCCTACAGCTCAAGACACAAACCACTGCCTACAGCTCAAGACACAAACCACTGCCTACAGCTCAAGACACAAACCACTGCCTACAGCTCAAGACACAAACCACTGCCTACAGCACAAGACACAAACCACTGCCTACAGCTCAAGACACAAACCACTGCCTACAGCTCAAGACACAAACCACTGCCTACAGCTCAAGACACAAACCATTGCCTACTGCTCAAGACACAAACCACTGCCTACAGGTCAAGACACAAACCACTGCCTTCTTACAGCTCAAGACACAAACCATTGCCTACAGCTCAAGACACAAACCACTGCCTACAGCTCATGACACAAACCACTGCCTGCCTACAGCTCAAGACACAAACCATTGCCTACAGCTCAAGACACAAACCATTGCCCACAGCTCAAGACACAAACCACTGCCTGCCTACAACTCAAGACACAAACCACTGCCTACAGCTCAAGACACAAACCACTGCCTACAGCTCAAGACACAAACCACTGCCTGCAGCTCAAGACACAAACCACTGCCTACAGCTCAAGACACAAACCACTGCCTACAGCTCAAGACACAAACCACTGCCTACAGCTCAAGACACAAACCACTGCCTACAACTCAAGACACAAACCACTGCCTACAGCTCAAGACACAAACCACTGCCTACAGGTCAAGACACAAACCATTGCCTACAGCACAAGACACAAACCACTGCCTACAGCTCAAGACACAAACCACTGCCTACAGCTCAAGACACAAACCACTGCCTACAGCTCAAGACACAAACCACTGCCTGCAGCTCAAGACACAAACCACTGCCTGCCTACAGCTCAAGACACAAACCACTGCCTACAGCTCAAGACACAAACCACTGCCTACAGCTCAAGACACAAACCACTGCCTACAGCTCAAGACACAAATCACTGCCTACAGCTCAAGACACAAACCACTGCCCACAGCTCAAGACACAAACCAGTGCCTACAGCTCAAGACACAAACCAGTGCCTACAGCTCAAGACACAAACCACTGCCTGCCTACAGCTCAAGACACAAACCACTGCCTGCAACTCATGACACAAACCACTGCCTGCCTTCAGCTCAAGACACAAACCACTGCCTGCCTACAACTCATGACACAAACCACTGCCTACAGCTCAAGACACAAACCACTGCCTGCCTACAGCTCAAGACACAAACCACTGCCTACAGCTCAAGACACAAACCACTGCCTGCCTACAACTCATGACACAAACCACTGCCTACAGCTCAAGACACAAACCACTGCCTACAGCTCAAGACGCAAACCACTGCCTACAGCTCAAGACACAAACCACTGCCTACAGCTCAAGACACAAACCACTGCCTGCCCACAGCTCATGACACAAACCACTGCCCACAGCTCAAGACACAAACCACTGCCTGCCCACAGCTCAAGACACAAACCACTGCCTACAGCTCAAGACACAAACCATTGCCTGCCTATAGCTCATGACACAAACCACTGCCTGCCTACAGCTCAAGACACAAACCACTGCCTGCCTACAGCTCAAGACACAAACCACTGCCTACAGCTCAAGACACAAACCACTGCCTGCCTACAGCTCATGACACAAACCACTGCCTGCCTACAGCTCAAGACACAAACCACTGCCTGCCTACAGCTCAAGACACAAACCACTGTCCTGCCTACAGCTCATGACACAAACCACTGCCTGCCTACAGCTCATGACACAAACCACTGCCTACAGCTCAAGACAC
This sequence comes from Homarus gammarus, assembly GCA_958450375.1. Lineage (NCBI taxonomy): Eukaryota > Metazoa > Arthropoda > Malacostraca > Decapoda > Nephropidae > Homarus > Homarus gammarus. The sequence continues at coordinate 2,308,186 of CAUDMG010002108.1, forward strand.
AAACCACTGCCTGCCTACAACTCAAGACACAAACCACTGCCTACAGCTCAAGACACAAACCACTGCCTACAACTCATGACACAAACCACTGCCTACAGCTCAAGACACAAACCACTGCCTACAGCTCAAGACACAAACCACTGCCTACAGCTCAAGACACAAACCACTGCCTACAGCTCAAGACACAAACCACTGCCTACAGCTCAAGACACAAACCACTGCATACAGCTCAAGACACAAACCATTGCCCACAGCTCAAGACACAAACCACTGCCTACAGCTCAAGACACAAACCACTGCATACAGCTCAAGACACAAACCACTGCCTACAGCTCAAGACACAAACCACTGCCTACAGCTCAAGACACAAACCACTGCCTACAGCTCAAGACACAAACCACTGCCTACAGCTCAAGACACAAACCACTGCCTACAGCTCAAGACACAAACAATTGCCTACAGCTCAAGACACAAACCACTGCCTACAGCTCAAGACACAAACCACTGCCTACAGCTCAAGACACAAACCACTGCCTACAGCTCAAGACACAAACCACTGCCTACAGCACAAGACACAAACCACTGCCTACAGCTCAAGACACAAACCACTGCCTACAGCTCAAGACACAAACCACTGCCTACAGCTCAAGACACAAACCATTGCCTACTGCTCAAGACACAAACCACTGCCTACAGGTCAAGACACAAACCACTGCCTTCTTACAGCTCAAGACACAAACCATTGCCTACAGCTCAAGACACAAACCACTGCCTACAGCTCATGACACAAACCACTGCCTGCCTACAGCTCAAGACACAAACCATTGCCTACAGCTCAAGACACAAACCATTGCCCACAGCTCAAGACACAAACCACTGCCTGCCTACAACTCAAGACACAAACCACTGCCTACAGCTCAAGACACAAACCACTGCCTACAGCTCAAGACACAAACCACTGCCTGCAGCTCAAGACACAAACCACTGCCTACAGCTCAAGACACAAACCACTGCCTACAGCTCAAGACACAAACCACTGCCTACAGCTCAAGACACAAACCACTGCCTACAACTCAAGACACAAACCACTGCCTGCCTACAGCTCAAGACACAAACCACTGCCTGCCTACAGCTCAAGACACAAACCACTGCCTACAGCTCAAGACACAAACCACTGCCTGCCTACAGCTCATGACACAAACCACTGCCTGCCTACAGCTCAAGACACAAACCACTGCCTGCCTACAGCTCAAGACACAAACCACTGCCTGCCTACAGCTCATGACACAAACCACTGCCTGCCTACAGCTCATGACACAAACCACTGCCTACAGCTCAAGACACAAACCACTGCCTGCCTACAACTCAAGACACAAACCACTGCCTACAGCTCAAGACACAAACCACTGCCTACAACTCATGACACAAACCACTGCCTACAGCTCAAGACACAAACCACTGCCTACAGCTCAAGACACAAACCACTGCCTACAGCTCAAGACACAAACCACTGCCTACAGCACAAGACACAAACCACTGCCTACAGCTCAAGACACAAACCACTGCCTGCCTACAACTCATGACACAAACCACTGCCTACAACTCATGACACAAACCACTGCCTACAGCTCAAGACACAACCATTGCCTACAGCTCAAGACACAAACCACTGCCTACAGCTCAAGACACAAACCACTGCCTACAGCTCAAGACACAAACCACTGCCTGCCTACAGCTCAAGACACAAACCACTGCCTACAGCTCAAGACACAAACCACTGCCTGCAGCTCAAGACACAAACCACTGCCTGCCTACAGCTCAAGACACAAACCACTGCCTACAGCTCAAGACACAAACCACTGCCTACAGCTCAAGACACAAACCACTGCCTACAGCTCAAGACACAAATCACTGCCTACAGCTCAAGACACAAACCACTGCCCACAGCTCAAGACACAAACCAGTGCCTACAGCTCAAGACACAAACCAGTGCCTACAGCTCAAGACACAAACCACTGCCTGCCTACAGCTCAAGACACAAACCACTGCCTGCAACTCATGACACAAACCACTGCCTGCCTTCAGCTCAAGACACAAACCACTGCCTGCCTACAACTCATGACACAAACCACTGCCTACAGCTCAAGACACAAACCGCTGCCTGCCTACAGCTCAAGACACAAACCACTGCCTACAGCTCAAGACACAAACCACTGCCTACAGCTCAAGACGCAAACCACTGCCTACAGCTCAAGACACAAACCACTGCCTACAGCTCAAGACACAAACCACTGCCTGCCCACAGCTCATGACACAAACCACTGCCCACAGCTCAAGACACAAACCACTGCCTGCCCACAGCTCAAGACACAAACCACTGCCTACAGCTCAAGACACAAACCATTGCCTGCCTACAGCTCATGACACAAACCACTGCCTGCCTACAGCTCAAGACACAAACCACTGCCTGCCTACAGCTCAAGACACAAACCACTGCCTACAGCTCAAGACACAAACCACTGCCTGCCTACAGCTCATGACACAAACCACTGCCTGCCTACAGCTCAAGACACAAACCACTGCCTGCCTACAGCTCAAGACACAAACCACTGCCTGCCTACAGCTCATGACACAAACCACTGCCTGCCTACAGCTCATGACACAAACCACTGCCTACAGCTCAAGACACAAACCACTGCCTGCCTACAACTCAAGACACAAACCACTGCCTACAGCTCAAGACACAAACCACTGCCTACAACTCATGACACAAACCACTGCCTACAGCTCAAGACACAAACCACTGCCTACAGCTCAAGACACAAACCACTGCCTACAGCTCAAGACACAAACCACTGCCTACAGCACAAGACACAAACCACTGCCTACAGCTCAAGACACAAACCACTGCCTGCCTACAACTCATGACACAAACCACTGCCTACAACTCATGACACAAACCACTGCCTACAGCTCAAGACACAAACCATTGCCTACAGCTCAAGACACAAACCACTGCCTACAGCTCAAGACACAAACCACTGCCTACAACTCATGACACAAACCACTGCCTACAGCTCAAGACACAAACCACTGCCTACAGCTCAAGACACAAACCACTGCCTACAGCTCAAGACACAAACCACTGCCTACAGCACAAGACACAAACCACTGCCTACAGCTCAAGACACAAACCACTGCCTGCCTACAACTCATGACACAAACCACTGCCTACAACTCATGACACAAACCACTGCCTACAGCTCAAGACACAACCATTGCCTACAGCTCAAGACACAAACCACTGCCTACAGCTCAAGACACAAACCACTGCCTACAGCTCAAGACACAAACCACTGCCTGCCTACAGCTCAAGACACAAACCACTGCCTACAGCTCAAGACACAAACCACTGCCTGCAGCTCAAGACACAAACCACTGCCTGCCTACAGCTCAAGACACAAACCACTGCCTACAGCTCAAGACACAAACCACTGCCTACAGCTCAAGACACAAACCACTGCCTACAGCTCAAGACACAAATCACTGCCTACAGCTCAAGACACAAACCACTGCCCACAGCTCAAGACACAAACCAGTGCCTACAGCTCAAGACACAAACCAGTGCCTACAGCTCAAGACACAAACCACTGCCTGCCTACAGCTCAAGACACAAACCACTGCCTGCAACTCATGACACAAACCACTGCCTGCCTTCAGCTCAAGACACAAACCACTGCCTGCCTACAACTCATGACACAAACCACTGCCTACAGCTCAAGACACAAACCGCTGCCTGCCTACAGCTCAAGACACAAACCACTGCCTACAGCTCAAGACACAAACCACTGCCTACAGCTCAAGACGCAAACCACTGCCTACAGCTCAAGACACAAACCACTGCCTACAGCTCAAGACACAAACCACTGCCTGCCCACAGCTCATGACACAAACCACTGCCCACAGCTCAAGACACAAACCACTGCCTGCCCACAGCTCAAGACACAAACCACTGCCTACAGCTCAAGACACAAACCATTGCCTGCCTACAGCTCATGACACAAACCACTGCCTGCCTACAGCTCAAGACACAAACCACTGCCTGCCTACAGCTCAAGACACAAACCACTGCCTACAGCTCAAGACACAAACCACTGCCTGCCTACAGCTCATGACACAAACCACTGCCTGCCTACAGCTCAAGACACAAACCACTGCCTGCCTACAGCTCAAGACACAAACCACTGCCTGCCTACAGCTCATGACACAAACCACTGCCTGCCTACAGCTCATGACACAAACCACTGCCTACAGCTCAAGACACAAACCACTGCCTGCCTACAACTCAAGACACAAACCACTGCCTACAGCTCAAGACACAAACCACTGCCTACAACTCATGACACAAACCACTGCCTACAGCTCAAGACACAAACCACTGCCTACAGCTCAAGACACAAACCACTGCCTACAGCTCAAGACACAAACCACTGCCTACAGCACAAGACACAAACCACTGCCTACAGCTCAAGACACAAACCACTGCCTGCCTACAACTCATGACACAAACCACTGCCTACAACTCATGACACAAACCACTGCCTACAGCTCAAGACACAAACCATTGCCTACAGCTCAAGACACAAACCACTGCCTACAGCTCAAGACACAAACCACTGCCTACAGCTCAAGACACAAACCACTGCCTGCCTACAGCTCAAGACACAAACCACTGCCTACAGCTCAAGACACAAACCACTGCCTACAGCTCAAGACACAAACCATTGCCCACAGCTCAAGACACAAACCACTGCCTGCCTACAGCTCAAGACACAAACCATTGCCCACAGCTCAAGACACAAACCACTGCCTACAGCTCAAGACACAAACCATTGCCCACAGCTCAAGACACAAACCACTGCCTGCCTACAGCTCAAGACACAAACCACTGCCTACAGCTCAAGACACAAACCACTGCCTACAGCTCAAGACACAAACCACTGCCTACAGCTCAAGACACAAACCACTGCCTACAGCTCAAGACACAAACCAGTGCCTACAGCTCAAGACACAAACCAGTGCCTACAGCTGAAGACACAAACCAGTGCCTACAGCTCAAGACACAAACCACTGCCTACAGCTCAAGACACAAACCATTGCCCACAGCTCAAGACACAAACCACTGCCCACAGCTCAAGACACAAACCATTGCCCACAGCTCAAGACACAAACCATTGCCCACAGCTCAAGACACAAATCACTGTCTACAGTTCAAGACACAAACCACTGCCTATCTGCACCTCATGGCACAAACCACTGCCTGTCTACTGCTCATGATACATATATCTACAAATAATTTACAATAATCACTAGTGAATATATATATCACCAAGTACTGCTGATAGTTTAATCTTGGTTTATTTAAGTGGCAGTACACATCCAAGATTCCAATATGCTATAGCCTGGCAGACGTCTAGTAAGGTTAGGACTTGGTTCATTGGGGAACTGCCTTGTACAGTAACAGTATAATCTTGGATTTTATCATTGACTGTATATACATGCTAATACCCACAGCTCCTACCCATAACTTAAGACACTGCACCAATCATTAACCACAACTCCAGGGACATAATATTCTTACATCTCGAAATAACATACAGAGCCCAAATAACACACCACTGCCTTCACCTCCAGATACTGGTACAAATCACCTTACATTCGCGTACCTAAAGTCAAGGATACGTACGTGTGCCAATAACTACATTACTACAGGTATATGATACATTATGACTATATGCAGTTAAAGACATACCAATACCTGCTATTCAGATTACATAACTGTATATCAAAAAGAGTCCAAAATATATACCAGTGCCAGTAAATGTAACCCATGAATGAGAGTTGTAAACTCTTGGAACACTCTACCAGAAAGCGTTGTGACAGCACCAAGTGTGAGCAGGTTCAGGTACCTTCAGCAGCCGGTACATGCCTAGTACTTGCCAACAGTGCGTAACGAGCCGATCTTTTGGTGAAGAGGATAAAAGAAAGGGAAAAGTAATCAGAGACGTGACTGATCGCCCAAGCGGCAAGCGAGCCGATCAGTGGTGAAGAGAATAAAAGTAAAAGTGAATATCACTATTTAAACATACATCACCATATATATTAGTTGCCAACAATTTATTATACTATACAAACCTTATCAAACAAACTGACACCAACACCCTACAAAAAATTTTAGATACATGTCAACATCAAGTTTATCCCAAAAGACTACCATACCATCAACCTAAGAAATAGTACAGGTACTCCTCGACTTACGACCACCGTAGTCGTACCAAAATGTTTTCAATTTACGTATTTTCGAGTCCCAACGTTAGTGATTATGCTGTGTACTGACAAAATTTTCGTTTGTAATTCCCTTTAAAATGGCTGGCAAGTGTAAAAGTGAGAGTTTCGTGAAGCTGAGAAGAAAAAGAGACACCCATTTTAGATTTTTTATGTATTATTTTCGCATTTTCGACTTACGACCAATTTTACTCACGACCTGGATGTCGGTCCCTAACCCCGTCATAAGTGTGGGACTGACTGTATATGTCTTTATCTGTTACCTAAAATACATACCAAAACTGTACCACTTTATTCCATCAATCCAATGTACCTGACACAACTCTTATCTGTATTTAAAGCTCATGATATATACCAGCAGCATTAGCTATAGCGTGAAATGTGCCCAAACAGCTAACTCGAATTCCATGTGCCAAAATTCCGAGATACATACAGTACCAATATCATTCTCTTGAAGAATGACTCACGTGTTGACTCAAAATGTGTACCCGTGCCAAAACTGTACATGTTAATACTGGCGTCACAATACTGCAGATACTTACACCAAGTCAAAATATGTGTCAATACCAGTAGCCACAGGAAAGCAGACAATTTTTAAGATTAATATGACACTATCCATACAGTACCGTACTAGCAGAAGGTGGAATAGGAATCTAGGGTGTATCTTATAATGCATTATCATTTTTAAGATTATTGTCAGCCTTTATAATCCATGACATACTGTACCACCAGTAATAATGACTAAAAGGTAAAGGATTAATGATCCAGCAATGGCATCAAAATGTGTCTGCAGTACAGTATGTATATAATCATCACTAGTAAATTATCAGTACTGTACGGTATTAACAACACTAAGGTTAGCCATCAGCCTTACATGATTCTATTTAATAAAGAAAATTTGTCTGTTTGCAATGCCCTTTTTTTTGCTTGTATAGTAATTTGCTAAAAATTAAGATCCTCACGGTCGAGGATAAATACTGTACTCTAACATAACAGAAAACCTTGGAAAATACTTTGGTCCTAAATTTACATACTCAGAATTCATTAACATTTATTAGTAAGACAAAGTTTCTACAATATTTTTATGTAATAAACCAATTTCCCTCAGTTATACAGCACAAGTATTATACAATTACCCCCTCAAAAAAAAATTAAATAAATAAATAAAAAATTTCATCATTATGTGAGTTAATTTACTCATTGGCTTATAAAAGTCATCTGGAAAGAATTCCAATTAGCATCATACAGTACAGTATATTGTTATAAGTTGTAAATATGAGAAAAATGATTACAAATGAATACATTAGTTATACCTAAGTAAATGTCCGGAATATTTCAGTCACTATTAAATTTACTGGAGAAATTTGTGAAGCAGATTCATTTATAGTACTGTACAGTTTTATGCAAGAAGGTCACCCAAATATATGTTGTGTTGTATCTTACAACCAAAAATAACATTTATACAAATATTAATAATCACCTTTACTATTTCACAAATTGTGTTATGCCATAATAATGGCTTTAAACCTTCATTCACTCACACTTTCAAAAATATTACACACAACAATTATTTGACTATTTGTCACAGTATATACTGTAAATGACATGCATTCAAAGTACTGTACATAGTACTGTACAGTATCTCTAAACAAGGCTCAAATTTATCAGTAAATTTTGAAAATTACTGAGAAGGTCATTATTAAGTGACTTCAATATGCTATACCTGTACAACACTGTACACAAGTTATGGCAGCAATGTTTGGATCATATCACCACAATTTCCCTGTTCTAGTATTCGTTGCTATGAAATGATAATCCTTCCAGTGTGTAAGTACTGTACATATAACATAGCTAGCTACAATAAGATATTGTTCTATCAATAATATATATTCTGTAGATATGTTGCTACTAAAATATAATGAAACACTAGGCTCCACAAACCACTCTGTGCTTCAAAAGTGTGCATTGTCAAATATACGCAACATTCAAACAAAACAGAGTAACATGCATAAACATTATACTATATGTATGTATTTATGTATGTGTGTGTGTGTGTGTGTGTGTTCCATATAGCTATCAGAGCGAGGTGATGGATGGAATGTATACTCTGGTTATGCAGTACACTACCTACCACCACCACCCCTCTGGTACTGATGACCCACGAACAACCTGAAGGTATGCTAAATGAATTCTGTATGTTTGTCTGGCTATCAAGTAAGCATTTAGCACATCCATACAGGGAAAATGGAGGATGTTTGAAAAGAATGAATGAAAGCTTGTTTGCAAATACTGTACCGTATACCTAATAAGGAAAGAAGAGTGAGCAGTAACAGAAAAAGAGTAGACAAATAGGGAAACATTGAAAGAAACAATAGAGCAATGAAAAGCTGATAACACTAAGAAATAGTCCATATAAAACTGAAACACGGAGTTGCAGTGTAAAAAAATAAGACCTAAGAAAATAATCCTCTGAAACTTTAATGAAAAAAAAAATACAGACATTTGAATTGCAGGGTTTGTGACTTTAATGCTTTTGTAACTAATGCTTTTATTGAATTACTAAGATTACCTCCTAACATACCAGCTGTTTGTATCTATATCATTTATTTTAGCATGGCTGATGTGTTTGTAGTTGTGCTTATGTCTGTATTCGGTATACTGTACAGGGGGTCCCCAGGTTACGAACAAGTTCCACCTCCATACAAATGTTTGCGGATGATGCCAAGTTGTTTCGGGAAATTAAGAATCTAGCAGACTGTGAAGAGCTGCAGGAGCTCTGTGAGCTTCAAGAATGGTTGAAGAATTGGCTGCTAAGATTCTTGTTTTATGTTTTTATCCTCTTCGCCACTGATTGGCTCGTTAGCCGCTTGGGCGATCGGTCACGTCTCTGTCACACACTGTTGGCAAATCCTGGACATGCACCGGCTCCTGAATGAACCTGAACTCGGTGCCGTCACAACACACTCTGCTAGATTGTTCCAAGAGTTTACAACCCTCATTCCGAAAAAGATTCAATGTCATGAAGTGTAAGAGGATGCACCTGGGACGAGACGTATCGTATGTCTCAATGGCATGAAGAAACTGCATTAATTGAGAGTGAATATGAAAAGGACCTGGGTAAGTATGTTGACAATGAGCTGAAGTTTTTGGGCCACTGAGAGAAGAAGGTAAATCAGGCAACTAAATTATTAGGTCTTATAAGAAGGTCATTCAGATATCTAGATGGCAACACTGGAGCAGGTTCAGATACATTCAGGAGTCTGTGCATGCCCAGTACTTGCCAATAGTGCATAACAGAGACGTGACCGATCGCCCAAGCAGTTAATGAGCCGATCAGTGGTGAAGTGGATAAAACTAAAGTAAAAGTAAATTCCTGAGGACGTTCTTAAGTCGGATTTGTACGTAAGTCGGAACACATGCTATGTGCATACCGTACTTACAGAACAATGTTTAAAATCTCACTATATCATAACCTAAGTCATTATATACATCTAAAATCACTTAATTTAAGACAAAGTAAGAAATAGAACGACAAAAAATAGTAAATGAAAGTAAAAAGTCATCAAGTAAATATAATACAGTACTGTAAATTTCAAGTTTAACCCCGATCATATTGGTGTTTGCTTGTAAGTCGGGGACCCCCTGTATACACAGCACAGTACTTGAACCAATAGGTGATCAAATATTTTACAAAGGTTGTTATGTTGACTGGCCATTATCAATAAAACATTCAGTTAATACCATGTAATGAATGAATGACTGAAATACTAATGACAAGGCAAATCCTATACTGACAGATATAATTTGGGAAATTATATATTGTATTCATATTTGTTAACAAGATTTTCGTCCATTTTTTCAAACATTCTGGCCAGTAAGACGAGGAGTCCCGAACATCGGGTTACTTTTAAGTTACCCAACAAATGGATTCGTCAAAGCTGCTATTTGGGCTTGATGAATCCATTTGTTTGGGTTTCCTCTTTGGACTAATTACCCGGATTGTTTAAAAAGTGGCCATCTACCTCTTGCATCTTAACGACGTTAAAAAGTTATCATTCAGTAATTTACAGAAAGTTGTGTGATAAAGGTTTGGTCTTGGAATGTATGAAGTAGCTTTGTTGCTAATGCATGTTCAAGTTATGAATACAGTATATCACAGGAGCAACAAGTGGAGACATAAAGTTTCAAATGAGCTTTGCTCTAATGTTACTTATATTAACTCTACAGTATTCTAAAAGATATATGTTGTGATATACAATACAAACCATCCCTGCTTTCATGGATTGTCAGAAATATTGGCCATTATAGTTGCCAAAAACATTTACATAAATTTATAATATGACTCAAGCGGTTTATAGTGTTATCCACATAAATTTTGGTATTTGGAGTTTTGGTTATCAACAAAAGACTTTTTACAATTTCAGAAGAATTTCCACTGACTGATACACTGATATGGCTGTACTATGCAGTTCATATCAAAATATAAATCACCTTGAGAGTAGGGAATTTTTAACTCAACTGTCAAGTTCTACTGATATTGTGAAATATCTTTGAGCAATAAAGGCTTACCTCACACCCTCTCTCTCATTGAGGCCTGTAACACAAGGCTACTCAGAGAAGCTATGATAATTATTTTACCCATCATTTTGTGAGCAAAAAAGTTATCAGAAGCCTTGTGCATAATGAACATGAAAACCTGGCTTATGTGAAGATGAGAAGTCAGCACCATTTTTCGTACTGTAGTAAATAAAGGGATGCATTTATGACACCAAACTAGAATGACTCTCAGTGACAGGAGCAATGGTCACCAGACGTGAGAGAGAACAACCAAGGTGCAGTACGCAGGACCCTGCCTTGAAAGGCCAGGGTAGTTACAAAGTCTTTCCTCATGTCATCTGGTTACAAATGATATACTGTACAGTATAACAAAATACAGTCTAGAGAATGCTGTGTGTAACTGTCAACAGCAACAAGCACTCCTACAGTACTGTATTTACTAGTGAGGTGATGCATTTATGGGAACGAAACTAGACTGCCGAGTTGAAGGGAACATTCTTAACAGATGGTAACAAGGTTGCTGTAGTAAACTCTTTAATACCATATACAGCTGTTGCACATCTTTCTTTCAAGGTTGCTGTAGTAAACTCTTTAATACCATATACAGCTGTTGCACATCTTTCTTTCTGCAAAACCTACAGTACTAAAGTGGTCCACATTTGAATTCAAAAGTCCTTTGTTATCTCTTTGCTGATGCCACTCTTAATAATATAAGCAATGGTAGGTCTGCTGCACCTGTTTATGATTACCAGTGATACAAGTTACTGAAGACTGTAAAAAAAAGAATTGAGTTAACCTGTGCAGATTTATATAATACAGTATTGTAATATAAATCCTAATTCAAAGAAACTGTAACAGAACAGAAAAATACTGTAGTGCCATTTGATTCCCTACACTGTTGTGATCAAATGGTGTAAGTGTCCCCAACTAGTACTGATTTTTCCTTTAAATCAATGTCTGTACTGTAGTTCTTTTAATACAGTACAGTATTATGTTTTAAGATATGAGGTGCAAATCAAATTCAAATTTCCCAATCATGCAAAGATGAATACTGTACTCTATAAACATTAGTTATAGCAGGTGTTTGTTAGTTGCCGCTGTTGGGTAAATTATTGATGAAGTGCATCCTCAGGCAACAGTCCTCCAGGCTGGATCCATATGTAGCCGAGAGCAGACATAGTACAATATGCATGGTAGTAGCGGCCAGGGCTACGACACCAGTACCATCGGGGGCACTTGCATCGAAATTCTGCCTGGAACTCTGTCTTGCATACTTCACCGGTCCAGCATGTTCTCTGTGGGAGGAATGTCTGAGGTAATAAGAGAGCTTTATTTGTCTAAGTTCAATATTAACACTGATGTGAACTGTGACTGCCAACACTTTTATCATTTTAACTCTTGTGAAGTTGAAGTCTAACATAAGCGAGTGTGAAAATAAAGTCTCATTTCGTCTACTGTACTTTTTGGGAACATTCATCAATATTTAATGTATTTTTTAAGTCACTATATAAGTTTTACTACAAGAACATGGCAAATCTGGAACACCTAGCCCCTGCTGGCACCAGCCACCATGTAATGTTGTCCTTCAGATTTAACTGTTACTTGGTTCATGACAAACCAGGACAAGGTTCAAATATTACAATGGAAATTACGACGAGAAGAGGGAGGAGATGAGGAGTACTGTATACATTGACCTGACTCACTAAGGAATAAAAATGAAGATACTGTAATACTGTAATATCATAACCAGTAAAGTTAACTATTCTATCAATAAATATATACCCCAAACCAAACCCAGTGCCTCCAGGAATGCTACACATAAACCATGCGGTGGTCGGCAAAGTTAAGAAGAAAACTCAGGATTTTGAGATGTGGGTTTGGACAAATGATGAGCAGGACAGGAGGATGTATGCCAGATCCAGGAACCAAGCAAAGTCAGAGTGTAGAAGGGATGAAAAGAGTTCCAGAGGTTTTTCACCGCTACGATATGTCGAAATTAAAAACGCGAATAGGCATATCGGACCTGAGGGTTGAAGATGAAAGTTATGCGGCTCGTCGGCTGCTTGGAGGACCGGTCATGTCTCTGTTTCTCACTGTTAGCAAGTGCTGGGTATGCACTGACTCCTGGACATATCTAAACCTGCTCCAGTGTTGGCCAAGACTGGTCTTGAAACAGCTCACACTCGGTGCCGTCGTCACAGCAATCTCTGGCAGGTTGTTCCAAGAGTTCACAACTCTCACTTCAAAAAAGTTAGCCCTCGTAGTTTTCTGGACTTGCGGCTTCTTCTACCTTGAGCTGTGACCCCTTGTGGGGCAAGCGTCCGCCAGCTCCTAGTAAGAACACTCGACTGAGTAGTGCCCTTTGAGATGTTTATGCACCTCATTTAGGTCCCCCTTTGCCTGTCTGTTGTATAAGCAAGGCAATTGCAGGCGCTCTAATCTCTCTGGGTAGCGGAGATGCCGAAGTGCTGGCACCAGTCTGGTGGCCCTCCTTTGGACATTTTCAATCAACTGACAGTCCCTAGTATATCTCGGGGACCAGAAGAGGTGACAGTACTCCAGGTGGGTAAGCACCTCAGTCTTGAAGATCGTTACGAGGGACGGGCCGTCTAGATATCTGAACGACCTTCTTATAAGACCTAATAATTTAGTTGCTTGGTTCACCTTCTAACAATGGCCTGAGAACTTCAGTTCATTGTCAACATACACACCTAAGTCCTTTTCGCATTGTTTCAATTAATATAGTTAATTCGTCCTATTAGGACATATGATACGCCTCCTTACCGTTGGTATGTCCCAGGTGCATCCTCTTACACTTCATGACATTGAATCTTAGCAGCCATTTCTTTGTCCATTCTTGAAGTTCACAGAGATCTTTCTGTAGCTCTTCACAGTCTGCTTGGTTCTTAATTTCCATAAATAACTTGACATAGTCTGCAGACATTTGTATGAAGGAATGTACAGCTTCTGACATGTCATTTATGAAGCAAACAAACAACAGCGGGCCCAATACACTGCCCTGTGGTACCCCGCTTATCGCAGGTACACATAACATTTTCGTGTCATTTATCACCACACAGTGCTTGTGATCATAGAGAAAGTCTCCAAACCATGCTAGGACATTTCATCGAATCCCATACCCTTCCAGTTTAATTTTTAGCCTTTCATGGGGTATGCTGTCAAAGCCTTGGCAAAATCTAGGTATATACGTATTGTCGATATTGCCACCCCGTTCCAGAATTCGGGTCCAAACATCCAGTACCTTGAGTAATTGTGTTGAGCAGGAACGTCCCGGCATAAAACCGTGCTGGTAATCCTTTACAAGGTTGTTTCGTAGTAGATGTTCCATCATGGCATCTCTTATAATGCTCTAAAGCCAGTTGTTAATCCACTTAAAAATTTTGCCTATGATGCCATCGCAGAGGCTAGTTGTACATGTGAGACTTTGTTAAATGCCTTCAAGAAATCCATGTACAGCCCCCTTCACTAGTGCGTTTACAGAGGCTCGGAAGGTTTTGTGCAGTGTGGCAGGGCCGTGTTTGTTTATATTTGACGGAAGGAAACTCGAAATAGTAAACATATAATGGAATCAAAGAAAAATAATATTAAAACTAATATCTCAATGTAATGATTTGTGGAATGTTTATATGACAAGCCCCTGTAAATGCACTAGTGAAGGGGACTGTACAATACATCCACGATTTTCTAAGCTTAGTTGATAACAGTTACACAGCTCCCTGTCTTTCTAGGGAATTGGAAACTGTTTTCCATGAATTCTAATTTTTGTACAACTTCTGGGTAAACACTTTCAGCCCTAAATGTGGTAGAGGTGGTGGGGGTATTCAACAGGGGGAGGGAGGCAGGTGTGAGGTGTCCTATGCCTACAGTGTGCAGTGTCAAGTTAATGGTGTTTGTAACTTCATTTGCTTTCGATCATTTATTTCAAGTTCACAAAGTTTGCTAATGGAAAAATAAGATTTATGCACTGTTCCCTTACTGCTAATGTTCCACGATACAACTACAGTACTGTATCACTATGAGCATTATTGTAATACATGTATAGGTATCTGCCGTTAAGCAATCGTTACTTAGCAATAATTCGGTTTAGCGATTTAAATTTTCTCACACCCTTGGTTATGTAACGATCTGCATTATTCAGTTTAGCGATCTCCAACTCACTGGGAAAAACTCAGGAGGGAAAATTATGTTTGAATTCCATTTATCTATTCACCTACCTATCCAGTAATATATAATCACGAGTGTAATACGTATATAAAAAAAGGTGTAAATAACAAAATTAAGTGGTGTAAAATAAATGCCGAGTGTGATACTGAATATCTCCCGGCCCACTCAGAGATCGTGGCAATGTATCTTCAAGGACAACCTGAAATTTTGAAACGATTTTAGAACAAAAACCAAAGTTATTTTTTGGTAACCAGACGGGATACATATCTAGGTTTGTTATATAGAAATCATGTATTGTAGGGGTATGCTACTGGCACGCCACCTACGAACCCAGGTCATTCTTACACTAGTGATTACCATGCCTTTGAATATTGGGATCTATGCTTTGTTATACTATATTGCTCTGTATATTATTGATTGCTGTGCATTTCTGTTATTGTCGTGAGTTTGGCATGTTATTGAGTACACTGTATTGTATGGACTGTTCATTACCCTGTACTATTGTGATATTGTATATACTAAAGTGAGTGCTCCTCCACCCCTCTTTGCTCATGTCGGCTAACAGGTGGACGAGGTAAGAACTGTGTACTGTATTCCCTTTATGTTTTTGACCTTATGGCAATGATTTTTTATTCCTTTGGATATTCTGTATGAACGAATGTGTGTGTGCATGTAACAGAATAAAATAAAATAAAAAAAGAAGAATAAAATATCTCGCAGCTCACCCCCACCAGCTCTGAGTGCTACTGGGTGGTGAGTCGGCCAGGCAACTCCGCTACACACTTATGTGCAATCTCCATAGATATTATTCCTTGTTATCCCTTGTTTAAGATATCATTTCCCATTACTGTACTCTTGGATCTGTTTTTTCAGGAACTCATCCCGATCGCTAAATGACGCATCCCTGTACTAAAAAATTCGTGACTTAGTATCTTGATGGCACTTCGGTGACCTGATGGCACACTAGTTACCAGGTCACTAATTTATCCTCATTCATTATTCCCATTTCTCTTATATACCTGTAAGGGGGGAAACGATCTTCCTGCTCGTTACCGCTGCTCACTCGCTCGTTTGCTGGCCCGACCCTCACTTGGGGGGGGGGGGGGGGGGTTGGGGTTGGACAGAGGTGAGAACGTCGCTGCTACCTGTGTCACCGGCTCAGATTCACTCCAGCCGTCATTACAGTCACTACCTCCCCGCTGTTCGTCAAATTCTGGCTGAGATCTCATCAAAGGCTCTGGACTCATGGTCTGTGTCCCCAGACCTTCACCTATCGACTGTCATTCCCTGGACCCCATACCACGACCGTCAGTTCACCTCCGTCTGTGCCCGGGTGTCTCTCCCGCGGTAGCAAGACATCGGCCGCTGTCGCTCTAGTCCAGTGGATCACTGCATTCCAGAACCTTTCCCTGGGCCGCTGCCGTAGGAAATGTCTGTTCATTGTTTGATTCCATTAATTGTTGGACTTCCTTTAACTCTTGATTGCTTTAATTGTTTGACTCCCGTCATTGTTATTTGATGTTTGTTGAGTGGTGTCAGAGTTTTGTGTTATGTTAAGATCCTGATTAGTCTGGTAAGGGACTTCTATCCCTAAGTCCCAGGCCTTTACAATACCAATGTTAATTGATCTTGGTGTTTCTTTACTCTATTACCCAATCCTTCTATAGTGGGTAACTCAAGGTCACCACTAATGGATATCTCTGGTTTATTGCTTTATTTTCCTCTTTTTCCTGTAACTGGCAGCCTGAGGCAACTGTTACTTAACCATTTGGCATTTCACTGAAACATATAAAGTCGATAGCAACTTTACCTCAGTTTCTGCAAACCCATACAGTACCTGTCCACCTTTTAAGCCAGTTGTAAGTCTTACCTCATTATCATACTCCTTGATAGAGGTGTCAAAGTGTGGCCCACGTCCAGGCTTGGCATCCACAACCAACATTCCTCCAGTAATTACCACCGCCACCATCATCAGCAACACTACTCGACCCATCATTAACGGCACCGTGGACCCAATCGACATCTGCAAAATATTATGTTGTTGAAAAAAAAAAAATTAAACTTGGCATGTGCGATATCAATTTTGGAAACCATACATAACAAGAAAATACTTTTGAGGTAATACACTTATGTGACAATTAATGGTACAAAATCGTCATGTGTTCCGTAAATGCTATGCCAGATGCTATTCATTCTTCCATGAAAGTGTATGCTGACAAATTATAAGTACAGCATGTGTACAGTATAATGGAATATGAAATACTAAAGGAAGATCTCTATTGGCTTCAAGAGTAGTTACACAGGAATGAATATTGGAATAACAACGTAAAGAAGTGCAATAGGATGCACCATGGTTGTACCAATAATATCTTAGTGATGACATTTCTCTACGTGAAATTAGATTTGAGAAAGATTTGAGTGCTTATGGTGATAATGAAAAGAAGTTCTCAGGTAATTGTGAGAAGACGATTCTTGCTAATAAACTGGTGTCTCTGAGTTACACCAAAGACTACCAATTAATTGAGAACATCTAAAGGAGAGTCACCAAACGAGTGCCGGCACTCGGATAAGAGAGCCACCAAACGAGTACCGGCACTCGGATAAGAGAGCCACCAAACGAGTACCGGCACTCGGATATCTCACTTACCAAGAGATTAAAACATCTCCACTTGCATTTTTTTTTACAGGGAATAGTCTACCCGGGCACAGGTCATCGACCCGCAACGGGGCCTAGGGGGCGAAAAAAAGAGTAAAAAGAAATTAAAAATAAAAGAGAAAAAGATTATATTAATCTACAACAAGATGATGCCGGAAAAACCAGCTTTTTGAAGCGAGACATAGTATGAGTGTGGAAACAGAAGGAGGCAGAGCATTCCACAGTTTGGCTGTGTGAGGAAAGAAGGATGTACTATAACGGGTTATGCTAGTGTGAACGACAACACACAGAAATGGTGGACACCGCGGGCAAGACGAGTGTTGACCAGCCCACGACCTTGCCGGTGGTACGCAGGATGCCAAATCCACCGAACATTGCCCATTAAAGTACTGTACCTGTAAAAGAGAGAGTGAAGCAACATTGCGGCAAAGAGAAAGGGAAGAGAGATTATCAACTAAAGGAGGAGAGTTAATAAGACGAAATACCATTGATTCCACTCTTAACAGTTGGACAGAAGAACCACCCCAGACATAAGAGCAGTGCTCCGTGTTAAGACGAATGAATCTCTTATAAACTTGAAGCAACTGCTCAGGAGTGATGTAGCTATGGCATCTGTACAGCATTCCCAGCTTTTGGGAGGCAGCTTTAGCAATGTTGTGGATGTGTGACTTCCATGACATATTAGAGGAAATGGTGAGGCCTTGCATATCTATTTTAGAATTTGGCAGAATGATTGCATCCTGAAATGTGATTGGTGGAAAATCATCTAATTTGGAAAGTGTAATTGGTAAATACTGTGTTTTATTACTGTTGAATTTATCTAAGTTTCTCCCTCCCTATTCGGAGATGACTACTGTAGAAGGCAAGGGATGATTTAGTATTAGTTTATAAGCATATTTAAGCACATTATTCCGTCAAATATACCTAGTGTATATGGAGTTATCAGATGGGTGACCTACAAGAAGTCACAGCCTCAAACAAGAGAAGCTAACTTCTTTGGAATAAGACTTGTTAGCTTTTAGAATAACCTGCCAGAGAATTTTGTGACAGCACCAAGTGTGAGCTGCATTAAGTCCGAAGTTCACCAACACTAGCACATGGAAGAAGTTATAAAGTGAAATTAAATAAGCATGTAAACTAATCTAAAATAACATCACCACCAAACCATGAGATTGTCACCAAGAAACTCCTGAAAACCAAATAAAATGCGGTTCACCAACAACCCCAAAAACATTTTAATCAGGTATTTCACCATGAAAACAAAAGCACATCACTATGACACCATCAGCCCTTGACCAACATCTGGCTGAGAATGGGGTTGGCCTTGAGGAAGAGGCACCAGCCTCATTGTGAGTTTCCTGCTGTGCTCGCCTCAACACAGGTACTGTCGTGTCGACTACTTTAGTATTAGCCGCTTCCTCTTGTTACCCCACAACCACAAGAAACTCTGCGACACTTCTTAGTAAGAGGGTAGCACCACCCAGCGTATTTAAGACGCCATTAGTGGTTCGTTGGTGTAAATTTGGAACAATTGGAAGTGGATCGAGATTGAATGCGATATTTAACCATCAATCCATGTGGAGTCTACGAAAATGTGTTCTACTTGGAACTAATGCTAGAGGTGGATTAGCTAGTGGAAGTGGCAACTAGCCACTTGTTCCTGGACGGAAAACTACAGTAACCACTATTTATTGAATCTGTAGAAGACAATTAATCACCTGGGGCAGGATCAGTGGAACACACAACTTACTTCTAGGTGTTGGATGAATGGAACAGTCTCCCAACCCCTCCAGAGTGGATTAGTCATTAATGGAACAGGCAACTAGTAGATCGGTTTCTAAAGGGCCAATTGCTTAGTGTGTGATATTTGTTCATATAAATCCTAATTTTATGTTAATTTAACTTCGCCGTCAGTTGTACACGTCTGCAAGTCCCGACCATGTTTATTTTCCTGAAATGAAACGAAAAATGTCGTGCTGGAACTATGTTGGATTATGTATATTGTCATAGTCTTTCTCATTTTCTTATTGAGAAAACCAAATGAAATAAAGACACGCACAAGACCGAAGATGATCATAGTAAACAAGATCCTCAAGAGAGAGGTCGTCCTTGAGTAACCCCTCTCCAGCATCCTGCTCGTGGCGTCACCCTCAGGACATTAAATTATTAGGTAAATGCGTCCTAAGTTCGCGATTTAAAATTGGTTTGTTTTCTTCGGGAGTTTCACTACCGTATACGCTATTTGTTTTACTGCAAAGAAACTTAAGAGTCAAGTTTCCTACAGGCAGTCGGCCTGTCGGCTTTACTTCATAGAAACTTAACCCTGGTTTTAAGTTGTATTAATATGTCTGACGCTCAGTGGCGTGTTTCTTCTTTAAATCAGTTAAACACTGTAGTTTGTTATTTCCCCGAAGGCGCAGAGAGGTCGCTATTTACTTGCAGCTTCATAAGTAAATTCAAGCTCGCTTTTCCCTTGCTTCCCCATGATACCATCAGATTTGCGTTGCACACAGTTCAGTGAAAATCCTGAGAAAAAAAACAAACAAATCATTACAACGGATGCTAGCATGAAGGATATTTTCACCGTCTCATAAATATTTAAGGCTGAAGATACTTGTAATACGATAATTTGGCAGTTGTTCAGATGAATGAACGCAGTATTGTACAGTATTCCGGAAGATTAAACATCAGCGCCAAGGTCCAGAGGTGTGTGGGTAGTATTGAAGGGGAAGTGTCATTGTCCCACTTTTCCTGCCTAGTGTTTCTTGGTAGTCATCTCACTACGCCCTCGAGCTCCTGGCTCATTCCTGGAAGGCAGACACGTAAAGCATCCCTAGTGTGGTATCCATCAAGCGGGGCAAAGAATACTGTGACCTACCGGGCAATCCGTCCGGAAAAAAAGAAATAGATTGCCCTTACTACCACACCAAAATATTTTTCTCCCTGTCGGGATAAGATACCTTCACATAATTATATTCATTCTCTAGTCATTACTTGGAAGACCTTGGAATATGAAAGATGTAATGGGGCGCCTAATGTGAGAGGCGGGACCACATAACTTAGGTAATGCTGAGTGGAGTGAAACTGGCGACACGAGTCATCAGAGGCTCCCTCACCCCGTCTCCACACATTCCCCAGGTCCACCACCGTCCAGGTGCTCCCTCACCTTCAACCATTCGCTCTTGCCTCCCTCATCTATCATATCCTCTCTTAACCTCTGCCCTTCACTTTCCCTACTATACCCCTTGCCTCACTTCCACTCCCCTCTCCGGGTTGCTCGACCAGTGGCTGCCTCACCCAGTCCCTTCACCTTTAACCATCTACGTCTCGCCGCGGACCCGCCAGCCGGGAACCTCCCTCCCTCCCCTCTCCTGCCTACTCTTCTCCTCTCTCCCTTCCTGCCTCATCCCCTCCCCTAACACCCTGTACCCTTTAGTATGTTTTGTGTTCTATATTTAGCGTATTCGTTTCTTGTACCGTTTCGCCCACATTCATATCACCACCCTAGTCCGTTTTACCATTGATGCCTTGTTGTTTAGGTTTCCGACGTTCTCACTCACCTCAGTTACTTTAATCATTATCATTTAGTCTCACCATTACATAATTATTTTTATTCGTCACTATTATCCCTGACCATCACCCAACTTCACTCGTCATTCTTAATAACCATTCAGGCTTTTTTTTTCTTCATAAAGATTGCCCCCAATCCTCCCCCCCCCCCATTTTTATGCAAATGCAATCATTACTATGTTACGTGGATCATTTTTTATGTCATTCTACATAAAATAATATGAAATCTTAACAATATCTCTTGAAGCATGATTTTAACCTTCAATGGCGCGTGCCTGGCCTACCTCACCCAAGTACAACATGCCAAGAAAATATTTCCTGCCACTACTATTATCATCCCTAATAACCATCGCTCTCATTATCATTCAGTTTTAACACAATCATAAATTACCCACTCTTGTCAGTCACTGCTACTCATTATCAGTCATTGAAAATCATTATGACTTGCTGGCAGCTTCACCATCAGTTATCATCACTACCATTCATTATCAGTCATCATCAGCACCACTCATCACCACCACCAGTCATTATCACCACCACCCTCGTGTTTAATCATCCTCACTATCACTCAGAGGCTTGTTTTCACCTCAGTATACACCTTGGACATCATCCTTCATCATTACCTTCCTCCACTGCCGCCCGTGACATGTTCTGGAACTGTTTAACGTCGCAGCGGTTGTTTCTAACTTGTGTCCGGGTAGGAAATGTTAATGGCTTGGCTGTCCAACTTGTCCATAGTTTTATCTTCACTTAACTTTATCCGTTTTTCCATTTTCCATTTTATTTTTTCTGTTTTAATTTAGTCAGACGATGGGTTAATTTGGCTGTTAAGCCGCACTGCTGGCAAATACTGGGCATCTAAGGGCATTTGAATGTACTTAAACAGGCCCCCCCCCCCCCAATAAAATGCTCATCAGTAATTAATAAGACTAATTTTAAAGTGGTTTGTTTTAATCCATTCTAGTAAAACCAGATGGCAGGTAAAAATATATTTTTTCTAAGCCTTCGTAAATAATGCTATAATTTTTTTTATTAGTTTTAAGATTTTCACAAACGCAATAGTCTGCCAGTTCTCGTAAGTGAATGAATGTCTTCTGAATTTGCTTGATGTAAAATCTAGAATGTTATCAACGCAAAAATGACCATCAAACTAAAAAGCTGAACTTCTGGCAGCGTCATAACTACGAACAAGAGGTAGTCTGGGGGTAATTCCTGAACGACGCAATGTATACAAACAAGGTGCGGCCCGCCTGTGTCACCAAGAAGGATAAAATTGGGAGCAAAATTAATTCAATACGATACAGTTGTCGATAGATAATAGGTAGGAAGAATACAGTTACTCACGGATTAAACACTTAAGTTGTTATTTTAGACTGAGATGAGGAAAGGGGGCAGGTGGTCTTAAACTTTTCAACTTCACCATAAATAATTTCATCTTTACTGCACATAATCACAGTGTGTCACCATTTTTCGTCTACCTTGGGGGATCCGCGTTTAGTTTCAATACAGTTTAATTTTCGTTATTTTATTGTTATCTGTGGGGAAGACGTAGTGTCACTCTCACCAGGGAGGTTGATTAGTGGCAATACATTACGTTCAGAGCTCTGGAATTCTGCACATTTTTTTCTGTCTTCTCTCGTAGGTAAACGTCAGCGTGGGTACTTAAAATTTGTGTTTGTAATAGATGAGGCAATTCATGTCCAAGTGAAAACGAAACACCCTACACAAATGTATATAGTTGCATTGAAATATATTGGGATGAACGAATCACTTAAAGGTTGGCCGTTATTTACTCTGTGCCTGGTAGCGAAGCCTTGGCCGGCCAGTCTCTAGGGTAAAAGTTTGTCGGTACGGGGCTGGGGCTCTGGGATAGGGGGTGTGCCAGGCTAGGCTCTCCAGAGCGTAAAGTCGGGGCAGACTTATCCAATAACAAAACAGTATCACAAACATGGAACACAGTTGGTTGCCTCCAGAGTATCAAATGTTGTGAGAGGCAGCACCAGCCATCGGTACCATATATTGAGCATTAAATAACTTACTTACCCCCTTCTAACCAGCACAAGTCATCACAACGTACCTACACCCAGCACCACCCCCACACAAACACACACTCAGCACCACCACACATACAAACACACACTCAGCACCACCCCCACACAAACACACACCCAGCACCACCCCCACACAAACACACACTCAGCACCACCCCCACACAAACACACACCCAGCACCACCCCCACACAAACACACACTCAGCACCACCCCCACACAAACACACACCCAGCACCACCCCCACACAAACACACACTCAGCACCACCCCCACACAAACACACACTCAGCACCACCCCCACAGAAACACACACCCAGCACCACCCCCCACACAAACACACACTCAGCATCACCACACATACAAACACAAACCCAGCACCACCCCCACACAAACATACACCCAGCACCACCCCCACACAAACACACACTCAGCACCACCCCCACACAAACACACACCCAGCACCACCTCCACACAAACATACACCCAGCACCACCCCCACACAAACACTCACCCAGCACCACCACAAACACAAATCCAGCACCACCCCCACACAAACACACTCCCAGCACCACCCCCACACAAACACTCACCCAGCACCACCACAAACACAAATCCAGCACCACCCCCACACAAACACACTCCCAGCACCACCCCCACACAAACACACTCCCAGCACCACCCCCACACAAACATACACCCAGCACCACCCCCACACAAACATACACCCAGCACCACCCCCACACAAACACACTCCCAGCACCACCCCCACACAAACACTCACCCAGCACCACCACAAACACAAATCCAGCACCACCCCCACACAAACACACTCCCAGCACCACCCCCACACAAACACACTCCCAGCACCACCCCCACACAAACATACACCCAGCACCACCCCCACACAAACACACACCCAGCACCACCGCCACACAAACACACTCCCAGCACCACCCCCACACAAACACACACCCAGCACCACCCCCACACAAACACACTCCCAGCACCACCCCCACACAAACATACACCCAGCACCACCCCCACACAAACATACACCCAGCACCACCACACACACCTAGCACCCCCCCCCCCCCCCAACACACAGTTTACCGCGGGGATGAAAATAAGGCACCAGTAAAGCATATTCAATATACTGGTATACCAAATACAAATAAAAAACGTATTCACTGTGCACTTTACAACGGTGTTCTGTTTTAAATACCTTATCCTGTGTGTGTGTGTGTGTGAGAGAGAGAGGTTAATCAGTATGGTGGTGTGGTACAACAGGTGATGCAAGGTGGTACAAGACGGTGGTGTGGCAGGACAGGTGGTGTAAGGCAGAGGTGTGGCAGGACAGGTGGTGTAAGGTGGTGATGGTGTGGCAGGGCAGGGGGTGAAAGGCAAAGGTGTGGCAGGGCAGTGGGTAGCGTTACAGAATAATGCCTAGTGGACGTGTTGCAGTACTGTGGGGGTGTGACGGGATAATTAGTAGTGACGGGACTGGATATAGTGTGGTGAGACAGGTGATTCATTGAGGGGAGATGGATGAACAGGTAGTTTGGAGGGTGTGTGGTGTAGGAGGACAGGTGGCGCGGGGTGGAGAGACCAGCTACCTGCCATGCCACCGCAGTATTGAACGTAGGCACTGAGGCAGCTTTGGAAACCACCATCACCACCACAGCTCCTCTTGATGTCTCGCCCACACTGCATGTTTACCTCTCACAGTCTATTAAACTACTGTAGTTGTCCACTTAATAAAGGCATTTGTGAATTCTGGTGTGTAGTTGTCTGTCTGTCTGTCTGGCAGTGTTCAGGGGGCGGCTTAAGAGGCCACTGGAATGTAATTGGAACAGATTGTACTGGTTCCCGCGTGATTTCCATTTGCTTATCATTATACAGCATTTTCCGTATTATAAACAGTGTTCTGGTCCATAGGGTAAGAAAAAATAATAATATAATCCTTTGTATTTAAGATTTGTAACATACATAGGTAGTGTCATTTATAAATTAATTGAGCACCTTTTTTAATTTTAAAATTGTTAAACGTATTACCAAATCAAGATTTAATTAAAAACCCGTCATATCAGTTCGTTATATTTTAATATTGGCCAGCGAGTGTCGCAACCCAGGGTATGATGCCTGACAACTGATATGACATAAAATGTAAATATTGCAACATTAATTCAATTACCCTGGACACACTAGATATTTGAAAATTCAGTTCATATGACTTTTCATACTTTTTTTGTTTTACCAATGAATGCTAATGTTGCCACTAGCTATTGCCTTGTTGATAAAGTATTTTGTAATATTTCAGAAAACTTCACTTGATGGTCCTAGTAATGAAAGTTAGGGCGATAAAATATAAGCAATGAAATTTTGTTACATGATATCAAACAAATTTAGAAGTATGTATTTGCCTGGTGGCCCATTTATTGCGAACGTTCAAACTGGTGCGCTTACACACACACACCATTTACTAGGGACGTTTCCAATTGTCTAGTTTATCTTACTATAGAAGGATAAGGAGCGAATTATCAGAAGTTTGTCAACACCTCATATTGGCATGTTTGCAAGAAGCGTTATGAACTATTTTAAATAACCTCTAGAGCAGTGCCGGATTTAGACCTGTGGAGGCCCATGGGCAGCCTCTTTGTGGAGGCCCCCCTCATTATAACTACCCAAGAGGGTGGGGTGGCGAGTGAAGCGAGCCTAAACATCTGGGAGTTCCGGGGGGCGCTGTAAGCCCCCCGGGAAATTTTTGAAATTTGAACACTTCTTTGGAGAATTTTGAAGCCATATGCAGTTATATTGAGGAAATTAGAACATTGAGAATTTTTTAATTAACTGTATATTTATTGATAGTGTACAAATTCCCAACACACACAAAAGTGAGACATGACTGGAGTCATTCATGTGGTTTCAAGTCGACCAGCCCTGATATGTGGAGGTCCCCAGATTGTGGAGGCCCCTGGGAAGCTGCCCACTTTGCCCACTCCTGAATCCGGCCCTGCTCTAGAGTCTAACACGTCACCACTTCCCGCGGCCTCCTGTCCACCCTTCTTCATTGACGTCCTAACATTCTCATGTAATTAATTTCGCACAAACGCCGGCTTTTTCGCAACTAATCCAAACAAATCTAATAAAACGTAATTGGTCTCAATTCTGTATATCCACCACACGCTTCAGCTACGAGGACACGATCAGGATTACTGTGTTGCCCCACCTGCTATTTTTAAACTAATATACTGTAATAAGTGTGAATATATTAAATCACCAGTAGGAACCATGAGGTACACACCATAGCTCACCGTCAGTAGCAACGAGCGATGGTTGAGTGGGTGGTGGGGACAAGGACGAGTACGGCTGTAAATGACGCGTTAACCAAAAGGTTGAGTGATGACTTGAAGGGAGTGGAGGGGCGGTAGCAGGACAGTATCATCTAAAGTGAGCAGCTGAGTGATGGTTCAGCAGGGGAACACTTGTATTAATACGGAGAAGTACAGTACTATTCGCCCTCACTTAAAATGATAAATTCCTGTAAATTACCTGTAACTAGACTACCTATGGGGAGTGTAAGAAGTGACGTATGTTATTCTGTAGTCTGCAATTCGTTTGTTCTTTGCCTGACAAAACCAAAGTGGTACTGTATGACTTCACATGTGTTAAGAATTTCTGATCTCTGGAATCGATGAGGTTCCACGTGTAACCTTTGTTCACCGATGAATTTATTAAAGTCCTGCTGACTAGTTGGAATCGCTAAGTTGATAAAACTGTGCAAGGCCTCCGTACCACAGTATATCGGTTAGTTCTAACAACGGCAGTGTGTTATTTTTACGTAAAACGCAAGACAGGTAATACAAAACCACGTGACGCGGGTGACATTACACCTGTCCGGGAGAATATTTCTTGTATCATCGAGTTGGCACGAAATTATGTCTCCAGCAAGACCTTTCCTCTCCTTTCTTCCATGTTCCCTCTAAGTGAAAAACAAATTCGGACATTTCATTTCAGAAGATACTCTGAAATCATGCCTGTTTTAATTAGCAATCTGATACAGTATATAATGACTGTTTAGTGTCAGTTCATCCGCCCGTCTCGAGAGGCACACCAGGGGGTCCGGACCTTCGTTTTCATTCATCCAGAGAATTCCAATACTTTTTCTTAAATTTAGTCTTGTACTCAGAAATTTTTGTATGGTAAAAAGTAATTACTATTGATATCAGCTGGGTGGGTTCGCTGTGCTCGCCATGTTCCCTCACCCACAACCTCGAAGATCCTCCTCTTTTGATACTCCTGGTTCCGCCCCTGACTGTTCATTATGACCTCTGCTCTATATCGGTTGTTGCTTCATGTTTTGACTTATTGTTACTTCAAACCTGCGTTGGTTATATCTTTATCCCTATTGATCATTGCTTCACACCTGTTCTGATTAATGACTAACACCTGATTGGGTTATTTCGTCACATAAATGTTAGTTGTTGGTGATTGAAGCCTCATACCTATGCTACTTAGTATTTTGAATTTTTTTGATTAAGGCTTCACAAGTGTTGACAATAAAACTGACATTAAAAATACAGGTGTAGACGAAATTAATGGAAGCAACACTGGCGTAAACAACAAGACTCAGGTAGACAAAAACAATAAGATGTAAACAAAACTGCAACAGGTAAGACTAGTATGACAACACTTGAGCACAACAATACTGTACTGATGTAAACGAGACGGAAACAGTAAGATTGGGTTAGATAAGAACATAAGAATGGAGGAAACTGTAGCTGTCCTATTGGCCCATACTAGGTACGTAGTTCCATTTACACTAAACCCCTATAGCTCAGATAAGATGGGTGTACAGTATACCGCAAGACTGGTATAAACAAGACTAGTAGACAGCAAGATCTGGCATAAACAAGACAAGTAGACACTGATGTAGACAGCAACCTTTGAGTAAACAAGAGTGGTGTAGACAAATACAGTAGAATGTAGACAGGACTGAAGCAGACTGTAGACAACATGATTGAACTACAATTCTACGCTAAAGAATGTAAATCACACTGATGTAGATTGGACATTATTCTGAAGTATACTGTACGTTAGTGTTGACAATAACAAATGCACAACAAATGGATTGGTGTAGAAAATAATTATAAGGGTGGATAACAAGATTTATAACTACGAGATGAAACCCGTATAAACAACGGCAATAATGTAACCAAGATAATTACTGACTCGATTGTATAGTGTAACCTAGTGTGAAAAACACTCTTGACATTGCAGATGAAATCATGACCTCTTGATTCGTGAAACTTACGATCCAAAAAAATCATAGTGAATTAGTGTAGAAAACATTGCTGTTAAACAATCCTACTAACCTTGGTAACGTAGTGATTAATAACAGAGGCTAAATATTTATACGCGCCACCTTGTACACTCAACGTCTACTGATGCACCACTTCCCCTCACCGCTTGCTCCCTCACATTGTCGGCGGCGCAGTTTATAACACAACCGGAGACCCTGACGCCGCTGCCAGACGCTTGATGTGTGTGTGTTGTTCCTACTACCCTCAACAAACTGATCCACATCGAAGGTGTCAAGTCGCCTTTAGGTATGCAACTACAAAATGTATGATTCATAAAGAGTAACTGTTGCATGCTTCGCAATTTAGGCAAAGTTCTTATCATCACTTCCAGACCTTTAATAACCAGTATTGTTTAGGCTATCAGTATGATACTAATACATGTTGCTTCACCCAAGGTACAATCTTCTATGTACCTTGGCTTCACCCGTCAGGTATATTTACCGAATGACCACCTGTTAGAGGTAGACATGCCAAGGGAAGGAGCGGTTTTGTCCTTCGAGGGTTATATTACGTGTGTGGGTTTTTCTAGCAGGCATGTGTTCACACGGGTGTGTTTTTCACGCTTCAGGTCGCCTGCATTTACTCATGATGAAGGATGTAAGCAAAATAATTATTAAGCCACAAATGTAAATGCGATAAGCAATTAAAGTAATTGGGAAACTATCAAAAGAGCCCACTATTTGTTAATTTGATGTAGTACTTCACTCCTAGCGGATTATTGTCAAGAGCGTTTTGCTTCCCAAACAATACAAAATACTAAAACTCATTTTTTTTCTTTTACGGGGAATAGTTTACCCGGGCTCAGGTCATCGACCCACAACGGGCCTAGGGGGCGAAAAGATAAGAGTAAAAATAAATTAAAAATATAAAGAAAAAGGCCATATTAATCTACACCACGAAGATGCCGGAAAACCAGCTTTTTAAAGTGAGACAGCTTGTATGAGTATGGAAACACAGAAGAAGGCAGAGCATTCCACAGTTTAGTTGTGTGGGGAAAGAAGGGTGTACCATAACGGGTTATAGCTCAAGGTTGAAGAAGTCGCAAGTCCAGAAAACTGTGAGGGAAAACTTTTTCAGAGTGAGAGTTGTGAACTCTTGGAACAATCTGCGAAATAGTGTTGTGACGGCACCTAGTGTGAGCTCTTTCAAGACCAGACTTGACCAACACTGGAGCAGGTTCAGGTACATTCAGCGGCCGGTGCTGCATGCCCAGTATTTGCCAACTTTAATAGCTATGATATTCAGCGTAGAGTCTGCGTTCTTATACCTTTTTGAGTCAGGCTAGTGGTTACTCCTCATCTCCTCCCTCATCTCGTCGTAATTTCCATTGTAATATTTGAACCTGGCCTGGTTTTGTCATGAACCGAGTAACAGTTAAATATGAAGGACAACGTTGCGGTGGCTGGTCCCAACAGGGACTAGGTGTTCCAGCTTGACCACCATACTCTCCTCGTTAGTCATGATTAGGTCCAGTGACTGAGTGTTTGCTTTAAAAAGTAAAGGTTTCAAGGTCAAGGTCAATCAGGGTATCAAGATCGGATGCTAAAAACAGCCCTAAAACTACTGATGATCTAAAAGGCTGATTCTGTTGTCAAAATGATCTTTATAATAAAGCAGAGCCACACTCTAAGGCACGTGCAACCCACCCTATCACCTGGTCATACACACGGGGTCATAAGGTCACGTGACCGCTAGGTTTGCTTACTCTTAGAGGAGCATCAGTCTTCTCTCTACAAAATTTACAGTTTGACACTATCGCCAAAAAGCACGCTGTGTGTCAAAATTCATGTTGACTTACTATATTGAATTTTGGATTGACCGCTAAACTTGCCTCCAGGCTGGATTTACACGGGGATCGACAAATCCGATCTCAAACCCGGTTTGAATCTTTGTGTTGGCTCAAGACAGCGTTCTGAATACCCACATTCTTCAATCTTTGTTAATCCTTGGTTTAAACCTTCATGTGGTTTCAAACCAGAGTTCTGAATTCGGGCCTAGGCGTTCATGAGATATTAGTCCTCATTTATTGCAGAAGCAAGTGTACAGATGCGTGCAGACTTCCTGTAGGTGCAGGAGCTACATTAGTTTTTACAACTACACTGCCGAGGAGATGTTTGAATCTTTCTTCCATCCGTAATCTTCTCGAGATGACATTTTCAATAGAGGAGTGTTACCTTTGGTCCAGATGAAGGCTTGATATAGGGGTCTGTTCAAATGGAGGAGTAGAACATCTGCTGTTGGTGGGGGCACTCCACTCTTTGAGACTTGTGGCAGAACAATTTTTCCAGTAGGAGATTGACTTTTTCCAGGTCGGAGGCTTTGTTATAGAGGCAGCATGTGAACCTATGAAGAATTATAAAGCTTTCATCCATTGCACTAATGAGGGAGAGGCCCATCATTGAGACTGTTTATTGTCGAGTTAGTTCTTTACCCAAGTTCTGCCATGATACTTCTTTGCAGCTTGGGATTGTGTGATGTGGTTCAGCCAAACTTATTTCTCTTTGAATGCCTTTTCGAAGACTGACAGATTTTATGGAATGGCGACTGGAAGCATTGCCACGAGAGAGTGCCTTTCATAACATTTCGTAGCTCACCATGTATCAAAGGATAGCAATTTAAATGTAACGTGTGCTGAATATAGAGGCAACTGACATACGGTAGTACTCCACCTACAAAGGGCCACAAGTCTTGCCAATGAGAGAAGAAATATTTCTGTGCAAATGTTTAGAAATTTATGTAAGTGAATAATGGTACAGATGTAAATGGGAGGTAAATTAGCTTTTGTTTGCAGATGACACGGCTCAAGTGGACGATTTAGAAGAAAACTTGATAAAGAAGGTGTGCATGCTTTAAAAATTTGTATACAGTACTGTACTAGGTGACAATTACTAGTTAATGTGAGAAAAATATATGTTGAAAGTACAGTAAATAGAGAAGGAAGAAATCTTGTACAGTATTTGGGTTACCTTCAATAGGGATAACTGGAGAAAGTGGAGTGTTTCAGGTGCTTAAGCCTTCACTGTAAAGACCATAAAACAACACTGATCCAATATACATACTTGACAGTGCTGTACTGCATGCTATAAAGCTGTATGATAAGAATTTACAGTGTTCTATTCAAAATAGGAAAATAATACTGTATATTGTTTGAGATCAATCTTTACTAAAAAATTTTGTACCATCAGCAACCCATTTACCAGTGAGCTTAATGGTTACTCACAGAACACAGTACATGGTGGACATTGTTTGCTTACAGCTATATTTATACATTATAGAAGAATGAAGTCAACAAGATAAGAAATAAACATATAATTGTTCTCTTTAATCACTTCACAAATGGATAACTGGCAGGCCTGCATACCTTTCAGTAAATGACTCTTGTCTTCAGGTTTAAATTCACTTGTTCTTTTCTGACTCTTATACCACTTCTGGTTTTGATCCAGATGACTTTACATCAGAGGCAATATTTTATTTTGTCATACCCCAACCTGTGTCTGTTGAGTTCTTGATATTCCCCTTAATCAAGTACAGTACTGTACTGCACTGTACCAGTACAGGGGTACAGTATTCACAATTCTATATTCAAACCTTGATTTTTTTCTTTTATGAACTCAGATGTAGCAAATAACTTCATACATTATTTGGGCTGTAATTTTAAGATATAAATGTTTTATTGTTTTTCCCCCAAAAATGCACCTCGTCAAAGTAAGTTCGCAAAGAATATCCTTAGAGTAATCAATCCCTGCATGTGATAGCTTGAACAAAAATCTAACTATACCTGTATAAACTCTTAAGTCTCTTTCATTTTTGCCTCTTCCCGGAGGAAGCAATATCTGGAACAAAATGGCAACAGGTATTGGAGAGTCGGTGAGCCATAGATGCAGAAAAAACACTGATCAGTTAGTAACGTCTGTTTTGCCATTGGCATAGAGGCAGTTTACCATTTACACTATTGAATAAAAATTTACAGGGATTTACTGTACTGCATTCTAACACTATGATGTTGTGCGAATTTGATTTACTTTATACATTCAAGTACTGTACATTATGGAATACATGTAATGTGCTGTACAGTACAGTACACTGTTAAGTGCAAAAGATACTAGCAAAGAGCATCTTCAACTGTAGAACTGCCATTACAAAGTATAGGTGTACTACCGGATTTTACAGCGTATAAGATGCCCCCCTCACCCCCCATTTCAGCAGGGAATACTGTATTGGGGAAAAACACGTTTGCCTGTTTTTGGCCTCATGAAGAAAATTACGTGTACAGTATTTACATGAAATTAGGAGTTGAAAAATAACCATAATATAGTCTCACAGCTCTGTCTGGAGTGAGTGGAAGGGAGAGAGCTAGGGAATGTGACTATAGTGATGAGTTTTATGTTACAAGTACAAAACTATTACTATAACATACAGAAAAAAACAAGGAATATTATCACAAACTTGTGAACATAGAAATGTGTCCCTTTGTGTTTGACCTGATGAAAAGTGTTTATTTTACAAATATTTATTTTTGGCACAATATGTATGTAGGATTGTGTGTGCATCCAACAGACAAAAAATTAAATAAAATAAAGTTACATACTGTATATCTAACCAAAATTACAAGTTGAAAACTAACAATTACACTTCACAGCTCGGCGTGGTAGCTACAGTGATGAGTCTAACTTGGCAACAATGTCACCAGCAATCTTAACAGATGCAAATGTGAAGAATTTTGTTTAAAATTAATTAATTCAAAGTACTAATGTGCAAGTATGCACTACATATTTTTAATTCTGGAGTTAGGCTAGGTAGTGTTTAGCTTACTGGAGAGAGCAACTGGGGGATTCATAAGCCTATAGGAGACTGCACCTTCACATACAGGATGCAGGCTGATTTGTTTCAGCCATTTATCCAACAAAAACCGTGCATCTTATATGCCGTACAATACGGTAATCATTGAAATGCAAAACCGATTACTAACTCCTGGTCAACAGGCAACGAATCATCTACGTATCACAGAAAATATGTGCAATGATATTAATGAGTGAACTGTGATTAATACAGTACCCCTCTCTGAAGCTTTTAATGCACCTAAGAGGCATACAGTATTTGTAATCTCCCTGAAGAAACTGGGGAGTAGAGTCAACTACTGTACAGTATTCCTAGTTGAGAGTTGTGCGATGAAATACTGTACAGTCAACCCTCGCTTTATGCGGTCCCACATTCCGCTTTTACGCGGTACCCTGCCGAAACCGGAATGCTCACATTCCGCGGTGCGTGTACCCCTTTACGCGGAGAGCGGCTGGCGAGCCTCGCCATTTTTGGATCCAAACCTACCGCCATCCGCCATGTTGTGTAAGCGGCGTGAGCATGGTGCGCACAAGGTCGCCCAGTCATCAAAACATTACCGAGTTCTTCACCCGCCACAGCCGGCCCAAGTCAGTGATAGTGATAATTATAGTGAGGATGTGGACTTATATGGACTTTGAGGGGTTTGACAAAGAGGCCCTGCAAGCCTTTGTGGTGGACAGTGATACAATTGATACAGGTGAGGGCCAATAATCTGCCCTCTGCCTCGGAACCAACCGCCCATCCCCGTGTGCCCAGCCATCTTTTCTACTAATATAAGTGTTAAAAAACCTAATATTATTGATATTTCTCTTAATTATTAATTGTGTGTGCATACCATCATAAAGTTAAGATAATATTTTTACTACAACATAGTTGTGTGTCGTCAAAAAGTGGAGTTTGGGGGTCGGCTTGGTCTCTATTTCAATTAATCCCATATGTTATGTTGTTCACTTTATGCGTTTCTCACTTTCTGCGGTACCCTGTGGGTTGAATTAACCGCGTAAAGTGAGGGTTGACTGTACTGTATTGCATTACAGTATACTGTACTGTACTGTATGTATATCAAAACTTTAAAATTAAATTCATAGCAAATCTTTAGGCTCCAATTCAATTTTGATTATTATTTTTTCATCCATTATAACATAGATTACTGTACAAGCATTAATATAGTAAACAGGTACAGTATATTATTTTTTACATAAGACTCTTGATTATCTGCAGTTCTTGGAGACAGACCTCCTGTAGATAATCAATTTTAAAAGATAACATCAAGTAAAGGTCAACTAAAAACACAGGAAACCTAAATAGTACAGTACAAACATATAAAATATTAACTAAATACAGTATATACATGCATTACTGTACAGCACTGTACCTAAAAATTTTCCTTTTTCTTTAAAGTGATTATTAAACCAATTGCTGGAAAATTTCTTATATATCAAAGACATAATACAGCACAAGTACACTGTATCTGCTTTGTAATGCTTAATAAGAAGCTGAAACCAGTGCATTCCTGCAGCATTTGACAACTTACGTTGCTAATTCTGTTGTTTAATTTAACGTCCTGATGCTGAGGCTTCCTCACCACCAGGTAGCAACTGTATCACCAAACATCAGTAATAAACAGCAGTTTCATCAGCATTATACACTGACTTTTTGGGGACAGGTTAAGGTGTTCAGCCACCTTTTGGAAATCTGATGTATGGGTCATGTGTTACCTCACTGGCAGATGCTTTCTGTCCGTAAAATGTAAGCATATGGATGCCATGGCAATTCAGGTACAGTTCTCTACTTAAAACATGTTAACTACCCAGACAACAATTTATTAAGCCTGTTTAAGGCTTTCATCATAATTTTTTTTTTTTATGAAATTCCTTTTATTTTTCAGTACAAGAATGAGGATACAAAAACTATACAGTAGGTACATGAATAAATGCATACATATACCATAGTGACAGCTGTGTGTATATATATATATATATATATATATATATATATATATATATATATATATATATATATATATATATTTATTTATATATACACACACAGTGGTCCCTCGGTTAACGATTTACCTTCCATAAGATTCTTAACTTCGGTTAACGAGCAATCCCTCGATTAACGAGTTTTTTACGAGCCGACTTCAACATGTTTTCGCTTGCATTTGGCGGTCCACCAGCTGTAGTATTAGTCCGCCAATACAGTAATCGGTTTTAGGGCTTAAATGCCTTACTATTTTAGTAAATATCAAGAAGTTTATACTATTCAATAATTTTAAAAGTTTAATATTAACTTTTTTAGTCATTTTAACAATTATTGAACATAATTGAAGGTAAAGAAACTAGTTTCTGGCATGCCATCCAGCCTGTTAACACACCAGATAGGCGTTAGTCTCTCTCTGTTTTCAGTGGAGGTAACATCTTGCTTGAGACCCTCTTCAACTAAACACTTTTTTCCGTGTTTCCAAGCAAATTATTGGTCATTTTGAAATATATTTTACATATTGACAATATATAATGCGGTGCAGTGTTGATTTAAAGAAAATAATCTTGAAATACACCAAGAGAGCTAAAATTTTATGGGTGAAATGGCGCCATGGGGTGACTTCTCTTCCACCCCAATGCCTTCTCTTCTCCCTTCTCCTCCACCCCCATTCTAATTCCAATCATCATCATCATCCAGGAGCCTTCTACATACACACCTCAAAGTAAGTGTACTTTTCTACCTTTTTTGTTGAATTTAGGCAATTTTCGGTGAGCTGGAACCAATTACCCAAAAACCCATTGAAACAATGGTTTCGGCTAACGAGTTTTTCGGCTAACGAGCAACCTGCTGGAGTGGATTGTGCTCGTTAACCGAGGGACCACTGTATATATATATATATATATATATTTATTCTGTGGTGTTTGGTGTAAGAGGGAAGGATTTGAAACTTCATGAACTAAACCTCATTTTTCCCATTGTTTCTAGACTCAGGTCTTTGTGAATATATTTATCATAAAAGGTTCCAGAACCAAACCTTCTGAAGTATTGAGGAAGTCCTAGACCAAAAATTATATACGTACTACATTATTTACCTAAAAAATCTAAGCAATGGCATCATCACCATATGGCTTAAATTGCTTCCACATATAAAACTGTCAGTAATACATTTTAATTTGTATTATGGGTAAGAAAACTATATTACATTAGCAATTCTAGCTGTCATGTCAAGTTATTCTAATTATGCACATAAAATAAATACTGTATTAAACAATGGGGAATAATTTAATTTGTAAATTAAACTGTGCAACATGTACTGTAGTTCAATAAAGGATGATTTTACTGGGTACTTAAATTGTAATCATTATAATCACAGTTTTAAAGCATGTTTGTTCCTAATTATTGCAGCAAATTACTGCACAATATTATATTATTTTATAACCATACATATAAGTCAACTGAATAAATGTTGAGGTTATTTGGGATCATTTTTGTAACACCTTCCCTTGACAAACAATAGTACAGTAGCATGCCCACATGAATAACAAGCTAGGTTGGTGCAACTCAGTACTATATGATTAACATTGCTTGCAGTGTTACTAGATGCAGCTAGACACTTTTTGTCAGCAAAACAGGAGAGAGGCAACTGCTTTCTGTGTTTGTCAGCTGGGGATTTAATCCAAAAGAGTGGATTAGCTTTGAAATTAAGATGATGGTCTGTATTGTAACTGGTGGGAAGAGTGCATTGGCTGGATTGGCACATGCTTTATTAGACCTCTTGCTAGAGGGCAATACTGTACAGTACAATATTTGCATTTAATTTCCCTCTTAATATGACTAGGGATGAATGGGTGATTGTAGATCAAGCCCATATTATGAGGGTAAAGTATGATTAACCAAACCCCTCAATACAGTATATGCAATAATGAGAGACACCCAGTTTAAAATGGATGCTAAACAACTTTGAGTTGTGCTTTAATGTTATAGTACGAGGAAATGAATAACTTAAGTACAATATAGTACATGAAAAAATATGATTATATATATATATATATATATTTCATGTAAATCCACAATGAAAACGTGGATAAGATAAATCTTGCCTCTGAAGATGTCTTGAATAAAGACGAAAGCTAAGGTGCTCCGTTGTTTCCATTTTCCCGTGTGATTTTATCGATATATATATATATATATATATATCATGACTGACAATGAGAAAATAAACAAATAACTATACAGTACTGTACTGAATATTGAAATGTCTCATTGTAGTGTAAAAGAATTTAAACTTCACCAAAATTTGGTCAAGTACAGTGTGGAATCACTGCAGTACAGTTCAGGGCCACTAATGGACAAAGAGGAATATGCATGTTCAGGGATACACTATTGCTAAATTCCTTAAAGTCTTTGGAATAATGGTAAATACTATACAGGCAGTCCTCACTATATATAGTTTTGCATTTACCCTGTAGTACAAAATTCATAAATTTGTGAACACTTTAGTATTCACTACTGTACTGTACATAAGGTATATTCACTGATACACACTTTTAATGTCATGCAAATTTCAGAAGTTGCCGGAAGTTACTTTGGACTGTATCACTCCACTGAAAAGGGTTCACTGTGCAGGTACTATTCTTGTGCCAATCTAGGGCACTAAGTCAGGGACTTGTCCTTTGTATCGAGTGACTTCTGTTGTCGTTAATTTTTATCCTCTGCTTTATTATACAGTACAAACAAAATCTCCCAAATTATACAGATGTAATTCTTTTTTCTCATATAATTGGAAGATGTTTGGGTGCTGACACAAGCATGAGGGAATGTCCTTATGTTAGTTGGTCTGTGGTCTGGGTATTACATACTGGTAGTTTAGAGAGGAGGTAGGCTTGTAAGCTACACCTGCATCCATCCCCACCTCCTCTTGCAGAAAGGAAATATGAATGGCTTCTATGCCAGGCACCTACATTAAATTTCTAGAGTGAGATTAACAATACTGCAAATGAGTACCAAATCATCTCCCATGATGACTAGATTGGTGTATAGTACTGTACAGTACTAATTTACTTTTCTGTTGTTTGAAGGTGTTTATGGGGAGGTATTTTGTATTGAGTTATTACCTGAATCTCTTGTAAAATACTCAAGTTTGGTTAGTTTAGGTTACATAAGGTGCTTGAAAGTCAGCCCCCAAGAATAATTCTTCCATTTATAATATTATGATAATGTTGTACTTGGGAAAATTCTGTTCACTATACGAACTTTCATATTATGCACCACACCAGTGGAACACATTCTTTTGGATAGTGAGGACTGCCTGTATATATGTAAGTGAAAGCAGGGAAGAGTCTCCATACTCAAAAGAAGCCCGTTAGTTTCATTGTGCAAAGCCAAGACTCACCACAGAAAGTTATCTTCAATGTAGTCTCCTTCCAAGGGAGGAGATGTTATCACATTTATCACCATACACAGTACTGTAATTATACTCTCATACAGGTTCTAACATGGCAACAAAATTAACACACATCAGTAACTGAAAAAGAGTTAAATGTTTTAATTACCTGCTAGAGGTCATACTCACTCTTCTTCAAGAATGTTCTCAACAGTTACTAGTGTTTTCAACTCAATATAATACGGGTAATGTTTTTTTCATCACGGATGAAGATTCAAATTATATTATCAATTAATTATTAATTATGCACCAAAATCTGAAATTAATGTACAATAAAATAATCTTGTTGTAATTTATCATAATAATATACAGACTTGATTAAATAAAGAATAATGATCCAAAATTTCAAGTTATACTAAATACATTCCAAGTCAATCACCTTTTTAAATAAAGTAAAATATATGATTCAGAGTCAAAAATATGTCAAAGAAAAATAGACTGTCTTTCCGTTTCTAAATATTGCACATACAGTACTGTACTGTACTACAGTATACTGTACATATCAAGAAGTATTCTTATACAACACTTATTACAATACTGGCCTCTAATCTTGTCACAAGCCAAAAGTTTTGGAGGGACAGAAATATAAAGGTAGAAAATATTACACAAACCGTAGACATATAAATAATTGATTGTCTTCATAGATAGTATTCTCTGAAATTTATATATATACGTATCCCACACAATATTAATACGGTACTACTTAAAAGAGTAAATTATTGCAATATTTTTGGACTGATCACTATATTTATTACATAATGTTTGTTACAAATTCCTGTGACAGCTATATGATGGTTTAAAGATTAGGATTACTGTACTACTTATTAGGCTTCGTATCAAGTCTGATCTGGTAAAATGTTAATATGTGTGAGATGTGTGTGTGTGAGGTGAGACTCATCTAGATCAGCATCATGGCCAAGCTGTGCACTGTGGATGTGGTTACTGGTTAATTGTGTCTCTACCAGTTGTGTTGTGCCATTGTTTCCCTGCTGAGGAGTGGCTGGATTATATATAACCTGCAGATCTGAAGTTTCCTTAAGAATAGTTGTGGGTTCTAGATGATCCACTTCATGTACTGTGGCAGGATTAACTAAGGGTACCATTGTACTATTTCCAACTATAAGTGATGATGTGGTGCCATCTAACGTAATAGTGGGACCACCCTCCAACATTTCACTATCAACATGACTGCCATCCTCAGTAGACATAGCCCGCACCAAAGCAAGGGGGATGTAAATGATGTCTACATTCTGGGTATCGGCATCACCGTCTACCTCAGTGATGCTCTCAACGGTCGGCACACTCAAGATATTTTCTTCTACCTGATGCTGAATTTCCTGTGTCTGTATTATATGCTTTTCCTGCTGCTGGTATTGGTGTTTCACATCCTGCAGTTGTTGGTTTTGTCTACGTGAAGAATGACTTTGATGCGCAGATCCCCCTCTCTTCTTCCTGCCCCCTCTTTTACTGCTGGCTTGATCTCTTACTCTTCGTACTACTGCTTGACGGACAGGACGGATCCTTCCTGTGTGTGTTACCGAGGCACTCGGGTCTCTACCCTCGTTATCAATGAACCCACTATTAATGTCCTCTTCTACCAGGCATTTGTGATCATCTTCTCCAGGTGGAAAAGACTGAGAGAAAAGGAAAAAAGTATATATATATATATAATATTTTTTTTTCTTTTTTGTTATTTATATCTTTTTTTTTTTTTTTTTTACTTTTTTCTATTCAGTTCTTTCCTAGACAGTTTCTTGCGTTCTTTAAAACCTTGTGGCAAACTTTCCCTCATCTTCCTACTGTCTTTTTACATTTCTTTACTATTCTTTTCACTTTCCTTCTAATATCCCTATACTCCTACCTTCTTGGTACAGATACTAATATGCCCTTCTCTTCTCCTAAACCTTTAGCCAGCAGCCTAAGATTTGCTTACTCTGCCCCTATATGTACAAAGATGGAATGCAAAGAACATGAAACGTTCACTACTGATGGCAGCCATCCCTACAACTAACTTTCACTGATGATGGCTGCCAATTAAAGGTTAATGAGCACTTCCAACCTTTCTTCCCACCATTCCTTCCTCCTGTTTTTCATTTCTATTCCCCTGTAGCCACACAACTGAGACTATGTTAGACTGCACACTTGAACTGGGTTCATTCTTTACCACCCTCAACCCAACTGCTCCCAGATGAGAATGCCCATCCGGTCTTGATAATTTCTCTAAAAATTTCATCAATGAATTCTTTCCACCTGAACCTTTTACTCACTATTAATTTTGCTTATACTCAAGTAATTGTCAGACACTGCATCGCCCCTCACAGTACCACACTAATCAACTTACATTTCATTCTTCTTTCCACCAAAACAGTCTAACAATCCTCTATCTTATCATTATCTAACAATCCTCTATCTTATCATAATCTAACAATCCTCTATCTTATCATAATCTAACAATCCTCTATCTTATCATAATCTAACAATCCTCTATCTTATCATAATCTAACAATCCTCTATCTTATCATAATCTAACAATCCTCTATCTTATCATAATCTAACAATCCTCTATCTTATCATTATCTCACCTCCATGTATATTTATATATTTTTTCTTTCTCAACTTCGTACTCCCCACTACCAATCATATTCCAGTCTCTAAATTTCTCAACAATCCCTCCATTTCCCTAACACCAACTTTTTCTTTTAAATTCCCTATCACAACTCTTCTCATAACCTCTGTCTTTTCTCCTCACTCTGCTCATTCACAAATGCATATGTACTCACTGTAACCATGATTCAACCTTTAAGTGCAACTGATATTTTTTGCCAATTAGGGATAATTGTTTTGTCATAATTGCTATAACTCGATGGAAATGAGTTCATATATGGCAATATTTGCTGTCAGACTTTTGGAGCAATACATCTCCATTACTGGTACACAAAGTAATACCCTTGATATAAAGTACAGAAGGAAGTATAAATCTTACCAAATGACAGACTGAGCACTTTATTTCTTCAGGGGGAAGGATCTCTGTCTTCACCTGTCGTTCCATTCTTGTGGTGTTGGAGCCTCGTCCACGTCCTCGTCCACGGCGTGCACGACCACCCACATGAGTCATCATGTGGAGCCGTAATTTATCTGACAGTTGAATATTAAATGAACTGTACTGTAATTTGAATGAAAACATGAGAAAGTTCAAGAGTAGGATATGAGTTAAAGTACAAGGTGATCTTGTTCCTTTCTCCCAGCACTGATGATTACTGTTCTACAACTCAGGGATTATACATTCTTACCATCACGCTACCTATTTAAAACATTACTAAAGGCATACTGGTTTAGCTTACATACAGTACAGTATTTGAATATTAAGTTCACTAAATTAATATTCTGCCAATTAAGTGATTAAGATATTTAACTAGTTAAATTATAAAATATGGGTTTACTCAAGTGAAATGTCCCCAAATTAACTGATTAAACCAATATAAGTTATATTACTCTGTTCAGCTCAGGCAGACTTTCTTCAGTTGATAATGTACAGTACATTATATGGTACTATACATAAGAAACAACATATAAGGCGTAAAAAAACAAAACAAATCATATTTTACAATCACTCTATGCAAAGATCTATTCAAGGCT
Source organism: Homarus gammarus (assembly GCA_958450375.1). NCBI lineage: Eukaryota > Metazoa > Arthropoda > Malacostraca > Decapoda > Nephropidae > Homarus > Homarus gammarus. The sequence goes on from CAUDMG010002108.1 coordinate 2,350,813, forward strand.
AGGATATGCAATTGGTCTAGGTTTCAGAAAATGGGAAATTTTCAAAAAGTGATAAATATTAGCTCCTGAAGGTACTGGATTTGAGACAAAAACTTACCAGGTCTGCTGAATTCCCTGAGACAACCAGCAGTAGACTTGAAAGGACACTGGAATTTTTTTGCTTCATGGATCAGCAAGTGTCGTTTTAACTTATCTTTACGATTAAAGGCAGCATCACACTGGTTGCACTCATGTGGTTTCTCCCCAGTGTGTATGAGCTGATGCATCTTTAAGGCATACTCTGTCTTAAATTCCTTGGAGCATTGCTGTAAGACAGAGAAACATCAAATAGACAATTTTTGTGGAATGATTAATATGAAGTATCATACTGAATATATAGTTGAGGAATGAAAAGGGTGACTGATGATCAAGTGTGTCTAAATGGTATGTTATGGAATGGCAGGTATCGCAACTGGAGCTGAAAAGTGGATATACTGGATTGGGTATCATTGGTCCACTGACATTGGAAATAGTGGTACAAAAGAATAAGTGAAGAAAGGATCATCTGATATGGAAGGAGGAGTCTGGAGGAAGTAAAGAACTAATTACTCATGAGGTGATGACAGTCAAACCTTGCCCAATGTGGGTTTCTCAAACATGGATTTGATTGTAAGCTCTAAGAATGCAGCACTTATTTATAGACTGCAGAAAGTAATTGACTGCCAGTGGGTCTGAGATTGAAAATGGCATGTGTCTAGGTCTGTGCCCCACCTGGTGATACTTCCTACTGCTTGTCTGATATAGAGATAACTTAAACTACCTATCGCTAATAACAACTATAAAATATAATACTCACGACACAAGTGGAAATATTGCCTGTTCCGTGACTGTGCAAATGACGGCGTAGTAATCTCTCAGTCGTGAACATTTTTCCACACTGTTTACAAGGATAGTGATGTGAAGAGGTGCGTAGATGGTGGTCCAATGCCTCAGCACTGGCATATTTGTTCCTACATTTGTTACATCGAAAATAACTGAAAAGATGAAAGTCGATAACATAATGTAATACTGTATGCACTGAAGCACACATTCAAATATGCATACACACACAACATACACAAACAATACCAGTGCAAATACACCTGTACTGTACTGTACTGTACTTGATCATATTGTACTCCTCTCCCTATGATCCTTGTTTATTAATTGTTGTGACCGATCTTTGAGTTTTATTTATTTATTATATATTGGTACAGGTTGTATGTCTCTAGTCCGGCATTCTGTGGTCCGGAACGATTTTAGTTTGCCCATGGAGAAAATTAATTTGAGTCTGGTACTGTACTTTCGATGTTTGTCTAAATTTGGCCTTATTTACCCTACTTTTTTGGTGAATTACTGCCTGTAATAAAGCAACATCCTAATAAGCCAACGAAAATAACACAGATAAAGTTAATTAAAAACTAAAAACAACACAGAAAAGTTCTTGTGTTCTACAGCTTTAGCTAGAGTTGAACCTGATGGCTTGGCAACTTCGTCATCCTAGTAAAAACACACACAATAACATTGGCTGTCTTTATGTTTTCAACTCTACCACCACTGGTGGGTAGAATTTTTGTTTTAAATTCAAAAACATTAATTAAAATATATACTGTATGAACAGTAAATAAGTGTTGCTTTCATATTGTTATGTAGAGTAATGACGATATGTTTACACATGTGCTCAAGTACATACGTGATCTCACTTTTTTTTTACCATTAATGGTTAGCTACTTCCATTGTTCCATTTATTAACATTACATAACATTACTTAAAACAACCATATTAAGTTTACTACAGCTACAACCAAGGCCTTATTTTCTTCAGTTTTATATGTAGAACCAGTCAGTCACTGGTTACGAAAACAATACCGTCTTGTCTCCTCGTGTGTTTTAATGTTCCACGTATTATTAATGAATTGTATTGTTCATTTTGCACACATAAACATTAATTCAATAAAAATAAATAAAGAAACATTAATTAAAACATATATGAGCAGTAAATAAGTGTTGCTTTCATATTCTTATGTAATGACGATATGTTTTCACATGTGCGCACTTACATATGCGATCTCTCTTATTTTTTTTACCATTAGTGGTTAGCTACTTCCATTGTTCCATTTATTAACATTAAATAACATTACTTAAAACAACCTTTACTACAGCTACAACCAGGGTCTTATTTTCTTCAGTTTTATATATAGAACCAGTCAGTCACTGGTTTTGTAAACAACGAAAACAATGCTGTCTCGTCTCCTCGTGTGTTTTAATATTCTACGTATTGTTAATGAATTGTATTGTTCATTTTGCACACACAAATATTAATTAAATCAAAAAGACATTCAGTAATAAACAATAATGAATGTTTTGTACATCGAGAAATGACGCTGTTTACGCAATTGTGCATGTCTGAACGTTGGCGGGCCGCTCAAACCCGTCGAAATTCGAGTTTTCGCCGTCAAAATTTTAAATTGTGCAGTGTTTCTTTTTTTGTGTTCAAATAAAAAACGTTGAATTAAAAACTTGCGAAATTTGAGAACCTACTGTACAACATTTAACCCTTCAATATGTCTTCAAAGAGATCATGAAGCAGAGAAAGTGGTGCTAGTGCTTCCAAGTGTAAGCACAAATCACTATCTATCCAGGAAAAGGGTGAATTTCCATGGTCCGGAAATTTCCATGGTCCGGCACCGGTCAGATCCCGAGGTTGCCGGACTAGAGAGGTACAACCTGTAGTACCATCTCCTTCCTCTTTGACTTACTTGTACTAATTTTGGATTGTGAGAAGCTGAATGGTGGAGGGCATATGCCATAAGTTGGACTACTACTGAAATTTCTTTTTATGGCAAAGCCTGTAGTTAGGAAGCTGCGCCATCTTCTTTCCTCTTGGGAGTTACCAAAAATTATAACATATTCTTGATGAATTAATTTCCTTCAATTTGAAAGACAGATAGACAGACAAAATAAGCCCCAATCATTCCATGAATGTCCAGAGGAATATCACTGTAGGGTTGACAGCATGGACATGAAAGGGAGATTCAAGAAAGTGAAATATAGGTTGAGGTTCCACTGGCTCCTGAGACAACCAGTGAATTGATATGGATTTGATTGGGTAGGAAGGCTGCAATGTGTTCATTACTTGCAGCAATATAGTGTCCATTACAATACTGTCCCCTGCTGTCAAGCACTAAACATCTTTTGAGCAATGGCAGCATCTGCCCATGAGGTTTTTGGCTAAAGTATCACAATTATCTTGCAAGTTTTTTGTGCCATAAATTTGGTTACTCACCTCGGGCCTACAGTTTTTTTTGACTGACGAGACAGTGAGTGGTCCTTCTGGTGATTGCCAAGAGTCTTGAGTGAAGAAAACACCTTGGAGCAGGTATGGCAGCGGTACTGCAAGTCATGGTCGTGTGTGTTGATGTGGTCCAGAAAGGGGTCTATGTCATCAAAGGACAGGTCACAGTTCTTTTGAATGCACTTGTACACCTGGAACATGTTTGAAATGTAATCAGGTCTGTATACACATATGAATGTGCCAAGAATGGTTCTCATATCATAGGTGCTAACTTACACTATTCACACATTTATTAAGATCAACACAAGTCAGTCATTTTCATTTCTTCCTTTTGATAACAAATCTTTTGTTCTTTTAATGGAGCCCAGCTGGCAGGAAGTATAATCTCCCTAGTTCTTTGCTCACAATAAATATATACTGTAAACAAAAACATAACAGTTTCTGAAAACATGCAAGGGTGCAAAGTTGACAACAGTACAATCCCAATTATCCAGCCTTTACCTCTCCATACACCTCAGACAACCAGCATTTTTTTTATTCAAAATTCATGGGTCAACTGACAACCTGGCATACTTGCATTCATTACATATGGAATTTGCTATGAGTAGTATTGCCCCTTCCTGAGATGATACAGTTTACTGTGTCCACTAGTATATCCCTGTTCTTGATAGTGAATGGTTGTCCAAAAGTACAAATGTGTCGATCAACTTAAGTAAGTGGTTTTGGAGCAGTTCAAGTCAGTGATGCTTCCCAGTTTTTTGCTTCTGTTACTAATTGTCCATTGTCAAAATTAAAGGCTCATGCTCAAAGGATGTTTGAATTGTTTGGATCAATGTACATTTTTGAGTAGGCATTTTCTGTGATGGAACTCAATAAAGAGGCTAGGGCTCAGCTCATACTGTGCTAGGTTGGTTTGTTATGGTAACTTTTGAGTACGAAATGCTTGTCACTTCCCTGGAAAAGTGCAAAACTTAGGATAAAATTAAGGATATGTTTACACAGTCACCACACTAAACTTTGAATAGCAAACTGCTGAAGGGTGCTGTACCGTTTCCTGTTAGTGCTCATCACAGTCATCTGGTGTTGAACCAAAACAAATCACAATAGTGAATAGTTGCCACTCATGATTTAAAGTGGATTTAGCCATTAGTTTTGGCTTGTACAGAAATAAATACATTTCTGACAAGTGCTAGATATGTGCCTGTGAGAATGTCAAGTTTACTGGTCATCATCTACCTATTGCAGCTGGATTAAAGGGGGTGGGAGGAGATACAAGAGGATGATGTGTGCATGAACAAAGGCAATACTGTACAGTGAAACCTCCATATAATGTACGTCTCTCTCCATATATTCTGTTAAATGGAGATTTCATATCTAAGGATCCTTGATAAAACGGACTTTCATTTCTATATAGTTCGTTAGATGGAGGTTTCACATCTATTGGACCCGTGATAAAACCAACTTTCCTCTCCATATATGAGTAGTCCTTTATATAGAGGTTTCACTGAATTAGACATTCATAAATGTGCCAATTTGCTTAAGCCCTTATACAAAATTGCCTTTAACAGACTACTACAGAATAATTTTAATATTTTTTCAGTAATCTGTAATGAGTAGCTTACATGTTGTTGAATATTAAAATTTTTGATAGTACAGTATATTATAGGATTTATTTATTTATTTATTTTTTACCTTTTCCTCAACATGATTTTTCATATGGGTGCGTAAGTTGACGTAGCTCTTGACGGAGTGATCACAGAACTGGCAGACATAGGAGTCATCCACTAGAACCTCCTCTTTCATTACACCATCTTCTAAAAGGTTAATTTGAGGTACCATCTGTGGTTAATATAATATAAATACGTATTAGTCTTTGTTGTAAAATCACTGAAGAAAGGAAATTTTGTCTTATTTTATGGCTTGCTTTATGAGAAAAAAAAATCTTGCAAGGCCTTTCCCATTATGACAGAGAGGAATGCTCTAATAGAGAATAAAACCCAAAGATAAACATGTGGTTGACTCCTGTTACATCATACAACTCTCTAGTATCACACATAGGCAATATACTGTATATATATATATTCCCTAAAGCAATTTGATTCTACTTATTCTATTACTGAGGTGCGTGTTGAGTCCTGTATGCTGGTTGGTAGTACAGTGAACCCTCAGGGTACCGCGGAAAGTGAGAAAAACGTAAAGTGAACAACATAACATATGGGATTAATTGAAATAGAGACCGGGCCGACCCCCAAACTCCACTTTTTCAGATACAATACCTACGTTGTAGTAAAAATAACTTCTTAATTTTATGATGGTATGCACACACAATTAATAATTAAGAGAAATATCAATAATATTAGGTTTTTTAACACTTACATTAGTGGAAAAGATGGCTGGGCACACGGGGATGGGGGGGATGGTTCTGAGGCAGAGGGCAGATTATTGGCCCTCACTTGTATCAATTGTATCACAGAGGCTTGCAGGGCCTCTTTGTCAAACCCCTCAAAGTCCATATAAGTCCATATCCTCACTATAATTATCACTATCACTGACTCGGGCCGGCTGTAGTGGGTGGCGGGTGAAGAACTCGGTAATGTTTTGATGACTGGGCGACCTTGTGCGCACCCTGCTCGCGCTGCTTACACAACATGGCGGGAGGTTTGGATCCAAAAATGGCGCGGTTCGCCAGCCGCTCTCCGCGTAAAGGGGTACACGCACCGCAGAATGTGAGCATTCCGGTTTCGGCAGGGTACCGCGTAAAGCGAGGGTTGACTGTACTTACCACCACCATACAGCCAACCAGCAAATTGGATATGCAACATACTTCCACTTCACGTTAGTCTGTCACTACATTGTCATGTCAGTTAGATTTTATCGTTATAATTTAATGGTTCCTTTTATTACCAGTATTTTTTACAATAATAGAACCTACAAAAAAATAACTTTCTTTAATTTCCTACTTGTTAGTTAGTATTTTTAGTAGTCTAACATCTGGATTAACAAATATTTTTCTTTATTAGTTGGGTTTTTAAATCTTCAGCTTCAAGAAAAGTTCAAGGAATGTGTGTGTGAATGTGCGTGTGTGTGTGTATGGTTCTCATTTATCACAAATATTTGATTAGCACACCGTGTTTTGTTTTTTGTAGTGTTACCGTGAGAAAATAATTCAAACCACTTACAAAAACTGCTACACAGTGAGCACAGACATATATTAAGGAGAACACTCATATGCTTCTCAATAAATCACTCATTCCCTTAACTTGTAGAATTCTCTAATGCATACTTATAATTTATTACATGTTTATTGTTTAATGTCATAATAATGGTAGAAATGGGTGCACAGTAGATGGTGGTGGTAGCTAGCTGTTTCAGGGTACTGTGAGTGGTAGAACATGACCCCTGCCTTTCAACTGATACCCTAAAAGAGCTACAGTATTAACAGGGGCAGATCCAAGAATATAAAAAAGGGGGGATCCAAGAAGTTGTGGGTGGGGGGAACATGGTGAGCGAAGCAAGCCACCCAGCTGGGGGGGGGGGTTTGGGGGGCGCTGTAAGCCCCATAGTTTTTTTTAATCTGGCCAATATTATGGGCATTTTGAGGCCATTTTGAAGCCATGCGCACTTGATATTAGGAGATATTCTGAGGTCAATAGTAATTACCTTTTACTATACAAAAATGCCTGAGTACAATACTACATTAAAGAAAAAGTATTGTAATTTTCTGATGAAAAGGGGAGTCTGGGACCACCCCCCCCCCCCCCAACTAGCTAACACCCATTTTTACCATTCCTATGACAGCAAAACAATGAGTAAAATATGATAATTAAGTCCAAATTCTCTATCAAACAAGTTCATGCATGAATGTCCTGAACACCATAATAAAATCCATAACATACTTTATAACTGCACTAGAATGAATTAAGTTAATTAGTCTGCACTGTATAACTTACATCTATTGTTGAGGTTGACATCATAAGTTTCCTAATTGGGTCTTTGGGTAAAGTATCACTGAGGGAGCCAGATGGCCACACACGATGGGTGGCCATATGTTTTTTCACATTGCTTTTCTGTGTGAAGGCTCGACCACACACAACGCACTGAAAGGGCTTCTCTCCTGTGTGTGAGCGGATGTGTTGCTTAAGGTCAAAATTCTTGCTAAATTCCTTAACACAATATTGGCATCTGTGCTTTGGCTGAAAGAACAAAAAAAAAAAGAAGATATATGATTAGCTACTCTTTAAATCCAAAATACACTCCCAAGTTTCTATTTATTTTATAACTATTTGTGGAGCACCTTAGCTCTCATTTTTTTTAAAGAAAAATTTATCTGATCATAATTCCACTAAACAGCATTACAGTACTACAGTGAACCCCGCCACCTAATGTTGGTTTGTCCAATGCGCTTTTGACTATATGCATTTAAATATATGTGATCAAATAATTTGCCCAACAAGGAAAGTTTGAATATAAGTGGGTTAACAATGTGCTGCCTCCGCTCTCTTCCCTCTGCTCTGCCTCCACCAGTCTCGCTTACGTGTTCGTACTGCCAGCAATACATATTCAAACAAAAAATTTCCTATACCCTGTACAGTACTGAATACATATACCGTACAGTAATAACAACAGAAGTAAATTTCTATAACATAAAACACACCTTCAATTTTATGGGTTCATTCTTGCTAGGAGCAGTCTTGGCCATCCCACCATGGAAGAACTCGTAGTTGTAACAAGCAACTTCATCCTTCTCAGTTATATCCACTTGTATTGGAACTCCACTGCTGCTGCCTCCACCACCATCAGTGGCGTCTCCAACACCCCCAACGATTGTTGTTAAAGTTTGGGATGATGACAAGTTTGAACTAACATCCTGGAATAATAAGTTCATCTTACAATACAATATATCAAACATTACTCAGCAGTGACATCTTTCTTTGGTGATGGTCTAATCTACAATACCACATCATTTCATAACTCTTACAAATACTTTCTCGACCACCCGTGATTTTCTTTGTTCTCTCTCAGATCGCTGTGCACCACACTTCACTGTACTGGTGTATATCAAGCCATCACCTTTAAAAATATGACATTTGTTTTCTATAAAGTATCTCTTTACAAACAATCTGGCATTGACACTGAATCCATTTCTCCAAACTTTAAAATTTAAAGACTGGCGGACTCTAATACATAAATATATTTAAAACTATTTACTCGTAGTCCTCGGTTAGTTAATTTGCTTAATGTTAATTCAATTTAGTGCTAATTTTTTTTACGACATTTTCCACTTAACGTTAGGTCAAAATTTAGTTTAACGATGACTTGACTCACTGGGAAGGGAAAAACTAGGGATTCTGTTCTCCAACTACATATCTCAACTGTCATTTGTTTATGTTTACTCTACCCACGTGCCTGAAAGTATGCCGTGAATTCTTTTGAAAAACTGATAGTATAATAATAAAACATTGTAAAATATGTGCAGCGCTGGGAGCAATATGTAACCCATTTCCCCCAAGCACTGACTGGAGTGGCATTCCCATTTGTGATATATTATTTACCCCCAAAATATGTTCTAATTCACTTGTATGTATTGTTTACATTGACTTGAGTGTGAATCATAACTTGCTATGATATCTGAATACCAAATCAGTAAAATATCTTAGAGTGACAGCCTATACGTACAGTATTCCATCATCAGAATGTGTACCGTTGTTGGCACACACACACACACACTTTCAAATATTTTTTTTCATAAGGGTATACTAGAATTTCAAAAGCTTTCATAGTGACATAGTGATACAGGTACCTGTATATTGTTTAAAGTATGTGGAAAGTAAACAACTCTTTCTAATGCCTCCATGTTCCAGTTACATAAAATTAGGATATTAGAACTGCCCATTTGCTTGTTGGGCAATGTTGACATTTACCCTCCTAAATCTACAATACAAATAATCTCTCTTTATTATGGTCAAGGGTTTGACACAGTAGATACAGTTGACTGACCTTGATTTCTTGTAACTAAATTCACAAGTGTGATGATAGTAATGGTGGTAATTTTCATTTAGAGTCAGGCAGTAATGATAGTGGGAATTAGTTAGAGGTGGTGCTAGAATACACAAGGCATTACAGTAATACTTATGGGTATATTTAAGACTTTACTAAAATTTGTATCTGATTAGTAAGCTGCATCCCTATTTATCCCTCGTTTAGTGATGATTTCGTTTAATGTTAGGTTTTCTGAAATGCAACCCCCTCCATTAAATGGGGGATACCTGTACAGTGTTTATCAAAATCTTGATGAGCAATAATACAGGTACAGTATTGACCCTCAAACCCAGAGCCCTTGGGACCAAGCCTGAACCAACTTTGAGGATTTTCTGGTTTCCTGGGTCCTACGTCATCCATCAATTACCCTAATTCTACCAATAGACCATGTCAAGTTTTCCTTCCAAACAATCTTAACAAACCCAGGAACATTTGTTTTACTTCTTAATTAACAAAATAAGGAAAACATCATTGTGTGCAAACCTTTAATAAAAAATATCATAAAATATAGTCTTTTTATAAGTTGAGAGTTGCCTATGTAGGTCAACAACACATGTATCTTGGGTTTGTTATGTTTGATTACCAGAAGCTTTTAATGTTTCAAGACATTTAAAAGAAGTAGAGTTTATAAATATTTATTGTTTTTTAAATAAATATCCTAATACTGTACCTTGAATGTCTTTATTTATATGAATAAATACAAAGACACTCCTCAACCCCTAACTTTCTCATTGTGTTCTGCACTGTCACGTGGTACTGTACCCTACCAAATGATTTCTTTGAGTCTACACATACAGAGTTCATCTTTCTCTTCTTACCTAGATATTTCCTTGTAGTTGCCTGGTCTTAAGTATTGGCTCTGAAGTCCCCAGCAAGGCATAAACCCAAACTGCATTTCATTAAAGTCCACTCACTCACTCACTCTCCCTTATCAATCTCTCAGGCATTCTTTCCACAACTTTCATAACGTGACCTAAATGCTTCAGGCCCCTGTACTTTCCATGTTCAAAAAGCAGTTGAATCTAAAAATATACATTAGCAATAAACCTGCAAATGACAATGTTAGAACTCACAAGGGAGGCATTTATAGAAGCAGTAGTGGTAAGTAGTGGGGATACTCCCGAGGATAATGTTTTGTTGCTGCTAGACACTGGTAAGAAGCTGGCCGTCTGCAGACCCCCAGGCAGTGGTAATACCTGGGAAATAATAAACACGTCACAATCTCAAAACTGTGATATGAAGTAAAGTATGGAAGATACTTATATCACTTCTTCCTATGACAAGAGGATTAAATTAAAGATACAGGACAGTATATTTAAGGGGAAGAATTTCATGGTATTATAAACCACCAAACACATTGGTGCTGGAATGTACTGTACAGTCAAAGAACAAAAGTCGCATTACACTTACCGTGCCTTTTGTTCCAAAACCCACGATGAAGAATTGGGGCAAAGTTCACTGTTCAGATTCGAAGCGTTGCTGTCACTTCACCCATATTCTTCGTTGTGGGTTTTGGAACATAACATTAGGGGAGTGTAATACAGTAAGTCTTCGTTTAACGTTGCCACCGACAATGTTGTTTCGTTATAATGTCACTACTCTTTAGATACCCATGATTCAGACAACGTCCCACCGATAAAGTATGACTTTGTCACTGACTACTTTGTACGGTGCATCACCCTCTCTCATCCAGTCAGAGTGGGGGGAGGAGCCACCCTCCTCTCCACTACCCACCACACACTCGCTCCACCTCCGCCCGTCAGTGAGTACAATACAAAATGATTTATTTTAATTATCTTTTTGGTTGTATAATAAATATTATTTTCTGTAAAAACTCCATTGAATTTATGTATATGTAATGTATTTTATGGGGCAAAGGGAGGCTGGGGAACGTAACTCCCGTATTTTATCTATTTCTTATGGTGAAAATTTATTCCGCTAACGTTGTTTCTGTTAACGTTGCGGTTTTCAGGAACGGAACCATTACATTAAGTGAGGACCTACTGTGCGATTTTATATATTGACTGTACAATACAGAACATGGCAATTGGCTGCTCATGTCTCTTTACTGACATGATGGAATTCTCAGAAAGTTACATTTATATTTTGTCATAACAGTTAATGTTTGCATCATCCTTTGTTTTAAAAATATGGAGCTTGTTTAAATCTTTGACAATACAGTTCTGTACAAATACCTGGTACAGTACAGGTACAGTATATCACAACACAAACCTTCAACAATACTGTACAAATACCTGGTACAGTACAGGTACAGTATATCACAACACAAACCTTCAACAATACTGTACAAATACCCACTACAGTACAGGTACAGTATACCACAACACAATACCCTTTATGATATTATGAGTTACATTTATTTTATAACCTGAAAGAAGTTTCAATTGCCAAGAGATCTTATGATACATGAGCTTGATGCTACACAGATATCAGCATAAACATATCTAGGATATCAGTGCCACCAGCACTGTACATGAATTTGGGTTCTTTCTTTGATTTCATTTCGATTAGCAACAGGCTAATATGGCCAATCAAATATTATACAGGTGGAAGTCAGGCTGTGAAATAGCTACATGCAAATTTTCAATCAACCATTGTTGAATCGATAAGAAAAACTATCTATAACTGTAAAAAAGCTACAGTAAGGAATAACAGTAGTCTCAGTTTCTTGCAATGCTTGGGATAAAGCCCACCCAACCTCTGCCAGCTATTGTCAATGGTTTACAATTGCATCTATGTGATAAGTGAAAGTCAGTACCATGGGCCTAATGCCCAATTAAGTGAAGGTCCTAATGGCATAAAACTACTGTAGATCCTTTTTAGGATCATGAAAACCCATTGCCAGTCCTAACAGGGAAAATACCTTTAAGGAAGCCAAATATTTATTTTTTCTTAACCAGGTTCTCAGAGGACACGAGGAACCTGAGAATATGTCCTAAGAACCTGGAGATGTGCAATGGCCTTGAAGATCATAAAAAAGTATACTGTACGGATGAAGTACAATACAGTATGTCCTTAAATGTCTCGGAAGACAAACTTGCAGCAATTCTCGTAAAAATAACCTAGTTCATGCACACTTATACTGTAAGTTGTTGAAGTACTTAGACAAATTACTATTCCTAAAATTACAAATCAGGATATCCACCATCAAAGAGGCATGGAAAATTCCCATTTAATACCCTAAGTCTGTGAATTCAGCACATGTAATCCTAAACATTGGAGGCTGCACCTTCCCATCACAAATAATTCCCTCAAAGAGATCTTTAGAAATAGACACATCTGAGGTATTTATTTAAGACATTTTCTTTGGGATGACTTCTCAAACCAGAGAAAAGGTTAATTACTATTACAGTATTCTATATCTACCATACCTGAGTAGTTACTATTACAGTATTCTATATCTACCATACCTGAGTAGTTACTATTACAGTATTCTATATCTACCATACCTGAGTAGTTACTATTACAGTATTCTATATCTACCATACCTGAGTAGTTACTATTACAGTATTCTATATCTACCATACCTGAGTAGTTACTGTTACAGTATTCTATATCTACCATACCTGAGTAGTTACTATTACAGTATTCTATATCTACCATACCTGAGTAGTTTCAATGAATGGAAGAAACTCTGCTTCACTGACAATAATATGCTGGTTGATGGTGGTACCAGGGGAGGGCAAACCACTACTGACATATCCTGCAGACACCTGGTAAATATACATAAAAAAACATTCATTACTACCGGTAAACTACTCTGCACTAAGTACTGTACATTGAATATTGTCAAGTATGGGGGATCCCCGGGTTACAAATGGGTTCCGTTCCTGAGGACGTTCTTAAGTCGGAACACATGCTATGTGCATACCGTACTTACAGAACAATGTTTAAAATCTCACTATATCATAACCTAAGTCATTATATACATCTAAAGCCACTTAATTTATGACAAAAGTAGAAATAGAATGACAGTACAGTAAATGAAAGTAAAAAATAAGTCATCAGGTAAATAAAATACTGTATGTATTGGCAGGCGTTTGTAAGTTTGGGACCCCCTGTACTGTATTGCACATTTATACTTTATACACAAACAATATGAATTCTATATGATTCTTTATAAAATATATATATATATATATATATATATATATATATATATATATATATATATATATATATATATATATATATATATATATAAAATCAACTTACTGTGGCTTGTTGAGGTTGGACTTGCACATGGATCTGGTTAGTAAGTGCAGCACTTTCACCAAAACTATTTAGGTCTGTCACTGAAGCAGACTGCGCCCCTTGGGTTGTCTGCAGCACACGCAGCCCACCGTTTTTACCTGTGGTTACAATTATTTAACTTGTTAAAGAGAATTAGGTAAATGATAATCACAGTACAGTACTGTTATCTCACTGATTTTTCCCCTCGATGATGATACTGTACATTAAGAGTCTCATCCAATGTGGAGGTTAAATTCTTGAATAAATGTGTTAGTAAATCCACATTAAGTAAAATTAAAACCTTAAGGGTAGGGGAGAGAGGAAGATCCTAATCTAACCTTACGTGAGAATGTGTTGTACTGCTTACGCTGTTAAATTCTGGTCACCGTATTACAGAATGGATATAGAATCCTTGGAAAGAATCCAGAGGAGAATGACAAGACTAATCCCGGGCATTAGGAACCTTGAGTACAGACAGGTTAAAGCATCTTAATTTGCACTCCCTCGAGAGACGTAGAGCGAGGGGCGACCTGATAGAGGTGTATAAATGGAAGTCAGGGTTAAACAAAGGGGACATTACAAAGGTACTCAAACTATCCAACCAAGAGCGAACTCGTAACAATGGTTTTAAATTAGACAAATTTAGATTTAGGCGCGAAATAGGTAAACACTGGTTTGGAAATAGAGTAGTGGATGAATGGAACAAGTTACCAAATATCATCATTAACTCGAATCCGCTGGATAGCTTCAAACATAGGTTGGATGGGTATATGAGCAATAGGGGTTGGGTGTAAATGGGACTGCTGCAGTTTCCTTCATTCTTATGTTCGTATGTTATGTTTATCTGTACATAAACATTAATATGACCTAAACAAGCAGTTATTAATATGTACACACACACACACCAAAAATTTTTTTTACAGAGTGGTCTGATGAATTTCAAAATGAACACTGTGCTTCTGTTGTCTTGGCAGGGCTGTCAAAATCATTGTACAGTATAGACTGGATTTACGCAGTTTTGGTTAACGCGTTTGGTCATTTACACGGTGCCTTGCCAGAATTGAAATGCTTTAATTACGCTGTAAATTTGGTCATTTACGCAGCGAGTCGCTGGAGGTCCAGACGCGCCGCGCCATTTTGGATTCAAGCAGCCCAGGCGACCACAAGCGGCGCGAGTAAGGTTGTGCAGTATGTTGCTGTTGCGTTATCGGTGACGTCATATGATGTATCGGACTGTGATTGGGCCACGCATCCTTACCACCCACGCATTCCCTCCGCCGCTAGCTGTGATTGGTCTAATGTAACATGACGTGCCATGCCACCAGAGGGTAGAAGTCGCTGACCTAGCAGGGCCTGTCTCATTGTTCTCAGTTCTCTGCGTATATAGTTCTCTCTTGTGCCCGCTATTCCCCTCACAACTCACAATGGCTTCCGAGGGACTCCAACCACCAGAGAAAACATTGAATTACCTGGACCAAGCCATGATTGTGTGAAGGAAATCATCGAGTTGGGAGAGAAAATTGAGCTCATCCTTGACAACGACCCAGACAAGCATCGGTATGAAGCGTCTAATAACCATCTGACGAAATTTATGGAGCCGAGATAGATCTGGATATATATCCAGATCTATCTCGACAACATCAATACTAGTCGTCAACGTAGTATTGAGGACTTCCTCGCCCGCAACCCACCACAACCACAGCCAGCCCAAGTCAGTGATAGTGACGATATGGACTTTGAGAGGTTTGTCTGGGAGGCCCTGCAAACCTCTGCGAGTTGTGAAAGTGAAGGTAATTCACTGGGGGACAACTAATCTGCCCTCTGTCTCGGAACCAGCCGCCATCCACGTGTGCCGACCCAGCTTTTCTACTAACGTAAGTGTTAAAAAACCTAATATTATTGATATTTCTCTTAATTATTAATTATGTGTGCATACCATCATAAAATTAAGATGTTATTTTTACTACAACGTACGTATTGTCGGCAAAAAGTGGAGTTTGGGGGTCGGCCCAGTCTCTATTTCAATTAATCCCATATGTTCTGTTATTTCATTTACGAGTTTCTCGTTTTACACGGGCCTCCACGGGTTCAATTGACCGCGTAAATCCAGACTATACGGTATCTTATTGTCTAACACAAAATCGTAAATATACTTTTTTGGAGCGTGTGTACAGTACAGTACAGTTCATGTACAGTCAGGAAAATATTATTCTGCACCTTTACTGGTTCCTAAAAGTATGACACACCAGACCAAGAATGAACGAGTTATCGGTTCTGGGTAAACACAAGAAATACTCTCTGCCAAGTTCGTAGAGTGATACGGTACATATAATTTGTAATAAAAATTTAAAGTCCTGCTATAATAGTAGAGATAAGTTTATTTCTCTAGAAACAGGGCCGTCATTTGCAATGACGTCACCACCTACCCATTAGAAAACGCTCTCGAACACACTCGCCGCTGCAGTCGGAGCCTAACAAAGGATGGCCTCTTCAGACCCAAATGCCATGTTCAGGTAAGTTTTAAGGGTGTATTTTTATGGTCTAAGTCATGGACATTTCCTAAGTGAAGAAATGTGCCATGAAGAGCAGCTTCAAACATAGGTTGGATGGATATACGAGTGATAGGGGTTGGGTGGAAATGGGATATTTGCTGCCCCTACTACAAATTTCATAGTATAAACATTCCAAACAATATTGGTATTATTTTGGTTTTGGTCATCTGGGGAACCTTAAAATTCTAACTATGGGATTAAGACACATTATCTTTACGGGATTTTTATCACAAAACATTTTTCTATCACATATGAAAATACAAGTCATAGGGCTATTTTGAAGCCCAGTATTGTTCATAACTCCACAGGTTTGACTGCTAGACCGTTCCATAGGTCTACCACCCTCTGTGTTAAGATAAAGTTTTCCCGTACAGAGAATTGAACCTGGGCCTCGCGGGTGAGAACTGCACGTCCTGGGTTCAATTCTCAGCACAGTAAAACTTTATCCTCACACAGAAGGTGGTTGACCTTTTATACACTGTACTACGTATATGACTTTTGGAGATACAGATAAATTATCAATAAACTACCTGCATAATGGGAGGATAAACATGGGAAAAATGAGACAAATTTGAGTTGGCAAACATTTTAGTATCTGATCTTCAGTGTAAACTTAAAAGGTACTTACTTGAGCACTGATCACGTTTATGGGCCATAAAGAAAGGAAGAGATGAGAACTGTTTCTTGCATCTCCCACATTGAAATACATCATCTTCGTCCAAAGACACTTCCTCACCTGTAAATAAATCATGAAAATATTGGAAAATGACTGGACTGCCACTAATATCTTATTGCTTGTGAACAAAATGATGAAATGTAAATGCCTGCACAAACTTTATCCATGTTTTATGAGTAGCTCAATTTCCAGATAGACTATGACAAACACTGTTTCAACCTGACATAGCTACTGTACTGTGTCATGTTTCTTGAGCAGTGGTAATGTTTTAGTGCAACCATCAATTCCCAGAGGGCTAATGGTTCTGTAATGCCATTCATGGCCAGAAAGACTGAGGAACTTTTCCAGTCGCCTTGGTTGACCAATTGATAACAGAAAATTCCATTCCCTGAATCAATTGCTGGTGAGGCTCTGGTAATGACAGAGTTGCCACTAGCTGTATATTATTAACCTTATTTCAAATTTCAGAGTACAAAATACTGTCCTATGGCCATTTTCCATACTAGCATGAGTTAGCTGTAATTACCTGATAGCATAGTGCACCAACTGCCATCACGCAAAATACTTTTACAAAGTATGAATTGAACATTTCATGTAAAACTTACAAGAGACCTCTTAACTGGTAAGGCAAGGTTGCTATCTCCCTGGGATAATCAAAGGTGACCTGCCTACCCCAATTAAAACAATAAGCCCTGTATAACAAATACTCACTTATACTAGTATTTGTGATGGCTGAGGAGAGCTGAGCACACTGGTGGCTGGTAGAGGTGGCAGTGGGAGGCCCCCCAGATATGGTAACAGTACTTTGGGTCAAATCAGGTACTTCTAGTAACTGTTGCATTTGCACCTCTGCAATAATGAGATTCAAGACTGTATTACACATTTAAATAATGTATAGTACAGTACCTTACTTTACAACTTAATTAAAATTACATGAGTAGTATTCAATTGGACAAATGGTTACTTGGGGTTCCGTTCCTGAGGACGTTCTTAAGTCGGAACACATGCTATGTGCATACCGTACTTACAAAACAATGTTTAAAATCCCACCATATCAAAGCCCAAGTTATTATAGACATCTAAAATCACTTAATTAAAGAGAAAGGAAAAAATAGAATGACAAAATACAGTAAACAAAAGTAAAAAATAAGTCATCAGGTATATAAAATGCGTACTGCAAATTTTAAGTTTAACCCCGTTCTTATCGGTGGGCGTTCGTAAGTCGGAGATCCCTTTATTCTATACAGTATTTACAGCTGTGGACTAAATTCCCGGAACACTTCTGGGTCCCATACCCTGTACTGTATATGATCGGTTTATGTCTAATAATGCTGCTTTTTTCATCAGATATTATGCAGGGTCTCAATTGTTTCTCTTACTATTGACAACACAACACACACTATATTTTGTTTCTCATTTTATATCTTTCTTTCATTTTTGTATTTCTTTATGATTCTTTATTATTATTATTATTAGTGTTGTTATTATTGTTGTTATCATTATTATTATTATTATTATTATTATTATTATTATTATTAATATAACATTTTCGTCTCCCAGGCCCCAATGTGAGTCAGTGACCTGTGCCTGGGTGGGCTAGTCCCTGTTAAAAAAAAAATAAATAAAAAAAATTAATAAATAAATGAATAAATAATATTTTACAGTATGAAGAGATTTGTCTACACATGGGCACACAATATGTTACTTATATTTTTACATGTAGAATTTATTGTTCAGAATTTAATGGGAACTGGACATTTTTAAGTAGTAACGTAAAGTAGTGTATTCTAAACCTTAATAAGACTTACACATGGACATAGTACAGTATACATTAGCTATTTGTTAAGCAAAAATTATATTAAGATGAAAATTACTGTACATGCACTGTACTACCTGTACAGACAACAATTTCTAAACCTGAGGGAAAATTGCTTAATTACCCAGTACAGTACAGTAACTGTATTGTAAAATTATTTTAAAATCCCTGAAAAGCATGAATTCAACTTATCATATATTTTTATCTTTTCTCAGGTTCATCTCAATAACTCTACCCCAGATGGCCTTTACACAGTTTCCTCTACCATCTAGGGTAAGTGTTATCTTATTGTCCTTCAGTACATTTTATATCTAAATATTTATTTTAACTTATAATACAGTACAGTACTGTAATTGTTTTTGTATTTATATTTTGGCTAAATTTTTTACCAGAATTGTCTCCCCAAAATGTGAGCCCTATCTCTATCATTAGGTTTGTGGTAAACTTGCGTTCATTACATTGTTTCACTTATGCCGCACTTTTCAAGAACATACCTCCAACTCCTAGCAAGGTATACCTCACTATACTGTGGACAGCACAGGCATACCAGTACTGTAGTACTGCATATAGGATGGTAAAATGCAATCTCATATCAGCTTCCTCATGAGCTATAAAGGCCACCCAATGATCAGTGAGGAAAGCAAGTGTAGTAATGTATGGTCTGTACTGTATTTGGTAGCTCACTGCCCCAGTCAGGCATAATGCTTTAAAAAAAGGTTCCGTGCTTTGGTTTACAAACAAAAAGCTTGAAGGTAAGATTTTATTTCATAAATTTTTTGCAGCATCACAAGACACTGAGGGGTTGATGCAGGCATCTTAGGGCTTCCTACACCAAACCTAGTCAGTTGACATTACAGTACTGTACCGGTGTTACTTGTTAATTCGTACCATAAGCATCCATGTACAGGCAAAATAATATACAGTATGTACTGTACTGCATACATATAGGGTAAATGGCTGTTTGTCTTGATTATTTAACCTGCCTTTCTTAAAGGTTTTAAGTGCCTTAACATTTGGGCTTTCATTATAAGTGTTTGATAAACATAGGACAACTCACATTATTACTTTGTAATCTGTGCACAAGAATTTTGCTGAAGCCTGAAACACAACTGGTAGACTTTGTTTGTGAACAAACAGGGTTGTTTTTTTTTTTTTGATGGCAGCACCACTGTACAGTACACGCTTGTTTAGTTGCGTTTGCCATATTGCATACATTGTATTTTGCTTATGATTATTACTGGCATATTGTATAATCAGTGTACAAAAAAAAAAAAAAAAAAAAGTTTTGTAGCACTTTCAAGACATTTGAGGATTTTTTTCAAAGGAATGTACAGTACCTCAGCTTTTATAATGGGAGTCTATGGGAAAATATTTTAATTCATGAATTTTCAGTTTACCTAAGGTTTATCAGTAGCAGAACCCCCTCATAAATTGGGGTCTACCTGTATAAATTAAATGCAGTTAATATTCTTCTAATCAAGCACTCTTCACCACACCTGGCCTATATTATTTGTACTTTTATCTTTTTATTTTATCCTCTTCACCACTGACCGGCTCGTTAGCCGCTTGGGCAGTCGGTCACATCTCTGTTACGCACTGGTGGCAGGCACTGGCTCCTGAATATATCTCAACCTGCTCCAGTGTTGGTCAAGTCTGGTCTTGAAACAGTTCACACTCGGTGCCATCACAACACCCTGGCAGGTTTTTTCCAAAAGTTCACAATTTTCACTCCCCAAAAGTTTGCCCTCACAGTTTTCTGGACTTGTGGCTTCTTCAACCTTGAGCTGTGTCCCCTTGTGGGGCGGGCGTTCGCCAACTCCAGGTATGGACACTCGAGATATTTATACTTCTCAATTAGATCACCCCTTGCCTGTCTGTAGTATGAGGTGTTGGGGTGCAGGCAACAGTCTGGTGGTCCTCCTTTGGACATTTTCAATCAACTGACAGTCCCTAGCATATCTCGGGGACCAGACAGGGTGACAGTACTCCAGATGGGGAAGCACCTCACTCTTGAAGATCGTTACTAGGGACAGACTGTGTAGATATTTGAACAAACTTTATATAAGACCTACTAGTTTAGTTGCTTAATTCACATTTTCCTCACAATGGCCCAGGAGCTTCAGTTCATTGTCACCATAAACACCCAGGTCCTTTTTTGCATTTGGTCTCTATTAATGCAGTTTCTTTGTCCCATTGGGACATATGATATGCCTCTTGCCCGTTGGTATGACCTAGGTGCATCCTCTTACACTTCCTGACATTAAATCTTAGCAGCCATTTCTTCAACCACTCTTGAAGCTCACAGAGATGTTTTTGCAGCTCTTCACAGCTGCGGACGATGTCAAGTTATTTAGGGAAATTTAGATCCGAGCGGACTGTGAAGAGCTGCAGAAAGATCTCTGTGAGCTTCAGGAATGGTTGAAGAAATGGCTGCTAAGATTTAATGTCAGGAAGTGTAAGAGGATGCACTTGGGTCATACCAACGGTAAGGAGGCGTATCATATGTCCTAATAGGACGAATTAACTGTATTAATTGAAACAATGCGAAAAGGACCTGGATGTGTATGTTGACAATAAACTGAAGTTCTTGAGCCATTGTTAGAAGGTGAACCAAGCAACTAAATTATTAGGTCTTATAAGGTCGTTCAGATATCTAGGCGGTCCGTCCCTCGTAATGATCTTTAAGAGTGAGGTGCTTCTCCATCTGGAGTACTGTCACCCCGTCTGGTCCCCAAGATATACTAGGGACTGTCAGTTGATTGAAAATGTCCAAAGGAGGGCCACCAGACTGTTTCCGGCACCCAGAGATTAAAGAGCCTGCAATTGCCTATCTTATACAACAGACAGGCAAGGGGGAACCTAATTGAGGTGCATAAACATCTCAAAGGGCACAACTCAGTTGAGTGTTCTTACCTGGAGCTGGCGGACGCTCGCCCCACAAGGGGTCACAGCTCAAGGTTGAAGTAGGTGCAATTCCAAAAAACTGTGAGGGCCAACATTTTCGAACTGAGAGTTGTGAAATTTTGGAACAGCCTGCCAGGGTGTTGTGATGGCATCCAGTGTGAACTGTTTCAAGACCAGACTTGACCAACAGTGGAGTGTAACAGAGATGTGACCGACTGCCCAAGCGGCTAACGAGCCAAAATTGGTGAATAGGATAAGATCATTGCTAACCTAACCTACTCTTACAATGCCTAGTTTATGTACAGTACCAGTAAACAATATTTGTACTGTAGTTTGTTTGTTATGATAGTAAATGACAACTGAAATGTTACAATGCAAATTTTTAGTATATAGAGTGAAATAATTTCTAAGTATTAGCCACAAAAATTAAGTCATCCTAATTGGGATTTTTTTTTGCCTTTGAACTTCTATTTATCCCATTATATATATATATATATATATATATATATATATATATATATATATATATATATACATATATATATTGATAAAATCACACGGGGAAAAGGGAAACAACGGCGCACCTTAGCTTTGGTCTTTATTCAAGACATCTTCAGAGGCAACTGGATTACATGGACAGAGTTGCCTGTGAAGATGTCTTGAATAAAGACCAAAGCTAAGGTGCGCCGTTGTTTCCCTTTTCCCGTGTGATTTTATCAATATATATATATATATATATATATATATATATATATATATATATATATATATATATATAATTATATAATTATATATATATAATGTGTGTGTGTGTCTGTGTATTGCATTAAAGTTTGGTTACAGTAACAATATCATTAACAAGTAATGTAATTATTTCACCTCGTCTTTAACCCTCATTTCGGAAGCCAGTGCTGTACTTACATGATTTTGTGTTCAGTATTATATTAAAGAGGTTTGTGTAGTTACATTAATAGGTACTAAATAATTCTCATTGATAAATTTTCTCATATTAAGTTATGAACACGTTACAAAACAACCATTAGACCTATAATACTGTACACTGGTAATTAATGTTTTATCAGTATTTCTTATCACCACATTTAACAATCATAACAAGCTTGGAGTTGGGCATAATAATATCATGACGAGCTGATGAACTCTATAAGCTATCTTCAACAGGTTAACATATTTGAGGGTTTCTTCCTTAAACAATATACTACACTACTGTATTAGATTTGAATGATTTTGTGATTGCAACAAGTAAGCACCAACCTATGCCATACTTCCACCACTCATGAAGTTTAATTACAACAAATAAAATTCTAGTGATAATTTCCAGATAAAAATAGATTATAATTTTAATATATAAATTTAAATATGAATGATTTATGAGTATAATGTATAGAGAAACATTTATTTGGTATATAAGGAAGTGTACTTGGCACCACCGCTTCCCTCGCCATTAAAACGGGGAGGTTTGGCTTTTCCCGTCGCTGGTTTCACCCCTAAAATTATCCTTAAGATAAACATGAGCAGCAACAATCCATCTGGTACACTGGCGGTGGCTGAAATGACACGCTGAATGAAGTAAACCATCCTAAAGTAGACACCAAGGAAAATGTAAAGTATATATTGGTACTATCATTCTGCTCTCCGTTGACGAGTAACAGAGAGACAAAGAAGGGCTGTTTTTCACTCTTAATTGCACACTTGGAAGCCTGAATATCCCGCTCAGACGTTAATGGTATATTCATATAACGGCTGAGTTTCTACATGTATGTTTTAAGGCTACTAAACGATAATTAAACTCTGAAATACCTGGCAGGGCGTCAAAGATGGCGTGGGACATGACGGCGGAGGTAACTGTGACGTCATTGAACTGGACGCTGTTTCTATATGACGTCATGAGTGTGTAAATATCTAATTTCTCAATATTTACGGACACTCGGGAATATGGGTTGAAATAGTTATATTTAAGGACTATTTAAGTCGTATTTCAGCATATTATTAATAATATTTAGTGAGATACGATGATTTAAGATTTACCCCTGAATCCACCAATGGCTATTGAGCTGTAAACGTCATGAAGACTGGGAGGAGCTTAATTATGACGTCATATAGAGGGGGCGGAGATTATTATGACGTCATGTAGAGGGGCGGAGATTATTGATGACGTCACGATGGGCGGGGATTTGAAACTTTCCCAAACTTCTCGCCAGATGTGTGTTGGTAGTTGTTAAGTGTGGACTGTGTGATGTGTTCGTGGGGCATTTTGTAACTTGAGCAATCCATATGCAATGTCGCGGAGGAAACAGAGTAATCCTAAGCCACTGAAAAGTAAGTGTTGGGTGTCCGTGTCCGTTTAGTTGTGTTAATAGTGTGTATACGAGGTTTTGATCGTAGAAGTAAATACGATCTGTTTATGCGCTGCAACATGTGCGGTTTGTTCTTCCTTGATATTAGTGATGTATTTGTTTTGTGTTGCTTAATTGTGTTTTTATGTTTTGATTGTCAGGAAATTTGATAATGGCTCATGGTGTGACTACATCTGGAAGTGCGTACGTTGCTATATCGTATGTGATGCTGCTAAATGGTCAAGAAATCACCTGTGGGTGTTATTTATTATCAGTGTCCACTAAAAATGGTCTATTAGCATGTGTAAAAAAAAGGTAAATTAAATAGGATACCGAATACCAGCGTGAAATCAAACTGCGTAGCTTATAGAGGTAAAATATTACTGGATATATTTATAGTTTTAGTTTTTTTGTAATTTTATTTATTAATTAAACGCTAACAGATATCATTAAAATATCGTTCATAACGTTTATGTACACTTAGTAGATAGAGAGAAGAAATCTTTAAATGTTGAGGTGTGGTGAGTGCAGCCAACCAACATGGAGTCAGACGAGTGGAGTTAGCACTGGCCCGCCCCACCAGCCAGCTATCAGGCCGTCCCTCTCTTATCGGCCAGTCCATCCGGCCCAGAGATCACTATCACCCACCAGGGAGGGGGGCCACGATCCTTATCATCCTGGGGCTGCTGGCTCGCCGGATGATTGGATGTGGATGACGGACGGATGGGAAGGGGGGGGGGGTATTTTTATCATAACGGAGTTGAGATAGGAGACTGAGGCTGGTTGGTTGTTACAAGACAGTTCTCTCCCATGTTTTAGTATGATTGTCATTTCATCGCTGCAACTGTTTAGATGACAGGTTAAACATCATTAACGTTTATGTTGATTGTACCTACGCGTTGTTTATAAATTAAAATTAGGCCTTCTTTTAGGCTAGTTAGGGAAGGAAAGTTAAACCGATGAATAGGCTGAAAAAATAATACCCTTTCCGGGGGGAGGGGAGTAAACACCAAGTGGTTTTTGGAGCGGAATATTTTGCAAGATATATTGTGAAAGCTATTAAATGACTTAGATTTGTATGAAATAATTAATTTTTTGAGGTAATGCGATAATTATAGTGTTAACGAGAAGTTTAAAGGGGTGTGACAAAGTTCAACATATTGTATGTTTTGCATAATATTTCGTATGCAGGAGAAATCATTTAATTTGTTTCCATTTTCTTTGCTGTGTAACTAATTTGAGGTTTGATTGCTTTCCATTATGTTCACAATATCGTGAAATATAATTTTTATTAATATTACAACAGCAAAGGAAGCCTTTTGATGAGACTATTTCAACTCTGGCAATGTTAAGGTGTTGCAGAACTAACAAATTTCTACTTGAATTTTAGTGCTAAGTATAAATATAGAAGGTCTGATTTAGATCATATAATGTAACACGAGGAAACGTGACAGTGCAGCATAACTCATGATAGCCGAATACAATTATTACCCGGAACACAGATATTTTCATAGATAATTAATATTGGATAAATAGCTGTTGTAAAGTTTGGAAAATGATTTTTGATATAGCTTCTTTTTTTGCGACCATCTTATGGCCTTTAAAAGGAAGATGGAGATTTTTGGGTCTTCTGGTAGTTATATGACAACTTTTAATTGTGGATGAACTACAGGTAGTGTAATTAAAACCATTTTCACACTTAAAGACCTTACCCGTTGGAGTGTAGTTATAACATAACGTTAACAACGGGTCATATTTCCTTTATTGAATACATTTCGGCAGGCGCGTGCATGTTTCCGCAAATTAAACCCTAAGAAAAATTATTTTGAACCACGTCAACTAAAGGAAAAATTAAAAACTAAGTCCCTGAAACATGAAACAGTTTTAGGAACATGATACCCTGCAGTACCTCACACACACACACACACCTGTTGATGAAGCCGCAGTCTAGACTAATTGGTTGTCGTTGATTTGCTTTTAAAACTGAAATAATAAGGAAACATTAACCTTATTGATATAATTTACTGTAATAGTGTAATCAATCCTAGTCTTTGCTTTCATCGTCAAATTCCGAATAGATTTGTTCGGTATAATTACATGGATGAGTACCAGCAGTGATTAGTTTGTTGTAACACATATAGTATTGTAAATTTCCGGAAATTTATGATTTGTTGAAAATTATATCGTTAAATAATATTAGTTTTTACCAATGCAGGATAGTGTATAGTTGCCAGCAAAAGTTCTCCCACAGCCCTGTGTAGCCCTTTGAGCTCCTCCAACTTCTTAATTTCATCTGTCCATTTAGTGGTGTACCATAACCCCGTTGTTCAAGTGGGGATAGTAGAGAAAACCTAAAATGGCCTGAACACATCCTTCTTCACGGGAAATAGATGTGCTTTGGAAATTTAATTAATCTTCCCCAAATCGGAATGTTGAGTGGATTTATAAATATTCAGAAAATGCAATATTATTTTACGGTAATTGACATATTTTTTTTTACTAAATACGAGAGTACTATAGATCCACTAATTGAGGGAGAGATGCTAATTCCCTCAAATAGAGGTCGACAGGGTATTGTAGATCCTGAACTAATAAGAGCAGCAGAGTATGTTCTTATGTCAAATGTGTTACTTTGATAATAATTACTGACATCACTAACTGGAAAGTGCCGTAGAATCTGAACTGAGGACGGCGGCAATAGTACACATTATATAGTACCGGTAAAGGACTGTAACCCCTTAGCTGGTGGAAGCCAAGCGTGGTTTGGCTACTGCCACACCTTCCCTATAGGAGTAATACTGGTAACTGATGTAAACCTCTATAAACCAATATGTTTAGTGGTAAAAATCAATAGCAGTTGTTTTACCTAATGGACTAAGGGAGGTACACATGGCAGTGAGATCTCCGGAGGACAAAATCAATTAAAACTAAGCTTGGCAAACTTTATATTTTACTGGCGGATTTCTTTTGCTAGGGTACTAACATAAACCGCTTGTGGTGTAAAGCCGTAATTAGGATAAAGAAACTATGAATTAAGGTTAGTCGCGGAACCTTCATCTTAGGATATTAAATAATTGTTTAGATTATTACCAAAAACCATCTTTGTTAGGGCATTAGATTTCCCCAATTTTCGATATTTACTATAGACCTGACCAGGGCTGGTAGGTAAATTTTAAACTTAGGCATACATAACATAACATAACATAGGCTAGTAACAGGGGGTAAGGATAAAGGGAGGATTGAAGTGAATATTTGAAGGAGAGGAAAGGTAGTTATGTTATTAATTTATGTAGCAGCGGGGACAGTAGTAGTAGCAGCAACGGAACGCCAATAGCAGGCTTGGTAGAAGCAGATAACCTGACTAGGGGTAGACGCTGTTAAATTGCGAGGGAATGTCTACCGACGGTATATATTAATAATTCTTTCATTAATAATGCTTAGGACCTTAACATCCGGTAATTCAGTGTATTATAAATGTTATCACAGCAGCCAACGTTGTGAAGGAGAGTTATGGGTAATCTTTTGCGTATTAGAAATAGTAATTACACATCTATCCCCGAAACAAGTAAAATTCGTGTTACTTATTTCCTGAATTCTTCAAAGACTGACTCACCATTCATGAAACCTAGCAAATTCCTCTTTGGCTAAGCTATGTAACTAACTGCTGTACACGATAAACAGGAATTGCAGTTTATCGTTTCAGGCCATTCGCTGTTCGTAGCACATGAAAACCCGTATATATATATATATATAATATTACCGTGCAACTAGCTATGTCAATTAATTTTTTGACATCTCATGGCAGAGGAAGGGGGTACTAAGCCAAGAATCGGGCACAGGTAATGTCTGATTAATGCCCCAATTATATTATTGTATAAGGACGTAGGTGCTCGAGTAACCAAGAAGCAATTTTTTCCAGTAATCCTAACTGCCTTGAAGACAGTGTTCAAAATAAATACAATATTATCGTTTGCTATAGTATACTACTGTACTACTTCTTGCGGCATCAATCAGTTACCCGAGTTCGCTATTCTTGTGTTGACCAAAATCGAGAAGCTTGTGTGCGATTGTGGAAATAAGAATGTGTTGACATTTGAGGAACGTTTAAGGGAAAAAATGGCACTTTAAGGGACTTAGAACAACATAAACTGCAACTGGTTAGAGCAGGATATTCCCTTCTATCCATTGTATTGTTTGAGTATCTTTTCTCAATGTATTAAGTAAACCTATAGCTTCATACTGCTCCATGTTATATTCCTTTTATATTGTAAAATAAAATATGGAAACCTGAACACCAAATCCATTGAAATTCTCTAAATGTAGTGGGTCAGTGAGCTATAGAATTAGAGTCCCAACTAGATATATTACTACTAACAAACTCGCTTGCCTCCTAGTTCCTTCGAAATTAATCCTAAAGTTTAGTTTTGAATCCATTAATGCTGTCTAGTAACTTATATTGCCTTCATCACCTTGATACCAGTATTTATAACCCCAGTCCTTTTAGAATCAAAGGGGTATTAAATGTCTATGTGGGTTTTATATGGGTTTCAGATCAGGTTTGTCGAATATTTTGTCGATGAGTGACGTGTCCATGAAACTGATGAGTGACGTGTCCATGAAACTGATGAGTGACGTGTCCATGAAACTGATGAGTGACGTGTCCGTGAAACTGATGAGTGACGTGTCCGTGAAACTGATGAGTGACGTGTCCATGAAACTGATGAGTGACGTGTCCATGAAACTGATGAGTGACGTGTCCATGAAACTGATGAGTGACGTGTCCGTGAAACTGATGAGTGACGTGTCCATGAAACTGATGAGTGACGTGTCCGTGAAACTGATGAGTGACGTGTCCATGAAACTGATGAGTGACGTGTCCGTGAAACTTACGTGAACTTAACCATTATTGTTCGTTTCTTTATGGTTATTCTCGTTTGATTAATATTCATTTGTTTTTAATTGCAATGGATGTATTTTGATTAACTTTTGCTGTAAAGATTTGCAAGAATGGCAAATATTTCACAATTACTACTATACTACTACTACTACTACTACTACTACTACTACTTGTTTGTCGTTTAATTAGAAGTACATCGATGTATTCTACACGTTTAGTATTGATGAGCGGTTGATTTAATGAAGACATCGAGGAAAGGCAAATTAATATTACAAATATGATTATTAGTATATTTTTTATGTTAGGAAAGAAGTGATTGTGTTTGGTTGTACTACAGGTAGAATATAGCTTTCGGGACAGTGAGGCCGACTGTATTGTTAGCTGTCACGATTTGCTTAAATTATTATTTTGACGGGAAACCGGAGGAGCAAAAAGCCTCCATTATATTCGCAGTTACCTCTACCCGAAGAAGCACCGTATATTAAAATTAAATAGAGTTTTGCTTTGAATTGAAAAAAATATGCGCGTCTGACAAGTTATTGAACTATGTCAGTTAATACTGTAAGAATGTGAAATAAAGTTGACACGTTAATCCACGTTTGACTTAAATGCACCACATTCAGGGGTTTATCTTGTCATGTTTGCTGCTAATATAAAGCTAATAGTCGATGGCGGCTGCACTATTATGTTTAAATTTAAGTTTGGTATTATTGCATTTTCGCACCCGACATTCCTACCCCTAATCTATTATCATATTCGAATATGACGTCTAATTATAAGATAATTTTCTACTATTACATTACCGTCGCATATGTATAATAACAGAGGTAGCGTATCCCAAATTTTCTCTATTTTCTTCCACTAATCTTCGCCATTATCGCTTACCTCACCTCCCACATTGCTCGTCTCCTTCATAAATCATCACGCGCATGTGTTCCCGTACACATCACGAGGCCAATCAAAAGCGATTTTTTTTCAACCAATTAAAATTATTTGTGGCCCAATCAAATTCGATTTTTATTTTGGGTCTCATATTTCGAAAGTCAAATTCATTTCCGACCATGGAAGTCTGGGATGGGTGTCACTTCAATTACATGGAGCTGATTGCGAGTTTTGGGGAAAAAACGAAGAAACTATAGTATTTTTTCGATCTCATGGTGTTCTCCCGACCTCAGTAAAGTGTTCTAAGTGCAAGAACGAATGTAAATATCAAGACCAACATATGTGGCATTGTGGAGTAAGTCATAATTGGTCTAAACACACACAAATACACTAGAAAAATAGAATTTTGACTTTCTATCAGAGTTGGGTGCGCTTATACAAATTTACCTTAAGTTTTTATCTTGTTAAGGAGAAGGAAATATTAAATAAAAATGATTTTCGTGATATTTTAATAGTTTAAAGTAATAACGAAACCGGGTATCAATTTACTGCCTCTATGGTGGACGTGTATAATTTGTTTAAATCTCCGTCACAAGTTAAACCTAATTTGGAAGTTCCTTTACAGCTCAACCAGTTGAAAGATTCATCCATTTATATGTGTTTTATGTATCATTTTAAGTTGTAACATATTTAAAACTTTTAAAGAAGTGTTTGCAGGCTTCCGTGAAAGTACTTATCAAGATTGATTTTGGCTTTCTCTTGGCGCCTAAATAATATCCTAATTTTAGTTGTTGTTTTATTGTAGAAACTAAGACGACTTAGCGACCGGCGTTTACAAACATTATCCACTGAAGTATTTTTTTGTATTAAAATGCAAGTTGTAAGTCCGTTCAATTACCAGTAATTGTTACTATAAGAAAAGAAATATAGGTTTAAGGCATTCATTAACACTGGTTGTTAAGGTGGGTGCTTAGCACGATGCAGCCATAATTTAATGGCTTCATGGACTTAGGATATCGGCAGCCTGCATATGATCATTTAATTACTACATGTACAGTAATCTATTAAAACAATGTTGCATACGCGGTGGACGTAATGCTGTTGGATTAATTTAAGTTTGGAGCGACAGGGATAAACTAGAATAATCGTTGGGGGTCTTGCTGTGGAAGAATATCACAGTAGAAGATAATTTATTACAGCTGTAAGAATGAATGAATGAATAACAGCGTATGATGGCCAAGTGAGTGTATGTGTGCTTATTCTCGAGTCCGGTCGGTCACTCAGCGTCTATTAAGTGGGGAGAGGTTCGATAAAGTCAACGACAGTCTGGGAACCTAAATATAAATCTATAAAAAAAAAACCAAGGTAATTAAACTGTTCCTGATGGCGATATTAACCAAATGATCACATTTTACCGGTTCAGTTGGTTTTTGGTTTTATTCTTTGCGGTTATAGACTATTACAGATTAGAACTTAGCAGACGAATGTGATTTTTCGTAAGAGAACGTTAGATTAAAAACACGGGTTCCTTGCTTTTGTTTCACTCAGGTTTCTTTTTTATTTATTTTATATTTTTTTAGCTGGTCTGATAATTATCGGTGGTCAGTGGTTTCTGTGCTAAAAGTCTTACGAAATCCTAGCTTAACCGACGGTCTTTCACTTGTAATTTATCTAACCTAGCCTGTCCTTTAGTAGTCCTTAGATATGTTCAAAAGCCCTATTAACTTATGTCTTTTGTTCTGCATTATGTCTTCATGCTAATTTGTAATAACTTGCAATAGTAGGTATTTTTATAGTAGTTCCTACAACTTTCCTACCCCAAATCTATTATCATTTTCGAAAAAACGTCTAATTTTAAGATATTTTTTTGTCCATTACATTACCGTCGCTAATGTATAATAACGGAGATAGTGCCTGTCAATTTTTCTCTATTTTCTTCCATTAATCTTCCGCCATTTCTTTCATAAATCGTCATGCTCATGCGTTCCCATACACGTCAGGCGGTCAATCAAAAGCTTTTTTTTTTTTTTTTCTGCACCAACAGTTAAAATTAATTGTTGTTTCTGCTTTTAGAATTGGCGGTATTTTTTGCCCAATCAGATTCGGCTGTGATTTTGGGTCTCTCATATTTCGAAATTAAAATTCATTTCCGACCATGGAAGTCTGTGGTGGGTGTCACTTCAATTAATAGGGAGTTAATTGCTCGTTTTGGAAGAACAAAAACGAACAAGCAATAGCATTTTTTAGATCTCATGGTATTCTCCTGACCTCAGTAAAGTGTCCTAAGTGTAATAACCAATGTAAATATCGTCAAGACCAACATAGTAACTCGTTCATTATTCCCAAGACCTGTACTGCATGATCTCAGAATCCGACGACGAACCGGAACAAGGACAATAAGGTCAGAAAACAGTGATTCCGTCATGTGGTGAGAGTTCGGTTACGTATAATCACCAAGAGAGTTAGGTTAGGTCAGGTCAGGTCAGGTTTAAATGTTTTTCTAGTGTTTTTTTGTGTATTTTTTTTTTATTCACTTGGCCATGATTTTTGTCGGTAAAAGCCCCACCCAAAACCCCGGTTCCCAACAGGATCCCTATCGTGTTGGGGTAAAGTGGAGCGATAACTAAAAAAAACCAGCCAATTTTCGACGGAAATCAAGGTCAGAACCAATCAGAACACACACAAATATACTCGAAATAACATACTTTTGATTTTCTAACTTCTATAAATTTACCCTCTCCTCAGCCGGTTATGTAGCATCTTATCTTATTCAGTGTTCAACTTCTTGGGCCAATTCAGTTGTGCTGCGTCACCATCAGGACCATATACGTAAGCCTTTGTTTTTAGTTTCCGCGTCAGAAATCTTGGAAACCCGACACATTCTTTATTCAGAGCTCGTGAGTGAGGGCCTCCTTGATATTATTATTATTATTTTTATTAGTATTACCACCAAATATATATATTGTATACGGCTTTAGCAATCATACTTGGGATAATGACAGAAACCCCAAACAGCATTTAAAGTCACCATTGACTCTTGTACAAATGGTGGAAATACCTAAACTCCAGAATTCTTTATATCAATGTTTAATAACTACCGATATATTTTAGTATCAACTCCCATATTACTTGAATTACAGCAAAATTGACCCAAACTCCGCTAATTGGGCAACTTTGTGACTAAAATTATAATAATCTCGCAAAAACTTTGGAGTCTAGAGCAAGGTTTAGTTGTGGCAAATCTCTTATCGTAATTGGTGTTTATAGGACCGAACAACAGCTCATAAACGCGCTCTCAGAGGGTTTGACTTGTGAGCCTGTAAAATCCTTAAAATAGCGTGAATAAAGACACGAATCTAGAGTACAGGCCCACCATAACTATTTAAAATTAATTGACCCGTAATTGAAAGAGAGGGGATAATTTTTGGGTCGTTCGCAAGAAGAAATATAAGAGACTCAGGAGAAACCAAATATACATCTTGGTTTAGGGGGAGACATGATAAACAGTGGAATATACAACTAATAATACTGTAGTGGTGTAATTACTACCTAATATGCGAGGTTGAATGGTATACCTTAGTAATATTCGTGAATATTCTTGATTTTAACCATCTGAATATTCATTTAGCATTGCAATTGTGTCTATGCTAATTATTATCGCAGATTTGTCAAGTCAGTCAAATTTAGTGTGTGTGTGTGTGTGTGTGTGTTAGTACTGTAAATGATAGATTGGCTACACGCTTTCCAGCCAATTATGTTTACCTAATGTTTGATGTTGTTCCTACGCTCTTTTCATTATTTCTTGCCTAAAAAGTGAACATCACAACTTTATTCAGTGAGATTATAATACTGGCAGTTGTAATTCTCACTCAGGTGTACTTGTGATCTTTGACGAGCGGTACAGCAGCAGGTGGGCCAGGTAACCGAGCGCGTCCCGGTTGGCCTGTGACATCAGTATCCGGTATTTGTGTATCATGTTGTTAATGATGAAGACCGTAAATATCAACTCTAGTCCTATTTTTCCTGACGATATTTCATTCCATAAAATAAATTATTGTTTCTTTCTTTTTATATGCAAAGTTTTGGCTTGAAAATGTTAGAAAATAAACCTCTTCCGCGTCTAAGTGCCTGCAGGAGCACTTAACGAGCCAAGTATTGTTTCTGCAGTATAGTTGCAGGTCACACTTTGCATCAACAAAATTATATAGTAAACTACAGAGTAAAAGTTTAAAATTCTTTATGATTTTAACGAAATTGGGTTGTTTAACTTTTCAGGACATTGTAACAGGAGGTGTATAATGTGATTTGTTGGATACAGTATGTTGATATTTTTAGGGTAGATGTTGGTTGACCCCGAGTCGAGTCTTTTAATGGATGGTGAGGAAGTTGGGTATAGTATTTTATTTTTTGTGTTTATTTTATTTTTTAGTTTTTTTACGGGAATTAGCCCACCCGGGCACAGGTCGAGCGACCCACAATGGGGCTTCGGGGACGAACAAATACGAATTGAAAAAAAATAGAAAAGAAAATGGTTATATTAATCTACACCACGAAGGTGCCGGAAAACCAGCTTTTTAAAGTGAGACAGATTGTGAGTATGGAAACACAGACCATTCCACAGTTTGGCTGTATGAGGAAAGAAGGAGGTACTATAACGGGCTGTTCTAGTGTGACCGACAGCCACAGAGAAACGGTGGGCACCGCGGGCAAGACGAGTGTTCAGGGGGCTTGACAGGAACAGTGTTAATGACAGGTATAACCGACAGGCCTGCCTCCCGACTCATTTACACGATTCAGTTAAGACTAAGTTTTGTCAGTTCAACCCAGAATTCTGAAGTGTTAACCTGTCTCCACTGGACGACGAAACATTAATTGTGATTGCCGTTCGAGACAAAAAAAAATCAAAATGGGTGAAAGAATGGCCATCTAAAAGGGGTGAACTATCACATACAAGTCTATTAAATGAACTAAGATTAGAGCCTGAGGACTGGTTTGATAATATGAGAATGAATGAGGTCACCTATTTGAAACTTCTAAGCCTATTTACATCATGTATTGACTGCAAAAATACAGTTATGCATGATGCGATTACACCTTCTTTTGGGGTTTCCTGACCACATAAGAACATGAAACTCCAAATACCAAAGATTTGGTTGATACACATCCTCAGTGGCAGATCCTGATTTCTTTGATAAATTTACTTTCTCAGTTCTTTTCTACAGGATGATCTAAGTGTTATTTTTTTTTAGCACTGATTTCCTTGTAGCATTGGGATCTATTTTTTCTAATAGTTCACCATGACATTTATTTTTTAGAAGTTTGAATATTCAGTAGATTTCACTTTCCAAAGTGCTCAAGATATAGATCAATGAATTCGGTTAAAATTTCCTATTCTGTCAAGTTCAAATCCATTTTTAAAAATAAGATAACTTTTAAGCTCTATGATATGTGTCTTCACACCACGAGAACTTTACTCGCATAACTGACGGAGTGGCTTGATGAGGCTGATGAGCATTTTGGACGTACAGGTTTGCCTTCCGACCATTAGGCTCCGCACACAAATTTCTGTCACTGCTAGAATCCATCCGGCAATCCTGAACGGCGTGCCTGTGTGAAAAAAACCTTTGCACTCAATTTTGTCGTTCAGGCATAACTGTTAGTTAAAACTGTGCGTGTAAAGGGGCTTTACGAGCCCACGGCCTTGCCGGCGGTACCCGTTATAACATATACACGGGTTATTGGTCAGTTTTCTTTTGTACAATAATTCATTGTAAATAACCAGTACTGAATTATATTATTTTATTTGTTGCCATCATTTTGTTTTACAAATTAACTATGAAAGTGAACGCCGTGGAAAGTTGTTTTAGATATACAGTATTTAATATGAAGCTCCGTTCATCTTCAAGTCCCTAAGGGTCCGGGCTCCGGTGACCACTGCAGAATGTGGATTGTAAAAATTTGCCATCGTAAAAGTACTCGTATGTAAGAATTTTGGTTCCACCTGCATATTTGATATTTTTCTGAAACAAAATTTAAATATATACAGTAATTAATTATTTTTATTTCATTCTTTTTTCTTCTTCAAAATTCGGGATTTTAGTGTACCAGGAAAGTTTGAAACGCACCCTCTCGTTCGTTCCAAGCACTGTAGATTACCTTCTTCTTGGCCAAGTAAAGAAAGGCACCATTTTTTCTCCGCCATCAAGTATTTCCACTCCGACTGAAAGGAGGAGGAGGAGGATATTGACATTAATCCAGCTGCCGAAAGACCTCGTCGACTTCCTAATCACGGGAGTTGGCTATCTGTGTTAAGGATCCCCCGGGAACTGACTTGAGAATCCTCGACTTATTATAGAGAGAGTAGTTCAATCTCGATGGATGTGTAAAAAGGTTGATATCAATGTGGATAATATCTTTAGATGATGAACGCTTAGAGGACAGTTTGTGTGTGTGTGTATGTGTGTGTGTGTGTAATATTTATTGAAAAAGTTCTGCAGCTCGAAGGCTGAAAATATTCATTGGTCAAAAATGACTTATTACATACAAAGACATGGGGTGGGTGGGTCATTTAACAAAAGCTTTCATTACTGAAAGAAGAAGGAACATGGATTGAACATACAAATTATTATAGTTTGCAGCTGATGGCCCGGGCCTGGGCTGGTCATGGAGACACCAGGTGGAGTGGTGTTCACGTGGTGTAGTAACTCGTCCTCGGGCGTTGATATATGTGCGTGTTTGTGTGTAGTTTTCCTTTAATGGAGGTAAAATATGAAAACAAAATGCATGGTAACATTCATATTTAACGGGATTGCAATGTGTAAGATTTGTAATTGGATACAGTGCAGGAAAGATCTCCGCGTCCAAGAACAGAACCTTCACGCGGGTGTTGGTCCGAGAAGCGCGATTTACTGATTGAGGTGTTCATGTTATTCAGAAAAAAAAGACTTTATATTAACAATGTTGTACAATTCTCTAAATTACATTGTTATTATACTTTAAGATTTTTGTAATGATTACCAGCTGTGTCTCATCACAGTAAGGCTCAGAACAAACAAGGTAACTCAGTGTTATACATTGACCTCAGATAACTACATGTTAGCGGTGCTCCAGTCTCCATTAATTATTATTTAACGTTTGGGTCCGAGACTCGCCTGTGGACGGTTGCTCCCTGGTCATTGTATAATGCAATTTACCCAAATTAAAGTAATGGAACAACAGATTCTGAAAACTTTGACTGTCCGCTAACGGGGAGACGCTTATTAAAAGGATGGCAGCGCTACAATAGGAGACGCTTGTAGGTTACAAGTCCTGCGTGTAGGTGGGCACGTGTACGGATGTTACTATCACGAGAATCTCTCCAGTTTACGAGAATGAAATTACATGGATTTAATTTTACAAAATTTTCTACTTTAAATTTTAAGTTATTAAATCGTACTTGTATTATTTATATATACATATCACTTATTAATATTGATCAGATTTTAAAATTTTACATTAACTTATTTTGAACGACAAGACAAAGAAAAAAAATAAGCTGCCGAAGCTATCACTCGTGCACGACAGACAGCTAGACACAATTGGTGATAAGTGTAGATTGAAAGAAATATCAAGTGTGGGAAGGAAACGGGTATCTCTAGTGAAATAATAACAATAAAAAAAGGTCTCGTGTCGCCATCGCTTCCGTTCCTGTGGCTTTCGTTAATTTTCATCTTACTATTATATTGGTTATCAGTAGTTAGACATGAAGAAAATTTTGAGAAAAGTTTCATCACCAAGTAAGAAAGTGGAGACGCACTGTACTAGTTTAATGTGTCGACGGTGGATACAACTGAAGGCTCTTAATGACGGTATGCATAACTATTGTAGTTACCAGTTTATTTCTGCCTCATATATGTAGAGTTCGATGGCCTAATTTCTTCGTATCTGAAGTATTAGGGTTTGTGTGTTTGCAGTATTATTCCCAACATCGTATATTGTAACGAATACAAACATGAGTCGGCGGTTATAGTGGCAGGACAGTTTATTAATTAGGGTGTGGCAGCGTAAACCTTTATAACGTAAAGGGATCTTACAATAGAACGATCAGTGGGAATATATTCATTATTTTGCAGTTTTCGGTAACAGGTACACCTCAGTAGGACAAAAAACGATATCCGTACCCACACAGGAATGAACAGCGGTACAAGCCGTGGGCTCTACTATTACGTAGCTCAGGACTCGGCAACCTTTGATTAGATATAGTAAGGATGTTCCATAAAAAAATGAGGACGAGCTGCGGTGCCATCAATGAAACTGTGATAGTTTAGTTGGCAATAACCTGACAGTCGTGTGGGGTGTAATTATCGTGGCGCTGGCAGACCGACTTGTAGTTGACGGATATTAATATGGTGTAAAAAGATAGAAAAATATATTATATAGTTATCGTTCTCACAGAGTGTATGGTGCATACAAATGTGTGTCGTATAGTGAAATAAATGAAGGTTAGAATTTGCTGTTGTTTTAATATTTACCTGTCTTTCTATTAAAAGGTCTGGACTGTATCGGCCTACGATCTGGGCTGGGCGATCCTTATCTTACCTGTGTTATTATCCTAGCCAGGCTACAAGAGAAGGGCTGCCTCGAACACTCCCAGTAATAGCTGGCTCCTAAGGTACCACACCATATTCTTCAACGCAATTTAAAACTGTTATGGCAGCAGTTATTCGGTGGTCACACTTTTTTTTCATCAATTGTTAGAGACGGTACACAACAGGCTCGCTAAAAATTGTGCTGCACTGAATTTCCTTGACGGACAGCTGTAAAAGTTCCCCGCTAAATGTTCACACACTGGAAATATTTTCCAACCAATCACCTCGTTCCATCAAGCCCAGGAGCAAGCAAGTATCCGTAAGTCGCTAACTCGTGATCAAGGAACACGCATGTATCCCAACTCTCTAACCTGTGATGAGGGACTCGCGAGCCGAGTTGAGAGTAGGTTAGGGATGGATTAGGATTGATGGTGATGATAGGATTTGGTGGAATGTGTAAACGTTGAGGGCAGTTGAGGCTGGCGTTTATATTCATGGATAAGAGGTTCCATGTAGACGGAGAAGTGTAGTGTTTGGTCAAAGGATTATTACATACCCCGGCCGAGGTTTTGATTCGAAGATTAAGAGTCTTGCGTCTGTTGCCCCGTTGTGTAGGTTATTACCGCCCCTGATGGTCTGATGCTATATTGTTTCTTCGTAGGAATTTCAACTGGAATATTAGCTTTTCTCATTGAGTATATATATTTGGCGTATTTCCTGTTGATGTGTAAATACTAGAGTTTAGACAATACTGAATCTATACGGAAAATGGACAGTTGGTAAAATTTAATGGGGTCTTTAGTGACGTGTGGTTATTTGTGTTTTGTTAATTATGGTCGTTGAATAAAATTACTGTTTTCCTCATTTTCTTCATGTGAAATTATTTAATCTAGAGAACTCCATCATGATTGTCAACAACTTGTGTATTATCTGTCGTTACTGCCATGAAAGTCGATGTGGTGAACGGGATGAACTCAGCTGGTCACAAACAGACTGACGGACTTATAAATGGCCACAAACAGTCAATAAATTAATATAACAGCCTGGATTAGGGCACTGATGCACAAACGGATGAACATATATTAAGATGGATGCATACTGGGTTTTTTTAGTAACTTTTTATTCTTGTATTTATATGACTGGAAATAATTTTTAATACCACGTAAGTTAAAACACTGAACTCTCACTGCAGGAGGAAATAAAACACAAATATGAGGGTGTTGTATATTTCATCACTTGTTTTTATCATTGTCACTCATCATCATTATCACCTGTCATCATCATCATCTTCATCGTCATCTATCGTCATTATCATGTCATTATTATCATCATTATCATGTCATTATCATCATCACATCAGCCTCCGTTTTTATCAAGGCTCTTTCTCTATTTCAAAGAGATTAATTACTTGCTTAATGTTTCCTATTAAAAAATTCCTTTACATGTAGAATTCTTGGAAATTTTGTAATTATAATATTTTAAATAGACCTTTAGTCATTAATACTACTAAGGTATTAATTACTATTTAAACACCTTACCTGGGTTACTTGATTACTCGGAAGGAGCCTAATTAATCGATTTTTTTTTCATTTGTATTTTTTTGGGGGGGAATATTTCGAAACAATTTGATTACCTGAGCAGTATAGTATTATCTCCCTCTCGATCTTACAGTAAGGCCGGTGTTAAGTATGTTCAGTGGGGAATACCGCATGTTATACACAGGATCTCTCTCTCTCTCTCTCTCTCTCTCTCTCTCTCTCTCTCTCTCTCTCTCTCTCTCTCTCTCTCTCTCCTGGCCATCAACTTCTGCTCTCTATGTTTTCTAGATTTTTTATTTTTTATTTATTATTA
Organism: Homarus gammarus; assembly: GCA_958450375.1. Classification (NCBI taxonomy): domain Eukaryota; kingdom Metazoa; phylum Arthropoda; class Malacostraca; order Decapoda; family Nephropidae; genus Homarus; species Homarus gammarus. The sequence continues at coordinate 2,390,917 of CAUDMG010002108.1, forward strand.
TTTTTTTATATAAGATGTCTAATGTCTCATCTAATTTAGAGTACGCGCTTCAAGACAGAACTCAGATGGTGAAGGAAGCTTATATTCAAACGTCAGCATCAGCAGTTTTATTTTTTGGGTTTTCCGGTTTTTTTTAAGGTTTTGGGTCGTAAATACAGTTTGTAAAAAGGCTCCCGTGATAAATTGTTGGTCCAAGTGTTAATCAATTGTTGTCATGGTCATGGTTCAGGTAATACGTGATAAAGAAAACATTGGGGAGAGGTTGGAATAGGTTTGAGTGTTAAAGAAAATGATTCCATGAGACCGCCTTCAAGGGTGACTTACATTAATTTAGATATTTAGCCAAGTATGGTCATGGTTCGCTCAGATGATGATGATGATGATGATGATGATTATTATTATTATTATTATTATTATTATTTTTTTTTTTTTAAGCCTTTGTAGCCTCAGATATGTTTTTTTTTGCATTACTTGTTGTTTGACATTTATTTGTTTTTCTGGTACACTCGTTGAGCAGCTTCGTTTTTTATTAGTTTCAGAACACACACACACACACACACACACACACACACACACACACACACTTGCGATATTTGTCTTCTCTACTTTTATCACCATTTATTGACTAATTACTAATATACGTTTACTTCATTGCCCACCACTTTCGGTAGTCATTACGCCCCGCTATGAGTGTGGAGCAGCTTTATGGCAACCACTGATTGTAATGTTCTAATTAAACATCCAATAATGACATTGTGTAGGGAATTAAATGTGTTTCTTTGATTGTGGCCCTGTAAAGTGTGATTTCGGTTTTCTCTAATGTAACTGAATTGAGAAAGGCTCGAATTTGACAAGGAATTTTTGGGTTTGGGCTAATGCTTCCAGTAGTGACGGCTCTTAAGAGGGGAGATACTGTACATGATGGGACGTTATTGAACCTATAACTACGGTTTCTGGTTTTCTTCATATTTTTTTTTTTAGCTCATCGGCCTTGTGGCGTTGAGTTTCTGTCGTGTTGGTGTGTCCGTCCGTCCGTCGTTCAGATCTACCTTCTGTATGTCTTGCAGTGTACGTGTGATGTAAATTTCTTTTCGGTATAGGAAGTTGCGAACAAAATGGAATGCTCAAATTACACCACCAATCGCCACGAACCTAGCCTAACCTACCACATTATACAGTTTAAATCGTTTAAATGAGAGCATATACACTTGAACATACCGACCGACATGTAGAGTGAGACGAGAAATTTAACTCATTTTGTAAGAACTAAACTACAGCATATCTCCAAACTAGTGCTGGCAAATCTCACTTTGTCTCGTTTACCTCTAACATAAGACGTGAATATATTTTCTCCTCATAACCTGCCCTTGTCCTCGTCAACCACACCACCATCACCGTACTCGATCTTGACGACTCTTGACAGGTTGCGTGTGTCGAATCATAGTCGTTTCAAGACAATAATTTAAGCACAATTTCTCGGTGGTGATTATATTGGAGTGAGAGTGGTTAGTGGCAAGGTTTAAATTACACCTTTTTTTCTAAGTCACCCATAAGATGTTTAGTAAGTTATGATCCCGAGGGCCTTTCACTAACGCCTACTTACACCTACAGAATAAACTACACCATTGGATATTTAACATTAAATTATTATAGTGTCACTAATTGCTAGTCCCCACACGAACGAGCTAACCTGCCCCCACCCCACCCTACCCTCCCCTCCCCCTCAGCACCTACCACAGGACCCCCGGGAAGAAGGTAAATAAATACATATTGTCGTACACACCCGCCATGACACCTGGATTGCTCACGCGGCACCAGACCATACACTCCGGCCAGAGCCTCTTCAGACAGGTCCTCCAGCCACTTATAACACCTATGTAATATAAGGGACAAGACTACTGAGACCTTGTTATTCACCCTTCCTGCTATAGTATTAACTCACGGTCCTTTAACATATTAATACTGTATATAACCCACAAGTGCCCTCGGCTCTCCCTCATTAAACAAAATAATATTCTTAAACTTTCCTTCTCCTTTATCAACTATTCACTTCATATTTTTATTAATCCTGTTTTTAGTTCACCTACTTCGGTTTCCTCAGCCATCCGCTTTGTGTTGAGAATGCATTACGATATAATTGGGTCTTAATATTAACAACTCTAATTTAACAGTTTGACAAGTCTGGCCTTTAGCGGAAATGGTGTCACAGAACAACGAAAATATTAAGAAAATCAATTTAAAATGATAATATTTATTTTATATCTCAAGAGGTGAAAGGTTATATTCATTAAAATACCCAAACTATCATATTTTTATAAGCAGAATAATGCGTGTATTGATAATGGCAATCACCGTGTGTGTGTGTGGGGGGGGGGGGGGGGGGTCACGTAGCATCTTCGACAAGGAGGATCGGAATGTATTTTTATTAGTCTTCGTTATCAACCGTGTTTATCAAGACTACGACGACGTAGGACTGAGCGATAACAGCCTCAGCCACGGTGACCGGCCTACAGGGGTAACCATAACCAAAACCTCTCACACCTTGTCTCTCCAGCCATCTAAACCCCACTTCTATCCTGGGGAGTTGAAGATGACGCCACACACACACACACTCACACACCCCCCCCCCCCCACACACACTCACACACACCCCCCACACACACACCACACACACACTCACACACACCCCCCACACACACACACCCCCCACACACACTCACACACACCCCACACACACACACCCCCCACACACACAAGGCTTTTATCATCATTCTCTTCTCTGTTTACTGACTAAAGCATTGTGCAAAATACTAATATCGATTTGCCTGTGTTGTGGACGAGTATAATGTAGATACGCTTAACCAATGTCTTTTACCGTCCTCACTAATATTAGCAGTTGCTCAATCTAACGTATCATTTATTTTCAAGTTAAACAAGAAACAAGGTGGTATCGAGTTGCGTATTGACACACCGACGGAATTAACTGAGTCTTCCACGTTGGGGGGAAGAAGGTATATTAATTGAAATATTTTATTTGGTGTCATATACTGGTTGTATTTTAAGATAATTATTACATGGGGGAAGAGAAAAATGGTTGTGGTTAATATATGTTCTTTTGATCCGAATTTGACACATAAAGCACCTTGGATGTCTCCCTGTATGGACGCTAAGTTAACCCCTGAGTATCTCATATTCTTCCCAATACTTCTATAAAATAATTAAACAGCCAAGATATCATAGCCTACCTCTGATGTACAGGGACTTGGCCGTGTACTTGGTTACATCCGTCAAATGTTTTAAATCATATAAGAACCGAAGTCGGCATTGAAGACTCGCCGAGTATTGTTTTGGACATAAGGGTCATTCTTTCTCACTGTTAATGGGGATGAAATAATTTAGTTGATGATTGTAAGCGCCGTGAACATGGTATAGCGGCTTCCTCCCTGTAGTAAGTGTTACAACATCCCGCGTCTTACTGCTGGCGTGAGTGTTCCTGACTCTTGTTAACATTAAGCTCCCAGGTTCACCGCTTCGTGTTGTTGGTGTTTCATTGGATTTGTAGGTTCGTAGTTCATAGATTTATAGCTTCAGAGGTTCATGGTTTGTTGCTTCGGAGTTCACGAGTTCATAGCTTCTTAAATCAGGTACGGGGATACATTGGCTGGTCTGTTGTGTTTAGAGGTCAGAGTTTATGCGTAGCTTTGATATTTTAGGCTCATTGTTTCGGCTTTTGGGTACTATGGTGATCAAAAACTGTAGCTTCGAAGCTTTCAGAATTTATGCATTCAAAGCTTCAGAATTCACTCCTCGTGGCTAATGGTTCGAAACTTCAGTATTTAGTGTTCTGAAGTGTCGATTACGCAGCCTAAGAGTGCACGGATTTTCATTTCCAAGACTCGTATAGCTATAAACTTACCACCTTTCCAAGTGTTGGCGGCCTCAGGGAGTCAGGGTGCACATATTTTAGAGTATCCCAAGAAGGCAGGATGTTGTTGGGCCGGGTCACAGGAGCTCCACTATCACCCAGACAGATTAAAACGAATTGGAGGGGAAGATATAGACGTGTGCCGGAACAGCGATACGATACGTCGGTTTCGTCAGGCAGTTCATGTCGAATCTTTTGTTACGAAATATTTTATTTTTTGTGAGTAATCTTAAGCGTGGTTGAGGCTTTTCCTTGATTACTGCTGTCTATTATAAATTAAATTTATTGTGTAAGTTGTGTGAGTGGATGTTAGTATACAGTATTTGTGGTTATGTATATCCGTGTGTAATAGTGTATGTATTTGTAATCATGTATATGTGGTGGTAATGTGTATGTAATCATGTAGGTGGTTGTGTATATACGTGTGTGTCTGTAATCATGTATGTATTTAGCCGTGTATGTACTGTACACGTGGATATTTTCACACTCGTAATATATTCAGTCCGTGATCAGCTATTAATGTTCTACACACACACACACACACACACACACCTGTTCCAATATTAATCCTGTCTTTACGTCTGTCCATTCGCTGTGGCTTTTCCGAAGTGAGAGCAGTTGGCTATCATCTCTCTATTAGGCTTTCCAACTAACCTTCAAAGTATGAGAGTATACTGCAACGAGAAATACAGACTACTTTTTATCTGTGTTCCGTTGTGTGTAGTGTTTTTCCCGCTAATTTGGATTCAGGGGTTAATGTCACCGCTGCCATCCGGATTCGTTGGCCCGTGGAGTCGGATGTGTTGAGTTTTCCCTTACCGGACAAACTCTGGTTTTCTTCGTTACTCCGGTATCCCCTTCCTCTTGTACTAATAGCGGACCCATTAAGATACTGTTATATACCCATGGCCAGTATATTCAATTATATCTGTTATAGGAGTTATAGTAATTATATTTATCCCTTCCTTTATAAATAATATAATAAATTCTATATCGTTATATTAACTACGTCTGCTTAGCCTAACTTAAAAAAAAATAGGCTGGTTATCCTCGCTATTTTATTTTACACTTGTACATTACTATATTATTTTATATATTAAGGCTTTATACTGATTAATAATATAAACTTATGGTACTATATTGAATAAAATTTTACTTCTAAATACAGTATAACAAAATAGCCAAACATATTTCGTCCTCATTGTTGTTTTAAAGTAAAGTATTTTTTTTTTAATGTTTCCCGTGATGTTTTTTCCTCGCTGTCAAACCCTCATCATTACTTGACACTGTAAACACAAGTTGGTTATGTAGCGGTACAAAGGTTCATATGCTGTAATGTGAAAGTTATGTATCTATTTCCTGTGTCTGTATGACTGTATCTTGTTTGTATTGTAGTAGCTCATGTAACGTATTGTATTTGATTTATTTTACTGTAATACACTCGTGGTCTGTACGTAGCCAGTTCTCGAAAGAAATTTTAAGTTTTATTTTTATTATTAGTAGTGGTGGTGGTAGTAGTATTGACATTATCTATATTATTATTATTATTATTATTATTATTATTATTATTATTATTATTATTATTATTGCGCCAGTGGTCTTGTAAATACGAGACTTTGTGCAGGTTAAGTGTACCTGTAAATGAGTGTCTGTGTAAGTACAACTGATGAACCGAGTCCCTGTATATGTGAGTGCCATTAACTTTGTACGTGGATTGGTCTTTTAAGTCCAAGTGACTCTACATATGTGTCACTTTACAGGTTCAGGTAACATTGTACTGACTGTGTAAATGCAGGTAATGACTCGGTAAATAGTTGGTGTGTGTGTGTGTGTGTGTGGAGGTCGGTGACTTTACCATGGCAACTCCACCCTGTAGCGTCTTATCCCATGTGTGTGTGTGTGTGTGTTGTGTTTTTTGCTTGCCCAGAATAAATGGAAACGGCTTATCCGATTAAATGCGGGATGCTAGGGAAATGTGAGCGCCCGGACATGCACCTCACCCCCGATAGCGGACACCCCCTGCAGCGGACACACTGCCCAAGATAACCGGACAGTGGCTGAGAGAGGGAGGAGTAGGTAGCTGGTGGAGGGAAGGGGAGGTGGTAAGGAATGGGATGGGGGGATGGGGAAGTGGTAGTTGGTAGGTAGGGAAGGGAGGTGATGGAGGGGGAGCAATAGGTAGAGGATAGGAGTTGAGGGTGAGATGGCTAGACGGAGGTGTAGAATAGATAATTGATAGGAGGGAATAGTGGTGGAGGAGAATAGGATAGAAGGATAGATGGAGGTGTGGGGGAGGGAGTGAGGAGCTTGAGACAAACCCGAAGAGGAGAACAAGAGGTGAAGATGAAGATTAATAAGAGAAAATATGATGACATGGGTGGAAAGGAACACGGTGAAGAGATAGTGAAGGGGGGGGAGGGGAGGGAGGGACAAATGAGGACAAGGGTTGTAAGATGATGGGAATAAACGAGAAGTGAAAGAGACAGAGAACAAGAATAAGAGAACGAAGGAGATAATTGGGTTGTGGTATATGAGTTGATGAAGCTAATGGAGTACAGAATTTATTTATTTATTTATTTAATTATTTTGTTTACATAGTCAGTGGATGAAGTGTATTAAATGGGAGTGTGTGTGTGTGTGTGTGTGTGTGTGTGTGTGTGTGTGTGTGTGTGTGTGTGTGTGTGTGTGTGTGAATGAAAACAACATGAATAATGAGTAAATTAAACAATATATTTTGTTGAATAATAATATACACCAGATTAGTATAAGCAACAACAATTAGCTAAATAACACAAATGTTTATGAATGTTGATGATGAGTAAACTAAACATCATATATACATTAGAGTTCAATATAAATTAGTAATGAGGAATTAAATACGTAATGAAGGGGGAAGGGTTGAGTATTTGTACACGGGTCACCAATCACACCGGTGACCCCACACAGGTATACACAATACACCTGTAGCTAATTAGCGTTCGGTGACGGGGTGGAGAGAGGGGGGGGGGGTGATTGGTGTCAAGAGATAGAGAGGTTCACGGTGATTTGTGGTGATTTATTCTTTAGTTACGTGATTTATTTTATTTTTATTTTATTTTTTATTTTTTTTATTATTGACTGGATTTTAATTTGATATTATTTCGAGGTTTTATTAAGGAGATTCAGATGAGTTTAGGTTGTACACACACACACACACACACACACACACACACACAATATAATAAAACATGGGGGAAAAAAGGTATATTTATTTCCATCCCTTTAATTAAAAAAAAAGGTATTTGATCATTAGTGAAGTTTCCGCGCAGGTAAAAGGAAACTTGTTGACTTGGATATATTTACCCAATACTTGTAACAGGTAGGTGGGTGTTGTTCCTAGTGGTTTACAGGTACTAGTATATATCTCTTGCATCTTACACACACTCATGGTTACTCTAGTATTGACTGTAGTGGTGGTGGTGGTGGTGGTAGTAATGGTGGTGGTGGTGGTGGTGGTGGTGGTGGTAGGTAGTGGTGGTCGTAGTGGTGGTGGTGGTGGTAGTGCAGGAGGAAACCACTGGGGCCCTGACAACACCACTGGGGCCCTGACAACACCATTGGGGCCCTGACAACACCACTGGTACCCTGACAACACCACTGGGGCCCTGACAACGCCACTGGTACCCTGACAACATCCCACAAGGCGAAGCTCTTGATCGAGAAGCACCCGTTTCCCCCATTCTCCCTTTTCCCCATTTCCCTTTCCCCTGCTCCCTTTTCCCCCTTTCCTCTTTTCCCTCTCCCCTCCCCCGACCTAACCTAACCTAACCTGACCGCAGAAAGTCTCGCTGGGGGGGGGGGGGGGGAATCTTAACCCATGTAAACGAAGAAATTTAAGTCTTATTACCTCGGTACTTAAGGTCGATATTAGACTTGCTTTTTATTTTTTTTTATTTTTACTTTTTTTTTACTGTGATAATTTGTATGGTATTATGTTGGGATTTTGTTCCATAGTGTTATATGTTGGGATTTTGTTCCATGGTGTTATATGTTGGGATTTTTATCATGTATGTTAAACTATGTGTTGAGAGTTTTGTCCAGTACGTTAAAATATCTTGTGGGTTTATGTCCAGGGACTTCTCTTCACACACACACACACACACACACACACACACACACACACACACACACACCTTATACGACCCACTTAAACTGTGATGTCACGCTTGATAACATTCTTTTAGTGAGATAAATTATGTTTATTTAGACAGTGTTGACTGCTGAGGGTAATGAAGGCATGTCATTGATTTTAAACGCTGTTTATAGTGGTAGTTGTGTTGGTGTGTGTGTGTGTGTGTGTGTGTGAATGAGTGCGTGAGTGACTGAAAGAGTGTGTGTGTTAAATTTTAAATAAAGTTTTAAATAAAGTAATAAAGATAATGTTGTTTTTATTCCTTAACACGAGAGAGAGAGAGAGAGAGAGAGAGAGAGAGAGAGTAATAAAACTAGTAACCAAAAGAAAAAAGATAATTAGGAGGGAAAACATAGAACACACACATACAAATAAAAATGAAAGAGTGTAAGAACAGATAATAAAGAAGCAGAGAGAGAGAGAGAGGGATGAAGGAGAGAAGAGGCAATAATCAGATGGCGCAGATGGCGATGATTATTAATATGAGCGACGTGACATGCACCTTTAGCTAGATAACAACGAGCCCCCTGCAACGTTCGTCTAGATAAGTTGCCGATGTACCCCTGACGATGATGATGGTGGGGTGAAGGGGGGTCGGGGGGAGGGAGGGGGGGGGGGGTTGGGTTGGGTCAGCATGGGTTGGGGTCTTTTTGCAACATTCGTCTAGATAAGTTGCCGATGTACCCCTGACGATGATGGGAGAGGAGTCGTATAGGTGATGGGAAGGAAAGGAAAGGAAGGGGAAGGACTTGTGTGGGTGATGGGGAAGGAGTAGGAGAAGGATTACTTGTCATGCTCCTTATTGTGATGACGGGGTGATGGGAACGAGGTCATGTTAGTGAGGGGCGAAAGAGGTCATGGGAACGATAGGTCAAGTCTCCCTGATAATGATGGGGGAGGAGGTGATAGGGATGGGGGAGGAGGTGATAGGGATGGAGGAGGGGGTGATAGGGATGGAGGAGGTGATAGGGATGGGATAGGAGGTGATGGGGAGGGGGTGATAGGGATGGGGGAGGAGGTGATAGGGATGGGGGAGGGGGTGATAGGGATGGGGGAGGAGGTGATAGGGATGGGGGAAGGATAAGGGGATGGTAGAAAATGAAGAGGTCAGAGTTAGTGATGAGGGAGGAGGGAGAAGTGAAGGGTGTGTGTGTGTGTGTGTGCGTGTGTGTGTGTGAGACAGAGACAGATAGAGGATATTTATAGCACACATAGTGAATATAACTGATAAACAGAGTAAATACATCAAACGGAGATTAAACAAGAAGGTTGTTAAATGAGTGGCAGCAGGGAGCAGGTGTATAGCAGGTAGGGGAAGGGGGGGGGATGAGGCCGGGCTGGGTGTTGGGGAAGAGGGGAGAGGTGAGGACGGGCTGGGTGTTGGGGAAGAGGGGGGAGGTGAGGCTGGGCTGGGTGTTGGGGAAGACGGGGGAGGTGAGGCTGGGCTGGGTGTTGGGGAAGACGGGGGAGGTGAAGCTGGGCTGGGTGTTGGGGAAGACGGGGGAGGTGAGGACGGGCTGGGTGTTGGGGAAGAGGGGAGAGGTGAGGACGGGCTGGGTGTTGGGGAAGAGGGGGGAGGTGAGGACGGGCTGGGTGTTGGGGAAGACGGGGGAGGTGAGGACGGGCTGGGTGTTGGGGAAGAGGGGAGAGGTGAGGACGGGCTGGGTGTTGGGGAAGAGGGGGGAGGTGAGGACGGGCTGGGTGTTGGGGAAGACGGGGGAGGTGAGGACGGGCTGGGTGTTGGGGAAGACGGGGGAGGTGAGGCTGGGCTGGGTGTTGGGGAAGAAGGGGGAGGTGAGGACGGGCTGGGTGTTGGGGACGATGGCCAGGTGATACTGCCACTGAAGAGAGAGAGAGAGTTTGCTTTGGTGATCAGTGAGTGATGGCGACGATAACACGGCAGCACGACGATGGCGACGATAACGACGAAGCACAGAGATGCCTGTGATAAACGAGGAACAGGCGAGGACACACACACACACGAACAGAGAGCAGACGAACAGAGAGCAGACGATTTACAAGACTTGAGACTCAATGCTGCTCATCCCCTTAGCAGCAGTCCTCTCATTCCCTTACCAACAGTCCCCCCTCATCCCCCTAGCAGCAGTCCTCTCATTCCCTTACCAACAGTCCCCTCATCCCCTTAGCAACAGTCCTCCCCTCATCCCCCTAGCAACAGTCCTCTCATTCCCTTCCCAACAGTCCCCCCTCATCCCCCTAGCAGCAGTCCTCTCATTCCCTTACCAACAGTCCCCCCTCATCCCCCTAGCAGCAGTCCTCTCATTCCCTTACCAACAGTCCCCTCATCCCCTTAGCAACAGTCCTCCCCTCATCCCCCTAGCAACAGTCCTCTCATTCCCTTACCAACAGTCCCCCCTCATCCCCCTAGCAACAGTCCTCTCATTCCCTTACCAACAGTCCCCTCATCCCCTTAGAAACAGTCCCCTCATCCCCTTAGCAACAGTCCCCTCATCCCCTTAGCAACCTTCCACTGCCATTCCCTGAGCAACAGTCCCCTCATCCCCTTAGCAACAGTCTCCCCATCCCCTTAGCAACAGTCTCCCCATCCCCCTAGCAACAGTCCCCTCATCCCCTTAGCAACAGTCCCCTCATCCCCTTAGCAACCTTCCACTGCCATTCCCTTAGCAACAGTCCCCTCATCCTCTTAACCACAGCTCCCTGGCCCCTCATTTGTAGCAGTCAGTCCCCTCCTTCACCTAACCCTTGGAGGAGGAGGTGGCCCGTCGTCAAGGTACTCCTCAATGAACTAGTGGAGGACCCAGAGGTGAGGGGCGGCAGTGGTCGGGGTCTGGTCAGCCTAGAACACGCCTCTGGAGGAGTAACAGCAGGAAGTGGAACAGCAGGAGGAGTAACAGCAGTAAAAGCAGCAGGAAGTGGAACAGCAGGAGGAGTAACAGCAGGAAGTGGAACAGCAGGAGGAGTAACAGCAGTAAAAGCAGCAGGAGTAACAGCAGGAAGTGGAACAGCAGGAGGAGTAACAGCAGGAAAAGCAGCAGGAAGTGGAACAGCAGGAGGAGTAACAGCAGGAAGTGGAACAGCAGGAGTAACAGCAGGAAGTGGAACAGCAGGAGGAGTAACAGCAGTAAAAGCAGCAGGAAGTGGAACAGCAGGAGGAGTAACGGCAGGAAGTGGAACAGCAGGAGGAGTAACAGCAGTAAAAGCAGCAGGAAGTGGAACAGCAGGAGGAGTAACAGCAGTAAAAGCAGCAGGAAGTGGAACAGCAGGAGGAGTAACAGCAGTAAAAGCAGCAGGAAGTGGAACAGCAATTACAGCAGCGGATACTTTATGTCTTCGGTTACTGTGTTATTCTTTTTCGTGGTAGACATAAGTAGTCAGGTATGAAAATCAATATTAAACCCGAACCCCGAACCTTCACATTCCGAACTTCAAACCCCATACTCCGAATCCCAAACTCCGAATCCCAAACTCCGAACCCCAAACTCCGAATCCCAAACTCCGAACCCCAAACTCCGAATCCCAAACTCCGAACCCCATACTCCGAATCCCAAACTCCGAATCCCAAACTCCGAACCCAAACTCCGAACCCCAAACCCCGCATTCTGAATTCTAAATCCCGGACCCTGAGCCTTGAACCTCCACACCTCGAACCCCGCTCTCCAAAGCCCACACGTAGGAGATATCGGTGTCTTATTTCAAAATTATTAAGCCTGTTTTTATATTATTTATATTAGTTAAGACTTATTGTCCTCATAAATTAAAAAATACAAATAATATAACGTGGACAATATAAATAAGAACTGTAATTATTAATAAGTATCAGGACAAAAAATATCATGTTGCATTATTTTCCCAGGTGGGGAGGCAGGTGAGGGGGGTGGCAGGTAAGGGGGGTGGCATGTGAGGGGGTGGCAGGTGAGGGGGGTGGCATGTGAGGGAGTGGCAGGTGAGGGAGGTGGCAGGTAAGGGGGGTGGCATGTGAGGGAGTGGCAGGTGAGGGGGGTGGCATGTGAGGGAGTGGCAGGTGAGGGGGGTGGCATGTGAGGGAGGTGGCAGGTAAGGGGGTGGCATGTGAGGGAGTGGCAGGTGAGGGGGGTGGCATGTGAGGGGTGGCAGGTGAGGGGGGTGGCATGTGAGGGAGGTGGCAGGTAAGGGGGGTGGCATGTGAGGGAGTGGCAGGTGAGGGGGATGGCATGTGAGGGAGTGGCAGGTGAGGGGGATGGCATGTGAGGGAGTGGCAGGTGAGGGGGGTGGCATGTGAGGGAGGTGGCAGGTAAGGGGGGTGGCATGTGAGGGAGTGGCAGGTGAGGGGGATGGCATGTGAGGGAGTGGCAGGTGAGGGGGATGGCATGTGAGGGAGTGGCAGGTGAGGGGGATGGCATGTGAGGGGGTGGCAGGTGAGGGGGATGGCATGTGAGGGAGTGGCAGGTGAGGGGGGAGGCAGGTGAGGGGGATGGCATATGAGGGAGTGGCAGGTGAGGGAGGTGGCAGGTGAGGGGGATGGCAGGTGAGGGGGGGGGGGTTAGTAGTGTGTGTGTGTTAGTCCTCGCAGATAATGATTATCCAGGAGTCAGACCTCTTGAATAATGTGTCTACTTGATTCCCGGTCAGTCATCCCGAGGTTCCTGACGCACACACACACACACACACACACACACATACAGTATATAATAAAAAAATACACACTAGATCAACACATAAACAATAAGTATTCATAAGACAGAAGTCGACAGTGAAAAACAAACACAGAGTCGACAGTGAGGCGGAGTATATCCCCAGCACCCGGGACGTTTCGACACCGCCTACCCTCGCCCGATACGCTCCACCGATTTATCTAAAGGCTGCCGATAGCGCTTTCCCGCCCTCCTCATGCCCTGGCTGAGATAATGTGGTCAGTGTGGTGATTGATGCCACGGCACTCCTCATTCTTCACTGTTGTTGTTTTTTTTTTTCATTATTTTTGTGTGTGTGTTTTTCCAAGGGTATTGTGACGTCATCGATGTAAACACGAGAAAATTCCTGTTTTTTTATAAGATTGGAGGCGACGGAGGATGCTGTGTGTGTGTGTGTGTGTGTGTCAGGTGTGTTAGGAGGGGGGGAGGGTAACCGCTGTAGCAGAGGTTGTAAGAGCAGTATCAGTGGTAGTATCGCGGGTCTTGAGAACAGCTGGAGAAGGTTGAAACAGCAGCAGTAGTTAAGTTTGGTTTGTTTAGGTTGGGTTGGGTTAGGTTAGGTTAGGTTAGGTTAGTTTTGGTTAGGTTTGGTTAGGTTTGGTTTGGTTTGGGTTGGGTTGGGTTAGGTTAGGTTAGGTTTGGTTTGGTTTGGGTTGGGTTAGGTTAGGTTAGTTTTGGTTAGGTTTGGTTTGGTCAGGTTAGGTTAGGTTAGGCAAACAATGTACCAGCTGCAGCACACACACACACACACACACACAGGAGAATTAAGTAGCAAGATCAGAGCTGACACGAAGGTCCGCGCTCAATAAATAATAGAAGCTGTCAGGAAGCAGCACCGAGGGTAGTAGACAGCGCTACCTAATTCGGTGACGGCAGCATTTAACAGCAGCAGACATTTTAAGCGCAGTAAACCAGCAGGTAATAGCATCAGCAGGATAAGAACTAGCAATAGGAACTAGCAGGCGAGGAAGAACAGCACACAAAACAACTCCAGCGGAAGCAGTGATTACAGGGGAAGAAAAATGAGATACAGTAACAACAGTACAGCGGTGTCACAGCAGGCAGGGTGCACGGTACAGTAGCGGGGTCACAGCAGGCAGGGTGCACGGTACAGTAGCGGGGTCACAGCAGGCAGGGTGCACGGTACAGTAGCGGGGTCACAGCAGGCAGGGTGCACGGTACAGTAGCGGGGTCACAGCAGGCAGGGTGCACGGTACAGTAGCGGGGTCACAGCAGGCAGGGTGCACGGTACAGTAGCAGTAGCGGGGTCACAGCAGGCAGGGTGCACGATACAGCAGCGGGGTCACAGCAGGCAGGGTGCACGGTACAGTAGCGGGGTCACAGTAGGCAGGGTGCACGGTACAGCAGCAGTAGCGGGGTCACAGCAGGCAGGGTGCACGGTACAGCAGCAGTAGCGGGGTCACAGCAGGCAGGGTGCACGGTACAGTAGCAGTAGCGGGGTCACAGCAGGCAGGGTGCACGGTACAGCAGCAGTAGCGGGGTCACAGCAGGCAGGGTGCGCGCCGTGCTGTACCTGTCTTGATGCACCTGAGATACCGCGTCTCCTCCCGCCCGCTGGTAATTGTGGCTCATCCCACTGTCCCCCCAACCACGCCTCATACCTGGCTCCTGTACGGCACGCCTCCTGCTGCCCCACGCCTCCTGCTGCCCCACGCCTCCTGCTGCCCCACGCCTTCTGCTGACACACTTCTTTTTCTCTCCTTTCTTCAATTTTACCATTTCTACTTTCCTTTTGTCCTCTCTAGTTTCCATTTATTTTCTCCTTTCTTCTATCTTTCCATTGTCTTCACTATTTTCTTCTTTATTTTCATTCATTCTTCCTTCTTTCATAATTTTCTTCTCTGCTTTCACCCATTTTTCCCTCTCTTGAGATGGTTTGGGTCGACTCCGTTCCAAATCAGTGTCGGGTCATTAGCTAGATACGTATCGAGGTCAATCTGAGGTCATTTAAGGGTCAAATAAAGTAGTTAAGAGGTTCTTGTCATACCTTATTTACATATCATTATTTATCTTCGTTTAATCAGCATAATTTCCCTCCTTTGCTGACCTGACTAAAATGATTTCTTCCATATGAATATTATTTTTTTTCAAGAATGGTCTTTGTGTGTGTGCGTGTGTGTGTGTGCGTGTGCGAGCCTTAGTTGCTGAATTCCTTTGCCACAATCAATCACATAACATTTACGTGTGTGTGTGTGTTTTGTAAGTGTGTGCTGTAAGTGTGTGCTGTAAGTGTGTGCTGTAAGTGTGTAGTGTGAGGGTAAATAAGAGAAGGTTTATGGGTAGGATGGGGATCGTGGTGGTCTCTCTCTCTCTCTCTCTCTCTCTCTCTCTCTCTCTCTCTCTCTCTCTCTCTCTCTCTCTCTCCCGTTATGCATTACGACCCCCCGTAGTCCAGTCCCTCGTAATCCAGTCCCCTATTCCAGTCCCCTTCCTCCCTACTACAGCCCCTCCCACTTAGTCCCATCGACCCTTCAGACTATCCTAAGCCACTATCCAGCTGTCAAGGATAGTGAGCGTAGTACATGGCCAAGTACTATCCCTGAAATACCTTATCAATAGTGGGGATATTGATAGTTCGTAACCATCATTACTGTACTACTAGCAACACAGGGAGCAGTAGCAGAAGTAACACCACGCAGGAACACTAGTAGATGTAACAGTAGTAAGAAGCTCAGGAACTTGTAACAAAAAACAACAGTGACGACAACAAAAACAAGTAGAAGTAGAGTTACAGTTTAAGTAACAGTAACAACAACAATAATAATGAGAGTTGAAATAGTAACAGTAGAAGACAGTAACACCAGCGACAGTAGGAGACAGTAACACCAGCGACAGCAGTAGACAGTGACACCAGCCACAGTAGTAGACAGTAACACCAGCAACAGTAGGAGACAGTAACACCAGCAACAGTAGTAGACAGTAACACCAGCAACAGTAGGAGACAGTAACACCAGCAACAGTAGTAGACAGTAACACCAGCAACAGTAGGAGACAGTAACACCAGCAACAGTAGGAGACAGTAACACCAGCAACAGTAGGAGACAGTAACACCAGCAACAGTAGGAGACAGTAACACCAGCAACAGTAGGAGACAGTAACACCAGCGACAGTAGGAGACAGTATCATTAGCAGGAGCAGCAGTGACCAGTTATCAGAGCAGTGTCCGGATACCAGCTATCCCTTGCCAGGCCGTTTGATATAATTGTACATTATCAGAGGAGGGCGTAGCTGGTACCACTGACTCTCTCTCTCTCTCTCTCTCGTAGTGTTGATATAGGTAACACGAGTCTCTTCCCCTCGCTCCTAATTCCAGGTCAGGATAGTAAGTTACTCCTGTACTATTTAGTTTCTAGTATTACCCCGTGACGTAACCTGGATATAGTGTCATTATTTTTGCTGTTTTTATTGTTATTTTTATTAGTTTGCTTATTATTTTATTATTATATTTGTTTATTCTTATTCTTATTCTTATTTTTGTTTATTCTTATTATTATTCGTGTTATTTGTGACAGATTTTGGTGGTGGAGTATTGATATATATTTGATAATTTAGTGAAGTGTATTAATGTAAATTATTTTGATTTTATAAATTTTGGAAATAACTAGATCGGGAATTTGGCTCTATTTTTCCGATTTAAACAACGAAATCGGGAAATCGGTTGTTTAACTTGTTTCTGGAGTAATAATTTCTTACCCGAACGTCTACCAATATTTGTCTCGGGAATACACGTAACCTAATCTAATCTAAACCAACCTAACCGAAGCCAACCTGACCTGACCTGACCTAACCTAACCTAACCTAACCGAAGCCAACCTGACCTAACCTAACCTAACCTAACCTAACCTAACCTAACCTAACCTAACACAGGAATAAAAATAACTACATATTACTCTGTTCATTATGACCTTCACTAACCTTCTCTGTCTTGTTTATCTCCAGTACAATTATAAAACCGTGGGGTGAGGGAGGGGGAAGGGGGGAGGTGCCATGTGGGGTGAGGCAGGGGGAGGTGCCATGTGGGGTGAGGCAGGGGGAAGGGGTGGGGTGACTCCTTCCTCTCACATATCATTAAATATCTAAGTAACTATATGGTATAAATAACTTTCTATTACTCTCTCGTGTATTTGTGAAAGTTTCCTGTTATGATGACTGAAGAACCATAGTTATTTGATTCTCATGGTAGGTGAAACGTCTTTGTGTGTAGGTTAGGTTAAGTTGATTACGTTATGTTAGGTTAATTTGGCTTAATGTTAGGTTAGTTTAAGTTAGGTTAAGTTAAGTTAGCTTAATGTTAAGGTAGGTTAGGTTAGGTTAGGTTCGACAGATCCAAACATTGTGCCCGTACTACTTACAAGTGTTGCCATGATGACAGATTCAGTCGTTGTACCTCCTTCATTGTGGGTCACTTGAGGGCTTGACCACACGGCAAATTGAACATGATGACATTTGTGTGTGTGTGTGTGTTTACGATGCCTTCATGTATAATTTTTTTTGTCATTCTACAGCGCTGATAGTATGAGAAACAGTCTAATAATCTACAATATTTGGGTCTACCTACGGAATCTACTGCAGTTTGCTTGTACATGGAATATTTTCAATGTGATGGCCGATCTGAAGAGCCACCACCAGACACTGAAATTACATCTTTATTACTTAATGTCTCAATAGGAGTTTTCTTGTTTTGGTCAAGGTTTGTGGCATGCAGGACCAGGCATTATCCAACCGCGGTACTTGCCTTTAGATCGTGTTTCGACTTTTGGGAAAATATCAGGAACAATTTCTCTCTCTGAAGTCTACAAATGTACTGAGTTTGATTAGCCGAGTTAACGTAAATATAAGATAGGGGGGAAGTCAACGCGTTACTGTCACTCTTTAGGGGGAAGTCAACGCGTTACTGTCACTCTTTAGGGGGGGAGTCAACGCGTTACTGTCACTCTTTAGGGGGGGAGTCAACGCGTTACTGTCACTCTTTAGGGGGGGAGTCAACGCGTTACTGTCACTCTTTAGGGGGGGAGTCAACGCGTTACTGTCACTCTTTCTTATGTTACGTGGGTGTAAAGAAGCCTTATTGAGAGTAGTGTATACAGGTCTTGGGCGTGTCAATAACAACCACACACACACACACACACACACACACACACACACACACACACACACAGGTTTTATGTCATTTTCATCTATCAGTTATATTGATGTGTGAGAGAGCGAGTATTTCTTGTGACTGCAGAGTGGAGATAAAGTTCCAGATAATTCCATAACACTCCGCCTCCTCTCCATCACCTTCCCTGCAGTGCCATATTGGTTTTCCCACTGAGAGATTTCACGTCACGTCAGATTGGGAATTGGTTTACGGAGATAATAATATGTGTAGTTACGATAAATATAATTAGATATTTAAAAAAAGAGTGTTATCCTTCGTGCTCATTATCGTAGTTGTTATCGGTATCGTAGTTGTCATCAGTAGATCTATCGTTATGCTTGTAGTTTAATATCCGCTCAGGCTAAGGCACCCAGATCATAACATCACAAAACATTATCCACTCGTAATATAAACTGGTACATATCAAACATTCAAGTAAACATCAATTAGTACATAAACATAACCAGGTGTTTAATAGACGTAATTTTTATTTCTTTTTACCAACAGGTGAAAGGTTATGTGTGGAAGACTAATGTTGTGTCATATATAGAAAAGATTGACAAGTTCATTTTTTTTATTTACAATTCCGTCTGGTAGTGTAAGTCAGTGTGTCCATGGTGAGTAATTCTGGTGTGTGTGTGTGTGCAGGAAATGGGGGCCTAGATGGGTAACCTGGCCTAACCTAACCTAACCTAACCTAACCTTGTCGCATTTTGATCAGACCTTCCTGAGATCGGTGTGAGTCTATATACAAACCCTTTCTTGATCTTTTTAGGAACACACACACACACACACACACACACACACACACACACATGCTTCAGGGCTTAATTTTAGTCTATAATCTATTTTAATTTCGTTCATAAATTTCAAAGTACATCTATTCCTCCTCTCCCAAGTGTGTGTAGAACGCTGGTGGAAAGAAACGATCCAGGAAGCGAGAGAGAGAAGCGAGTGTAACGCGGGGAGGGAGGCTAACAGTGGTCGTGTCCAGCGGGTGTTAGAAGCTGGTGATGGGTAGCAGCGTAAGAATCTGTGTTGGCCTGTTTCCTTGCCCACCGAATTTAAGTTGGAGGGAGGAGGGAGGGGAGGGGAGGGGGGGTAGGAAGAGGAGGAGGGGGAGGGAGGGGAGAGGGGGGTAGGAAGAGGAGGAGGAGGAGGAGGAGACATAGGTATGGTTATCAGCTCTTGTAAGTTTGGTAGTCCATGCGCAACACCCTGAATTTCCCCCTTCCCCCCCCCCCCCGTTCCCCCCCCCCTTAGGATCACTCGTAAACTTAACACACCCCCTTAAGTTAAATTCCTAAGACACCATTGTTATTAGTTATCTCAAGTTATACACAAAAGGCTGCCCTGTTTATTGATTTTTTAACCATTTATTTTTTTTTTTTACAAGATCACATTCATATATAATTATAATGAGTTATATTCTTTTAGAAATGTAACAGGTCATCATCTTGAGCCTATGTTAATATACTCTTATAGCCAGAGGGTATATTACTTAGCAACATGCAACATTATCTCCATCCTTTATCAACATTTTCGCTATATTATTCATCGTGTACTAGGAGTGAATGTTGGGCAGCTTGGGACACAGTCAGAGCAACATCCGGCTCTCTCTCTCTCTCTCTCTCTCTCTCTCTCTCTCTCTCTCTCTCTCTCTCTCTCTCTCTCTCTGGCGCCGATAACCTTCTCCCGATACTACTTATTTCTGCCGATCCTCCACTTTTATCTCCTGATGTTAATTGTTTCTCCCGATACTAATTCCTCCTGATACTCTAATTATTCCTCCCTTTACTGATCCCCGAACACGAAGGAGCTGAAAGTAATATTTCGTGGAGCTGTGGTGTGTTGGAGGTGGTGGTGATGATGGTGGTGGTGGTGATGATGGTGGTTGAATGGATGTAGTAGTCTGCATGATAGTGGTTGTGGTGGTGGTGATGGTGGTTGTGAAAATAGCTATGGCGGTGGTAGTGTTGAAGTGTATGAGGGTGGTTGTGGTTTTGATAGTAGTGGTGGTGATGGTGATAGTAGTGGTGGTGATGGTGATAGCAGTGGTGGTGATGGTGGTAGTGGTTATATCTGCATATTAGTGTGGTGGGAAGGAGGTGGTGGTGAGTGGGTGCCCTGAACTGGGTGTTTGGGTGGGGCTATGAACTGGTGGGTAGTTAGGTTTAGCTTTCGTGGTAGTGGGTGGGTGGGCGGGGCTGGGTGGGTGGGTGGGTGGGACTGGGTGGTCGCTGTTATCTTTGTGACATCTGATACAGTGCTTGTCGTTGTTCTGGTGGGCCGCAGTCCTGTTGCATGGGTGGATGTGGGTGGTGAGCATGGGTGGATGTCGGTGGTGGATGTGGGTGGTGGGCATGAATGGGTATGGGTGAAAGGCATGGGTGGGTGTAGACGACAGGCATGGGTGGGTGTGGGCGACAGGCATGGGTGGGTGTAGACGACAGGCATGGGTGGGTGTGGGCGACAGGCATGGGTGGGTGTGGGCGACAGGCATGGGTGGGTGTGGGTGCTAGGTGATGTGTTGATATGAGTGGTGGCATGGACTCAAGTGGGCGGCTAGGATGGGTGGATGTGGGCGGCAGGCGTGGGTGACTACCATTAGCTTATTAGTCATCATGTGCGTATAGAGTCATCATGTGCGTATAGAGAAAGTCTTCATGAGAGATTAATAACTATATAACACATCCTCCCTCCCTCCCCCTTCCTTCCCCCTCCTCCTCCCCCCTCCCTCGCATCCTCTTCCCCCACCTCTCTCTCTCTCTCTCTCTCTCTCTCTCTCTCTCTCTCTCTCTCTCTCTCTCTCTCTCTCTCTCTCTCTCCTTTTCGTCTAATTTTACTTCTATTTTTCGATTCAACTGTTTTGTTTCTTTCTGTCTTTCTTTCTTTATTTCTGTCTTTCTATCTTCCTTCTTCTTATTTTCTTTCTTTTTTTCGTTCTTTCTTCTTCTCCTTCTTCCCACCGGCAGCAGGAAAAGATTACACCCCGAGGAACCAGTTTACCCGGTGTGATATATTATTTTTTTTAAAGTAATATAATTTGTCTTAAGATGATCAATATCTATATGTGACGAGGGGGGGGTGGGGGGGAGGGGTGGGTGGGGGGGGGGATGGCGTAGGTGAAGGTAGGGAGACTGAAAATGGGGAGGAGTGGGGGGGGGAAGGGAGATGATAGTGTGGGGGAGGGGAGAAGGATGCAAGGAAGTGGAGTGGAGATGAAGAAGAGGTAGAGAGAAGGGGGATAAAATGAGAAGGAAAGGGGTAAGAGAAGAGGAAAGGAGGAATGGGAGAAGGAGAGAATGAATGAGGAAGGAAAAAGGTAGAAAATGAATGAGTATAATGTAAATAACAGAGAGAGAGAGAGAGAGAGAGAGAGAGAGAGAGCGGGGTTGGCGTGTGTAAGGGCTGAGTCAATGTTGAAATAGCTGAGTGTGTAGACAGGCGAGTGTACATAGAAGTTATACTTAAGTGGGCGTGTTAATATATGAGAGCGTAAAGAAGGGGCGTGGGCGTGTGAAGAGGTGAGTTGGAGACTAAGTGAGCGTGGAAACAGGTGGGTGGGTGGGTGTGGGTGGGTGGGTAGAATGGAACATGAGGAGGTATTGGGCCACGTACAGGGGAGATTGTTGAATGGGGCGGTGATGAAGGAATAGTTGTGGGTGTGGGCGGGGCGGAGGAGGTACTGGTGTGGGCGGGGCGGAGGAGGTACTGGTGTGAGCGGGGTGGAGGAGGTACTGGTGTGGGCGGGGCGGATGAGGTACTGGCGTGGGCGGGGCGGAGGAGGTACTGGTGTGGGCGGGGCGGAGGAGGCACTGGTGTGGGCGGGTCGGAGGAGGTACTGGTGTGGGCGGGTCGGAGGAGGTACTGGTGTGGGCGGGTCGGAGGAGGTACTGGTGTGGGCGGGGCTGAAGAGGTACTGGTGTGGGCGGGTCGGAGGAGGTACTGGTGTGGGCGGGGCGGAAGAGGTACTGGTGTGGGCGGGGCGGAGGAGGTACTGGTGTGGGCGGGGCGGAGGAGGTACTGGTGTGGGCGGGGCGGAGGAGGTACTGGTGTGGATGGTATACGATGGGCGTGGCGGGACGTGTTTTGTGGTGTAGTAGATGTGAGGGTGGGTGGGTGTGTGGGTGAAAGGGAGGTATAGTTAACATGTGCGGTGGTATTGGTGTTGCAATTGTGGGTGGGGGAGTGGATGTGACTTGTGGGTGGGCGTGCGGATATGGCAGCTGTGGGTGGGCACTGTTAGTGGGTGGTCTTGAGAAGGGCGGGAGAGGGTGGGTGGGTGATAAGATAGCGAGGGAGGAAGCGTAGGTAGGGGAGGGGGGAAGGGAGTAACAGGAGCCAGGTACTCCACTCCTGCAGTAAAGGTTTACCTGCACGAGCTGATCCAGTTTCACGATTTTATCACGACTTGTGAACCCTAAAAAAATTCTCACATTTTTCCCTCCCAGAGAACTCGGCTCTCACTATTTTGCAGTAGAAGCCAGTGACAAAATAAACAGTCATGATAGATGAAGTATGCTCTTTGAGTTTATGGGACAAGCCCTCAGATGTGGGGAGTGAGGGAGGAGGTGGCCTGACAGGGGCGTGTCACCCCCACAGGGAGAGAGGGAGGAGGTAGTCAGGAGAGGCTGGCAAGGGCCGGCCCCCCCAGCGTGCAACACGCCGGCCACGACGCTCGCCACAGATGGCTATCACCCCACGTCAAATGGTGTCACTCCATAACTTATCTTACCCGCTGGGGGTTCCACAAAAGTGACAAAAAGAATTCAGAAACATTAGCATGTTGTGCGGCGCAGATGTGAGTAAGGCGGAGCTCCACATGCCGAGGAGACGATTTTTCCTGGTGATATTTTGTGGTCGTTGGTCGCTTGAGGGGCCAGACAACGAGGTGACAAGGAGAGAGCGAGAGCATAATGGTAATTCTCGCCAAAGGTCTCACTTGGTGTCATTTACCTGCAACACTGACGAAGCCTCGGGGCACTACACCAGCTGACCATCACCACCTGTGTACGGATATAGTTGCCATACGTAACTAGTGCCACCAGCAGTTAGTCCCCAGTAGTGCCACACCTCGCTGCTGCCTCGTATACACTCTCCTCCTTGAGATAAACCCTTGCTGTTGTTGAGACTACCGCCTGAGTCCAAGTGTCAAGATGAATGAAGAGAAGAAACACCATATGCAAATTAAGGTCGTTTATCAAGGTGTTTCGCTCTTGTCAAATAGTAATGGAAATAATCTTAAAAAATTATTATTGTTGTTTGTGTAATAATTATGACTGATACACCAACATGTTCCTACACACACCCGATGTTGCACCACTAATCCCGACCTCTATAACCCCTTTCAGGCCCTAAGCGGTAAAGTTGTCTCAGAGTCAAGCCATAACTTTGGCCTTCACTGAGATCAAACTTTTTTTTTTTTGGGTGGGGGGGGGGGGGGAGTTCCAGTGATGGTAGACAGACAGACAGACACGGAAATAATATCAGCCAATACAGGTCACCAAACACCTACCTAACACAACGCAGCAGAGATAAGAAAAAAAAAGTTCGGGTGTCAGGTGTCAGCGGGTGAACCAGTTAAAAAAAAAAATCGCATATTTACTAAATCGGCGGCGGACCGTAGCACCAAACTCCCGGCACACCCAGCGTCAAGTACACGTGTTGTGGTGCCAGTACAGGGCAGCGTCAGTAGGTCATGTGAACACCACCGTGACCTGAGCTGACCACGTGGCATTTTCCCCAGTGCCAAGTGATGATGTTTTTAGTTACCTGTGAGGCAGTAAAGATAACGCTCTCTTGCACACACACACACACACACACACACACACACACACACATCATACACTTGATAAACTTATAATATCCAGGCTGACCACATGGAGATGCATACAGTATGTATTTGTGTGAGTCTACGTGTCAGTGTATATTTGTGATAGTGTATGAGTATTTATTTGTTTGTGATAGTGTGTGTTTGTGTGTGTTCATGTGTTTCTGATAGTGTGTTTGTGTGTATGTGTGTGTATGTTTCTGATAATGTGTATGTAGTGTGTGTGTGTGTGTGTGTGTGTATGTGTGTGTGTGTGTGTGTGTGTGTGTGTGTGTGTGTGTGTTTTATCATGCGTAGTGTACATGTTCTTGCATAAACAAAAACTTGCCCCCGGGTGCGTAGAGTGAACAGGAGACAGCCAGCCAACAGAGACGTGTACAGTGCAGTAAGACAAGGCAAGGGGTCGGCAGCATAACATTGTGCCTGATATGTCGTGGGCGGGGGGGACCTGACATTGTCCATCAACCCTCCCGCCCATACACCTCCATGTGGGCGTTTTACGGGATGTTTTAAAGATCACCAGGTGGGCGTATATGGTGGTAGAGTACTCACTGTGGTATATCAAGAATGGGTTATATAGTAAGGACAATATTTGGATCTTTCAGGGACACCTTCACCCACGTCAGGTTATGATTTTTCAATACCTGTATACTTTAAGTCCATTGCCTCACTTTCACTTTACACACCCCCCCCCCCCTTAGCTCCTCCACTCAGTGTCATTAAGTGTTCCTGAAATAAAATCAAAGTGTTTTTGTATCGCGTACTTTATGGCCTTGGGGAGCATATATAAAGTGGTTAAAAATGGTATCTATATTGTTTTAATATTTTATCCAATGCAAAATCTGCGTTGTGTAGTGTATAGTTAACTAGTGGTGTATAGTTAACTAGTGGTGTATAGTTAACTAGTGGTGTATAGTTAACTAGTGTTGTATAGTTAACTAGTGATGTATAGTTAACTAGTGATGTATAGTTAACTAGTGGTGTTTAGTTAACTAGTGATGTATAGTTAACTAGTGGTGTATAGTTAACTAGTGGTGTTTAGTTAACTAGTGATGTATAGTTAACTAGTGGTGTATAGTTAACTAGTGGTGTTTAGTTAACTAGTGGTGTATAGTTAACTAGTGGTGTATAGTTAACTAGTGGTGTTTAGTTAACTAGTGATGTATAGTTAACTAGTGGTGTATAGTTAACTAGTGATGTATAGTTAACTAGTGGTGTATAGTTAACTAGTGATGTATAGTTAACTAGTGGTGTATAGTTAACTAGTGGTGTATAGTTAACTAGTGGTGTATAGTTAACTAGTGGTGTTTAGTTAACTAGTGATGTATAGTTAACTAGTGGTGTATAGTTAACTAGTGGTGTTTAGTTAACTAGTGATGTATAGTTAACTAGTGATGTATAGTTAACTAGTGGTGTATAGTTAACTAGTGGTGTATAGTTAACTAGTGATGTATAGTTAACTAGTGATGTATAGTTAACTAGTGATGTATAGTTAACTAGTGGTGTATAGTTAACTCGTGGTGTATAGTTAACTAGTGGTGTATAGTTAACTAGTGGTGTATAGTTAACTAGTGATGTATAGTTAACTAGTGATGTATAGTTAACTAGTGGTGTATAGTTAACTAGTGATGTATAGTTAACTAGTGGTGTATAGTTAACTAGTGGTGTATAGTTAACTAGTGATGTATAGTTAACTAGTGGTGTATAGTTAACTAGTGATGTATAGTTAACTAGTGGTGTATAGTTAACTCGTGGTGTATAGTTAACTAGTGGTGTATAGTTAACTAGTGGTGTATAGTTAACTAGTGATGTATAGTTAACTAGTGATGTATAGTTAACTAGTGGTGTATAGTTAACTAGTGATGTATAGTTAACTAGTGGTGTATAGTTAACTCGTGGTGTATAGTTAACTAGTCTTCTTACCACTACACTTAATTAGACTTACACCTCTTATTCTTGACTTGAACACACACACACACACACACACACACACACACACACACACACACCAGTTACCTCTACGTTTATCAGGTACACACCTTGATAGTGGTGCTTGGTGTGGCCTTGATGAGTGTTGCTGATCTCTCTCTCTCTCCATTACCACCACTCGCCCTCCCCGTACCCCTTATCACCACTCGCCCTCCCCGTACCCCTTATCACCACTCGCCCTCCCCGTACCCCTTATCACCACTCGCCCTCCCCGTACCCCTTATCACCACTCGCCTCTCTCTCATCATCACTTTCTCACCCTCAGATTAGCCTTATCACCACATCCTTCCTCCACTGATACACTCCTGTCCTTTGTCTCTCCTTTCATGATCTCTACCATCCTCATTTACTGCTCTGTCCCTCGTGTTCTCCTTTATTCAGTTCTTCCTATTCACATTTTTATCCATTATTCGTTACTCCCTGTTTTGAGTGTCATTATCTACGCTTCTCGTTTCAGCTGTTTTCGATATTCTGTCTTTATTGAAATATGTTTTGGTGTCGGCACCGTCAGGTCACGACCTCTGTCACTTGTCAAGTCAGCTCAAATTTGAGTCGCCTTGGATCCTTGTAAAGGTGAAAATCCGAAGCCACACCTCTGGCTGTGAATCCTAAGACGGTGCTGGGCTTCTGGCTTCAAAGCTAAAGCCTTTAGAAAGATTCAAAGCCAAAACCAATTCCCAAAAAGCATGGCTTCCAAAAGCTGAAGCCGGGTTCATCCGGAAGCCTGTGAGGCATATCACTCCAAAACCACAAACGAAATTGATAATTGCCGACTGGAAGTCTTTATTATAGTGTGTTATAATGACTGCTGGCTGTGGCACGGAGAGGGACTTGTCCATCAGTATTGGCCGCCTTGATCCACTTCATTAACCATGCACATAGTTTAACATATACTTTAAAAACAGGTACAGTATAATTCTTGTGGTGATGTAGCTGTGGGGTCCACACTCACCCACTTGGTGTGTTAATTCTTCCTTTAGTATTAAGTGATGAGACTTAATGAGATCAAGTTAAGAAGACCTTTTTTTCGTCACTCTGTACAGTTTTTTTTTCCTTTTGGCGCTGTCTCTCCACATCTGTCTTCTCTTATCGCTACACAATTCTGATAACAATTCTTGCCTCAACATCTTCAGCATATTTCTCACCACATCTCTCATTATTTTGAACATCTGTCTTACCTTATCTCTCAAAACATCTTCAACACCTGTCTCCTCCTCCATGGTATGTGTTAGAACAGGTGTGTTGGTTTAGGGCCCAGCAGGACTAGGGTCTATAAGGACTGAGAGAGGGGAGGGGGGGCGCATTTGACCTGCAACCTTTGAAGGATAAGAGGGAAGAGGGAGCGGTGTTTGGGTCGCCTCCTACACGTCCAGGAGGGAGGAGAAGGAAGACACTAGTACCGGCAAAGTGGAGGTTTCTTAATCACTGTGTGTGGCCCGCGTCTCCCCTCCCCTCCTTGCAATTCCATCCCCTATCCCTTCTCTCCCCTCCCTCCCCCTCTTACAAACCCACCCCTCCTCCTTACTACGCTCCTCCTCCCCCTCTAGACCAGCCATCAACCCGTCCAAACACCCCCTCCTCCTCCCCCTCTAGACCAGCCATCAACCCGTCCAAACACCCCCTCCTCCTCCTCCTCCTCCAGACTAGCTCCCAGCCTCCCTTCCCGGCCCCCTGACCACCCTGGACGCCGCCTGACGGGAGATATGACGGCTACTTCCGTATATGTCCCGCCGTAGATAAAACAGCGATACCCCTCACCTCCCATTGTCCAAGCTTCGTGATAGTGCGACAGTCCCTCCAGTCCTCTCTCACACACACACACCCTCTCTCTCTCTCTCTCTCTCTCTCTCTCTCTCTCTCTCTCTCTCTCTCTCTCTCTCTCTCTCTAGCCTTCTTTCCTTCCTTCCCTTCTTTATCCTCCTCCTCCTTTCTCCCTCCCACACCTTCCCAACCTCACTTTCTCTCCATCTTTAGTCACCCTCCTCATTCTCAACCCACCAGTTCTGAATCTCTATCTTCTCTCCTTGTTTTCCCTCTCTCGCCTCCTACTACTATTTGCTCTCCCTCGTTATTTCTCTTCCTTTCTCTTGTTCTTCTTTCCTTGACCTTCCCTTGTCTTCATTGTTTTACTTTACCTTCTCTTCTCCTTCCTTTCCTTTCTTCTTTCTTCTTTCCCCATCCTTCCTCCTCTCCCCTTCCTTCTCCCTCTCTCTCCCCCCATCCCTCCTTCCTCTTCCTCTCTATTCTTCTCCCCTCCTCTTCTCTCCCCTTCTCCCTCTTCCCATCTTTACCCCCGGTCTCTCCTTCCCCTCCGCCACCAGGACGTGTGATGGCTGCTGGTATCAATAGGTGTTGTGGCGGTGATGTGTTATTCATGTATACAGAAGCCACGTGTAATGTTCACTCCAGTACCTCATACTCCCGGTCTCACCTGGGTTGGTGTGGCTTACCTGTGGTGGTGTGGTGGTGTGGCTTGTGTGTGGTGGTGTGGCTAATCTATGGTGGTGTGGCTAATCTGCTAAACCTGCATCATTCTGACATATTACGCAACAGGTCACTTTTAAATAATTCATTTCTAATAATCCGTTTCAGTATCTTAGGTGTACAGCGGATGACAGGTACACACACACACACACACACACGATCCATACCAAACCTTAAATGCTGACTTACCTACTAATTACTACCACACACCTGTCCAGTACTACCACACACCTGTCCCGTACTACCACACACCTGTCTCGTACTACCACACACCTGTCTCGTACTACCACACACCTGTCCAGTACTACCACACACCTTCTAGTACTACCACACACCTGTCCCGTACTACCACACACCTGTCTCGTACTACCACACACCTGTCTCCTACTACCACACACCTGTCCCGTACTACCACACACCTGTCAAAGACTAATTACAACCATTCATTATAAATTACTAAGCATTACCTGGGCGAAATTATCAATACCGCCATTTTATTAATTATAATTGGTATTATTAATTGATAATTGTGATTAATTAAACAACAGAAGAACTTGGATACAATTAATAGATGATGGCTGACGTAATAGATGATGGATGGCGTAATAGATGATGGCTGACGTGATAGATGATGGCTGACGTGATAGATGATGGATGACGTAACAGATGATGGCTGACGTGATAGATGATGGCTGACGTGATAGATGATGGATGACGTAATAGATGATGGATGGCGTAATAGATGATGGATGGCGTAATAGATGATGGCTGACGTGATAGACAGACATAGAAAATGGGTAGGAGGGTGTTTGGTTATTAGATAAAGGCGGGTACTGCCGTAGACTTTAGTGGCGCCTGAGACGACCCTTGTGCTAAGACTGAAGTGCTGTGATTTAACATACATTTAAGCGATTAAGTTGTAAGGGGAAACGGGCTTACATACCTGCATACATACATACATACATACATGCATACATACATACATACATACATACATACATTCATTTTTAAGGGGATAACCGGAACCCTCGTGAGTCAGTGTCAGGTTGTTGAAGTTATTTTATTTTTTTCTATACAGGGATTAGCCCGCCAGAGCACAGGTCACTGACCCACATCAGGACCTGGGGGGCAAAAATGTAATAATAATAATAATAATAATAATAATTAATAATAATTATTAATAATTAATAAAAATATATAAAAATTATAGCAACAAAAATTCAAATAATAATAATAACCATAAATAAATACAAAAACGAAAAAAAAATCAAGAGTGAGAAACAATATATGTATGTTGTGTTGTCAATAGTAAGAGAAACAATTGAGACCCTGCAATAGTGTGTAAATGAGGCAGAAAGTCCGATCATCAACCTGGGACTTGGTCACATATGGCAGCAGGGTCTACCATTAGACAACACATTATGCTGCCAATATCTTCCCAGGCGGCAGTACCTCCCTGTTTGGTAGCTGCCTACTACCTACAGGTTATCTCTACCAGTTTACTATCAGAAGTGTTAAGCTTACAATGGGAACAGTGTGGTCCTGAAGGTAAGGTGTCCTCTGACTTGATGATGGTGTGATACCGTAGCGTTAACCAGTCACGTGTTTACTGACTGACGGTAGAGTGAAAGTTACAATTAGGACTGTAAGAATTGGGTGACAGTCGACGCGTGCACTGTCAACAGGACCCCCCCCCCCCTGCATCACCCTTTGCACGCTCATGCAGACGGCATTAAGGAGGCACACACGTGCTCATGAAACAACCGGAACAGGTCGTTAGGTGCACGTGGTGTGGACGGCGGGCGGCCATGGGCTGATAATGGCGCGGCACACGGCCTCTTTATTGGTGCTGGTCATAATGAGCGTTCATGAGTGTGTCGTCACGTGTGAGTGTGTACATTCATACTTATGTACACATCCACAGACATTCACGCATGTATGTATACAGAGACACCAACATGTACAGTATGTATTCACAGACGTTTAAATATACACACTGTATGAATAATTTAAACACATTCACACAAGCGCTTACACACACACGCACACACAAACACACCTGCACGTACACACGAAAACGTATGTACACTTCCTCCAGAAAGTATCTTTACGATTTTGTATGAGACAATGACACAACGGACGAAGGATTTTGACGACCCTACCGAGACAACAGGAGTCACAGTGTTCATTCTGGGATTCATCGATCACCTTCCGTATAGATATTTTTTTGGTGCGAGTTATACACACAACTACTGTATATATGTGCGTGTACCCACTATAAACACACACACACACACACACACCACACACACACACACACACACCACACACACACACACACACACTCCCATGATAAAAATAGCGCCAGCAGGAGCAATCAACAGTGCCTGGCGTTGTCTTCCCTCCCGCAATAACACTTATGGCCGCAACTCCAGACGAACATTGGCCCGCCTGCGGTGTTTCTTATGCTGTGAAACACTCGGTGATGAATGAAAGAAACATCTCATGGCGTTATTGATTTATTAACACATTGAGCCTCATATGAAGCTCTGATGCTGTGGGGGAGACCTTGTTGTTGATTAAAGGGCTTCACAGGCCCAGCACGTAGCGGTTTAAAGTCTTAATTTCTAGGAAAAGGAAAGTGTGTAAAAAAAAAACTAGGTGGTAGAGCAAAGTAGTTGTGACAGTAATGTGTTGTTCACTTGATAAATGGTGTATCTGAGCACGTCTAATATGTTTACGAGTGGTGTGTGTGTTTGTGTGTGTGTGTGTGTGTGTGTGTGTGTGTGTGTGTGTGTGTAGATCAAATAAGATAAAGTGTCGTGCCTCTAAACTAATCCGTAAACGTGTACAAATAATCCAGGTGTGTTGGACAGATGTTTCCCTTCTTTACACACACACACACACACACACACACACACACACACACACACACTAATATGCCTCGCTAAAGTTCTAAGAGACGGGGAAATCGTCATTGTGTCTTGAGATGGGAATTAGAATCATTTAAACTTGTCAATTTATACAGACAAGCGCAGCCAACTGTTAATTCATCCCTACTCTTATTCATATGTTTATTGTTGTTATTTTTGTAGTGTTGTATTTTTCATCTTTTTCTTTTTATTCTCATTCTCTTTGTTGTTGTTGTTTCTTCTTCTTCTTCTTCTTCTTCTTCTTCTTCTTCTTCTTTCTTCTTCTTCTTCTTCTTCTTCTTCTTCTTCTTCTTCTTCTTCTCATACGTTTACTTTACTCGTTCTCTCTGTTTCTCCCCCTCTCTCTCTCTCTCTCATCATCATGAGAATTGAGTCTTATTTCCTTTTTCCTTCTTTTCCTCCTACTTATTCTCCTCTTCTTACACTTTCTCCTCCTATTCTTCTTCCTCCTCCTAGTCTTCTTCTTCCTCCTCCTACGTCTTACCATATTTACATTGCTTCTTATGTTCTCTCACTGTCCTCCTTTTCGTGCGTGTATTCCTCCTCCTCCTCCTCCTTCATCCGCTTCTTCTTCCTCCTCCTCCTCCTCCTCCTCTTCCTCCTCCTCCTCACCACCACCATTACCCAGTTCCTCCTGGCGTGAGAGTTTTATTGAGGTGATGAGGTCGTTTATCATGGTGGTTATTTAAGGTGTGTGAGTGTATGTGTATGTGTACGTGTGTGTATGTGTGCGTGTGTGTGTGTGTGTGTCTGGTTCGCCTCATCCTGCCTGTCTGGCCATCTCCGCCATGGCTCCTCCTCCCCCACCTTGTCTCACTAAATATGAGACACAACCAGCTCACCCACTTCTCTCCGGGTCTTATCTAAATGAAATCGCAACAAGTTATAGAGTAAGCAAGCGTTAATGAAGTTTTCAGCCAATTAATTCGGCCAGAAGTGATGCCACTTTTTTATACCCTCGTGAGCCCGCGCTTCGCTTACTCAGTTGCCACCTTGGTTATTATTAAGCTTTCTTTATTTTATGTCTCTATGTTATTCTTGGGTTAATTAGTGTTTCCATCGAGGACAGGTAAAGGTACAAGGTGTGTTTATAAGTGCGTTGGGATTTTAACCAGGTAACGCGGGTGTCTTATGCGGGTATTTGTAAATGCCAGCAGCTTTCGTTGTGAAAATTCCTGGTGCAAGTTGCCAGAGGAACAATGCCCATCACGACCCTCTCGGAAAAGGGATGTTGATCTCTTCTGGGTCATCATAATGCCCCAGAGAGCGCCTATAGCATTACACTATTATGGCCTTCACGAGGTCCTCAGTAATCTTCACGGTGTCTGGGTTTAAACTTAAAGAGAACTTTGTTACGTGTTGTCAAAAGTTTTACGTGAGAAGTACAACTATCTTTTAAGATTTAGCAATCGCCTATTGATTTGTGATGCTCCGTCACGCAGGTCAGGAGCCGTACACTCAGACGCCCGCACGATGAATATTACCACTAAATGAAGCGGTTAATGTAAGTTATGGTAAAAACAATAACTTTCAGAAACATCAACGATATTACACTTGAGACCTTAGACATGTTACTAGAGAGAGTTAACTTACTCTATCTTTAAGGAAATTGTGTATAAATTTTTTGTTTTGATTCAGCTTACATCAATTAATCAGGTGCATCCTTACGTCTTCAGGCGGGAGGAATATTCATAGTAATAAATCTTTGACTTTCTGGACCGATGTTATTACTACACTCATAATGTATTACCGAAACAATTACCCAATAGGACTACCAAGGCGAGGCTGTTGGTTCGGTTAATCTCTTTATTGTCTTTTTCTGTCTCCTCCAACGGTTCTCTCTCTCTCTCTCTCTCTCTCTCTCTCTCTCTCTCTCTTCTCTCTCTCTCTCTCTCTCTCTTCGTTTCTCTCCTTATCTCCCCATTCCCCTTGACTCCTCCACCCACCATCCCTTCCCTTCCTCCTCCTCCTCCCGAAAAGAGTGTGTATGTGTGTGTGTGTGTGTGTGTGTGTGTGTGTGTGTGTCAGTAAGAACGAGAGAGTGTGTAAGTGTATGTCAGATTGTGAACGAGACAGAGAGAGAGATGGAGAGTGTTAGAGTAAGAGAGAGAGAGAGAGAGAGAGAGTGTGTGTGTGTGTGTGTGTGTGTGAGTCAGACTAAGAACGAGCGAGGGAAAAATTGTCGGAGTAAGAACGAGGCAGAGAGAGAGAGAGAGGAGTGTCAGAATAAGAACGAGGGAGAGACGGAGAGAGAGAGTCAGATTAAGAGCGAGAGAGAGAGAGAGGGGGGAGGGAGAGGGAGAGTGTGAGGGAAGGAGAGGAGAATGTGAGAGTGGGAGGACCATAAAACACCCGACATTCAGCACTAGATCATCCTTCACACGGTCCGCCTTCCCTCCCCTTCCTGTTGCTAATTACGTCATTTCCTTTGTCGAGAACATACCACCGTTTATCCAAAAATGACAGCTCGCATTCTGCCCGATAAAACTCTGGGCGATAGATAGCGTCTGTCTATTATGGGCTGTCAGTTGACTTCCCAAGTTCGTTGTTGTGGTGGTGGGGGGGTTGGTGTGAGACTCAGTCGTGGCACTATTTTGACCCCGGAGTTACCTGCCGTTTCGGTTGTCTGACTGGCTGTGATTTTCGACCTTGTGTGTAAGTGTAGTATAGCTTCATATGCCGCTGTTTTAACCCAAA
This sequence comes from Homarus gammarus, assembly GCA_958450375.1. Classification (NCBI taxonomy): domain Eukaryota; kingdom Metazoa; phylum Arthropoda; class Malacostraca; order Decapoda; family Nephropidae; genus Homarus; species Homarus gammarus. Next base: position 2,424,762 of record CAUDMG010002108.1, read on the forward strand.
GTTACCTTGGGGGATGGGTGGTGTCTTGTGTTCCTTGCTGGGATTTTCGACTTTTTGTGTAAATAGAATTGCTCTGTATGTCACTGTCTTGTTTCAAAGGTTTCTGTATTTTTGGCGTCGGTATAAGAGTGTTTTCTTTACTTGTAAGTATAATCGGTCCAGGTATAGCATTTTCTTGACTGAATGTTACCTGGTGCTTGAGGATATGATGGGATTTTCGACTGTAGGGACCAATGCAGGAGAGGCAACATTGTCTTGCCTGGAGGAAAACATTTCGTCCCTGGGTGTTAAGACATTGTGGGATAGTAGCTTCAAGGTTTCATTAGGACGCGAGAATTACTTTCCTCGAGCTGGGTGTAAGGGAGGAGGGTCTCTCTCTCTCTCTCTCTCTCTCTCTCTCTCTCTCTCTCTCTCTCTCTCTCTCCGCATGGTAGTCTTCTGAAGTGTTAATATTACATACCCTCGTGTACCATGGCATCAGGTAAGAACATGAAAAAAGTCTCCTCGCTCACTGTAATACGGAGGGTTACAGCACCATATAGTGTACATGTCCCGGATACTGAGAGGAAAACTCGGCGTGTTAACTTATTATCGACTCATAGCTTTATCTTATATACTTAATGATATTACCTGGTGAGGTACATTTATATTGTTGAACACAGACGAATAATAACAGATACCAAGTATTTATAAAGGATGCTAACGGTAAAAACAGTTACCGACGGATATTAATGGTTTCTAACGTATATTAACGGTTCCAAGCGGATATTAACAGTTTCTAACGGATAATTAGGGTTTCTAACGGATATTAACGGTTGCTAACGGATTTTAAAAGTTAATTTACAATATTTTATTTCAATACCTTCGTTATTTGAGCTTTAGATGTAGGCAACAAGGATTAAAAATTAAGTATGTAAGTTGGATAAACCAAACCATTATTATTATTATTATTATTATTATTATTATTATTATTATTATTAGTATTAGTATTATCATTATTATTATTAGTAGTAGTAGTAGTAGTATCATTATTATTATTATTATTATTATTATTATTATTATTATTGTTATTATTATTATTTGATCACTGTCGCAAACATTGATATATAGGCTTTAGGAGAACAGTTTTTATTTACGGTTAACAAATTTATTGACAAAGCTTGGAGTACCGTTTGCCTCTTCTGAGTAACAACATATCGTTCTAGTGTACAGGAAATTCTGAAAGAGGTTAAACATCTTCGAATCATTTTAGTGGCAGTGATTACAGGTTATAAACAGGTGTTGTCATAGGCTACCACCACAAACTACCTTAGAGTATTACTGTGTGGCTTTCACGTGTATAGAAGCAGATGCCATTTTGAGCATTATATGGAGGTGACATAGTTGCCATAACCTTTATTTTGTGTACGAGATGATGGATTATATGACCCAGGATGGTATTGTGTTACTCGTTTTAAGTTGACTTTGTTGCCATAATTTCTAATATCTTATATATGGCAACGGCTATAATTTTGAACTTCATACACAGCTGAGATAATTGCCATAGAATTCCCGCTTCATAATGGCAACGATTATAACTTTGAACTTCATATACTGTTGACATAGTTGCCATAACCCCGTGCCATAATAGTGTTATGCAGTGGAGAGAGACCATGTGTTTCACCTTTGTTAATTAGGTAGACTATTAAGTAAATTAACCTGAATTATTACTTTTACCTTCGTTGTTGTTGTTGTTATGATTTGCAGCTTTAATTATTTTGCTCGTTTAAGAAATGAGTGAGATTTGATGTGACTTTTATTTTTTACTTTATTGTATTTTTTATTTTCTTGTCCTGAAGGTTTGGTTAGGTTAGGTTAGGTTAAATTGGGTTGGTCTCTCTCTCTCTCTCTTTCTCTCTCTCTCTCTCTCTCTCTCTCTCTCTCTCGTTTTCGCTTTTCACCCTCTTGTGTCTTGTCTTCTCTTCTCTCCCTTTCTTCTTATCTTTCTCCCTTTATTTCTTCTCTCCCTTCCTCCTTCACCCTTACCTTCGTATTTCTATCTCTATGTTCCGATTTCTCCCTCCTCTTTCCTTCTTTTTCTCCCTCCTCTTTCCTTCTTTTTCTCCCTCCTTCCTCCTTGGCGGCTCATGGGTGGGAGGGAAGAATGGGGTTTTCCTTCCTTCCTTCAATCTCACTCTCCCTCTTTCCCCCCTTCTTTCCTTCTGTAGCGGCGCGCGTGAAGGAGGAAAGTAAGGGGCATTTTTCTCTTCCTCCTTCACCTCCCTGCTTCTTCCATCTTCCTTCACCCCGTGTCGGCATTTATTCCCTCTCTCCCTCCTTCCTCCATTCTCTCTCCTTCTCTTTTTCCTTCCTTCCCCTCCTTCGTGGCGTCGGGCAGGAGAGAGAGCAAGAGAGAGATAAGGGGGGGTATTCTCCTTCCTTCATCTTATCCCTCCCTCCATCCTTCCCTCCTTCATCCCATCTTTCCTTCCTTAATCCGTGATGGAGAAAGGAGAGATAGAGAGAAAGAAGGAGAAGAGAGAGAGAGGGAGGAAGGGCGTGCAAGGCTGGTGGAGACGTTTGATCCTATCGCCCCCTGTGTCTCGTACCGGTTATTGCACGAATGACAAATTATTTCGGCGTTAGGACAGGCGGAAAAAATCCCCACACTATTAACTGGTGTTGGATTATTGCGAGCAGTGGCGTGGAGGAGGTCATATGCCCCCACACACACACCATCAGAGAGGGGAGGGAGTTGGAGAGGGAGTGGGAGAGGGAGAGGGGAAAGATGGAGTGCTAGGAGGAGAGAGAAAGTGATAAAGAGGGGGCGGAAAGGGGTGCTAGGAGGGGAGAGAAAGAGATAAAGAGGGGAAAAAGGGTGCTAGGAGGGGAGAAATGGTGATAAAGAGAGGGCAAATGGGAAGGGAAAGTGATAAAGGCAAAAAAAAGAATAGGGAGAGACAGGAATGTGAGAGAAAATAATAAAGAGGGAGAGAAAATGATAAGGAGTGAGGGAGGGAAGATGATGAAGATGATGGTGATGATGATGATGAACAATGGCGTGGAGGAAGTCATATTCATGTCACTATCACGCTAGAGAGAGAGAGAGAGAGAGAGAGACGGGGTGGAGGAGGAAGTAGAAGAGAGAAAGAGAAGGAGAGAGAGAGAAGACGTAGAAGGGAAAATGGAAGGAGAGAGATAGAGGGAGAGGAACTGTATAGAACTAGACAAAAATATTAAATAAATATAAACTCAAGTATCAATAATTCTTGGCTGAAAAAAAAAAGTCCTCCAGAAGCCACTACTAAAAACACTTCAATTTCGGGTATGTACTGGAGGAGCACCCCCCTCCCCCCCCCCCCCCAGTACAACCCCTCACAACCTTCCCTCCCTTTCCCCTCCCAATACAACTACCCCCCCCCCCCACACTGTTAACGTATCCATGGTAGGCAGATCTCCCACGTTTCATTATGTGATTCTTGGAAGCTGTGAGGTAAGCATTATAATCCAGCTAAAATAACCTGTTCGAGGCGTTTTTTTAGAGGCAGGGGGAGGTTTACATCACGCTACGCCACCTTACTGCTCTCAGGGGGTCCAGGGGGAGGTTTACATCACGCTACGCCACCTTACTGCTCTCAGGGGGGTCCAGGGGGAGGTTTACATCACGCTACGCCACCTTACTGCTCTCAGGGGGTCCAGGGGGAGGTTTACATCACGCTACGCCACCTTACTGCTCTCAGGGGGTCCAGGGGGAGGTTTACATCACGCTACGCCACCTTACTGCTCTCAGGGGGTCCAGGGGGAGGTTTACATCACGCTACGCCACCTTACTGCTCTCAGGGGGTCCAGGGGGAGGTTTACATCAGGCTACGAAACCTTACTGCTCTCAGGGGGTCCAGGGGGAGGTTTACATCACGCTACGCCACCATACTGCTCTCAGGGGGTCCAGGGGGAGGTTTACATCACGCTACGCCACCTTACTGCTCTCAGGGGGTCCAGGGGGAGGTTTACATCACGCTACGCCACCTTACTGCTCTCAGGGGGTCCAGGGGGAGGTTTATATCACGCTACGCCACCTTACTGCTCTCAGGGGGTCCAGGGGGAGGCTTACATCACGCTACGCCACCTTACTGCTCTCAGGGGGTCCAGGGGGAGGTTTACATCACGCTACGCCATCTTACTGCTCTCAGGGGGTCCAGGGGGAGGTTTACATCACGCTACGCCACCTTACTGCTCTCAGGGGGTCCAGGGGGAGCTTTACATCACGCTACGCCACCTTACTGCTCTCAGGGGGTCCAGGGGGAGGTTTACATCACGCTACGCCACCTTACTGCTCTCAGGGGGTCCAGGGGGAGGTTTACATCACGCTACGCCACCTTACTGCTCTCAGGGGGTCCAGGGGGAGGTTTACATCACGCTACGCCACCTTACTGCTCTCAGGGGGTCCAGGGGGAGGTTTACATCACGCTACGCCACCTTACTGCTCTCAGGGGGTCCAGGGGGAGTTTTACATCACACTACGCCACCTTACTGCTCTCAGGGGGTCAAGGGGGAAAGGTTCCAGGGGGGGAGGGGGAAGACCTGTTTTGGGGAAATTAAGGGAGAATAACATAGAATTTGGTATTATTATTATTATTATTATTTTATGTTTTGGTATGAAGTGTTTTATAGCCATGACCTCTGTAGTGTGTGTGTGTGTGTGTGTGTACTTTATAAATATGTAAGACATAATTATTCACAATAATCCTTTATACCTGGTGTCCTCTCTCTCACACACACACCACTCATAACATTATCTACTGCACCATAAACGGGAACTACTGATGGTCGTGTTCTTATCATGCTCAACCAAACCCTTGCCTATATATATTTTTTTTTCCACCTTGTCTCTCTTGTTGGTAAGTCATTGTGTGTAGAGTCTCGTGCTAGTGCTGTGGTTGCGTAGGCTCTTGTTGTGTGTACGTATAGTGATGCTTCTCTTGTGTGTACGTATAGTGATGGTTCTCTTGTGTGTACGTATAGTGATGGGTCTCTTGTGTACATATAGTAGTGCTTCTCTTTTGTGTACGTATAATGATGGTTCTCTTGTGTGTATGTATAGTGATGGTTCTCTTGTGTGTATGTATAGTGATGGTTCTCTTGTGTGTACGTATAGTGATGATTCTCTTGTGTGTACGTATAGTGATGGTTCTGTTGTGTGTACGTATAGTGATGGTTCTCTTGTGTGTACGTATAGTGATGGTTCTCTTGTGTGTACGTATAGTTATGGCTCTCTCTCTCTCTCTCTCTCTCTCTCTCTCTCTCTCTCTCTCTCTCTCTCTCTCTCTCTCTCTCTCTCAGTGACTGGAGTAGAAAGCGACCCACTGACCCTCTGACCTAAGCTGCTCTACCCATGTGACCTTTTGACCTTTATTAATGAGGTCACCAAAATATATATTATGTACCGTAAATATTGGTTCAGGGATGATGACACGGTGAGTCTAGGGGGAAAAAAGGGAAGAAAGTCGAAATATGTAAAGAAAAGAAGTTATGCAAAATTGGTGACGAAAGGGAAAAAAATCAGGTGACGAGTTAAATTTTCCCCAAAAAGACGTAAATAAAAAGGGGAAAAAAATGACGAGCAAAAGTTCCCCAAAATGACGAAAAAATAAATGAGGCGAAAGGTAACATAAGTCAAAGATAACACAGTAGATGGAGAGACAAGTAACACTGGAGGAAAAAAAAGGAACAAGTAACACGAAAGTAACACAAAGAGAAAAAAGATGGATCGCAAAAGTAACACAAAAAGAAACAAAGGTAGCGCACAGAGAAACACAAACGAAGACAAAAGAAACAAAAGTAACAACAAGAAACACTAAAGGAACACGGAGTAACACAAAAAGTAAAACAAAGATAATTTACTTTAACTTCTCTAATTAGTGTTTATAGGTGTACTAATTGGTCTTTACTAGTTAATTAAGGTCATTTGAATGTAGTAATTTACGCTAACCGGTATATGACAGAAGGTTACAGGCGTTGGAACTAAGGCGAGATATGGGTACATGTGTGTGTAATAATAAATAATAATAATAATTAACGGTTTGTTGAAAAAGTTATGCAGCCCGAAGGCTGAAAATATACATTGGACATAAATGACTTATTACATACATTGGTGGTTTAACAAAAGCCTTCATTAGAGAAAGGTAAAGGAACATACAGTGAACAAACAGATTAATGTAGGTGTTGAACAGCAAAAACGGAGTGTAGTAACTCCCTCCCAGATGGTGTTAGGAGGGACCTCACGTGGTGTAGTAACTCCCTCACAGATGGTGTTATGAGGGGCCTCACGTGGTGTAGTAATTCCCTCACAGATGGTGTTATGAGGGGCCTCACGTGGTGTAGTAATTCCCTCAGATGGTGTTATGAGGGGCCTCACGTGGTGTAGTAATTCCCTCACAGATGGTGTTATGAGGGGCCTCACGTGGTGTAGTAACTCCTTCACATATGGTGTTATGAGGGGCCTCACGTGGTGTAGTAATTTCCTCACAGATGGTGTTATGAGGGGCCTCACGTGGTGTAGTAATTTCCTCACAGATGGTGTTATATGAGTGAGGTGTGGTTCCAGGCCTTCCTATCGTAGACGGATTAACACATCACTGGTTGTTGGATCTCATGGGCCATTATCACTGGGTACCTGGGACCTCACTGTGTGAAGGTCAACTTGGGTACCACTGTTACTGTTGAGTTGTTCTCACTGACTTAAGCACTGTTCACCACTGTTTAACACTGGTTCCATTCCTTTCCTAAATGAAATAGTAACTTCTGGCGAGAACTTGTTGATATTCCGGTGGGGAGGAGGGTTCAGGGGAGGGAGTTGGTATGGGCCAACTTAACAGTTGACCTGGCTGCTCCGAGAGGAGCGCCAGGTACGTCTTGACTCTTCGGTGGTCAAGGGTGTGTGTGCGTGTGTGTGTGTGTGTGTGTGTGTGTGTGTGTGTGTGTGTGTGTGCGCCTTCCAGACGAATTGATGGGTAGTTGGGGTGGGGGGAGTGAACTTAAAAACGGACAGATGGACGAACGGACGAATAAACAGAATGATACACGAATAGACAAGGAGAAACGAATCGACGGATAAACGGAATGAGGAATGAACGGAAAACAGACGAGTAGACAGACAGACAGACAGAGAGACCCCTTAACCTTGGGCTTGGAGATAATAATAGGACACGGGAGAGAGAGAGAGAGAGATAAGCAGATGGTGAGAAGGGGCGAGCAGAGGGTGAGGAGATAACGGTGAGAGACTTGAGATAAGGAAGACGGGAAAGAAGATGTTTGGCTGAAGAAGGTGGAGGTGTGTGGGAGAGTGTTGGAGGTGTGTGGGAGAGTGTTGTTGGTGGAGGTGGTGTGTGGGAGAGTGTTGGAGATGTGTGGGAGAGTGATGGTGGTGTGTGGGAGAGTGTTGTTGGTGGAGGTGGTGTGTGGGAGAGTGTTGGTGGTGTGTGGGAGAGTGATGGTGGTGTGTGAGAGAGTGTTGGTGTGTGGGAGAGTGTTGGAGGTGTGTGGGAGAGTGTTGGTGGTGTGTAGGAGTGTTGGAGGTGTGTGGGAAAGTGTTGGAGGTGTGTGGGAGAGTGATGGTGGTGTGTGGGAGAGTGTTGGAGGTGTGTGGGAGAGTGTTGGTGGTGTGTGGGAGTGTTGGAGGTGTGTGGGAAAGTGTTGGAGGTGTGTGGGAAAGTGTTGGAGGTGTGTGGGAGAGTGTTGTTGTTGGAGGTGGTGTGTGGGAGTGTTGGAGGTGTGTGGGAGAGTGTTGGAGGTGTGTGGGAGAGTGTTGGAGGTGTGTGGGAGAGTGTTGGAGGTGTGTGGGAGAGTGTTGGAGGTGTGTGGGAGAGTGTTGGTGGTGTGTGAGAGAGTGTTGGTGTGTGGGAGAGTGTTGGAGGTGTGTGGGAGAGTTGGAGGTGTGGGAGAGTGTTGGAGGTGTGTGGGAGAGTGTTGGAGGTGTGTGGGAGAGTGTTGTTGGAGGAGGTATGTAGGAGATGGAACTGTGTTGGTGGAGGTAGATAAAAAGAGAGGATGGATAAAGAGAGAGGAGAGAGAGAGAGAGAGAGAGAGAGAGAGAGAGAGAGAGAGAGAGAGAAATAAACTGAGGAATGTAAATAAGTGATAAGAATGTTAGAGACGCGTTAGAAGTGAGGTAGAAGGAGTGGAATGAACGATGTTGATGTGAGCGAGTGACGCCCACAGGTAGACAATGGCGCCCGAGTGAGAGAGACAGACAGAGAGAGCGAATGGGTGAGAGACTGAAAGAGAGAATGAGTGAGAGAGAGACTGAAAGAGAGAATGAGTGAGAGAGAGACTGAAAGAGAGAATGAGTGAGAGAGAGACTGAAATAGAGAATGAGTGAGTGAGAGACTGAAAGAGAGAATGAGTGAGAGAGAGACTGAAATAGAGAGCGAATGGGTGAGAGACTGAAAGAGAGAATGAGTGAGAGAGAGACTGAAAGAGAGAATGAGTGAGAGAGAGACTGAAAGAGAGAATGAGTGAGTGAGAGACTGAAAGAGAGAATGAGTGAGAGAGAGACTGAAAGAGAGAATGAGACACTGAAAGAAATAATGAGAGAGAGAGAGAGAATGGGTGAGAGACAGAGATAAAGACAGACAGACAGAATTACACCCTAACCTAATGACTTTATTTTAGACACCATATTACAGATAAGATACAGTACTGTAATATAGGCCAATTACAAGACTGTACCTTGAAAACAAACTAACTGTAGCTGTATTGAGACACTCACCTGAGATGAAAAAGACCATTGATGTTATGTATTTCAATATTCCTCTCTCTCTCTCTCTCTCTCTCTCTCTCTCTCTAGTTTTATTCCGTCACTTATCCTCATTCACAAACATCTCATTTCCCACTGGCTCTCTTCATTCATTCTCTCCTTTTACTTCTCCACCCCCTCTCTTCCTTCTCCACCCCCTCTCTTCCTTCTCCACCCCCTCTCTTCCTTCTCCACTCCCTCCTCGCACATCTGTCTCCTCTTTCACACCTTTTCTCGTTCTCTCACCGTCCTGTTTCCTATTTATTATCTCCTCTTCACTCCTCATCCCCTCCTCTTCTTTCCCTTTCTCCCCCTTCCCACACCTGATGTCTCGATAAAGGAGGAGGCAGACAGGGATGAGAGGGGTGGAAGAGGGGACCGATACGGGTAGGAGGGATGAAGGACGTATATGAGGAGTGGGGTAAGGGAAAGGGAGGTGTTAGCAGGGGCAGGAGGGGTTAAGCATGGGCAAGAGAGGGCAGGCAAGGGAAAGGGGGAGGGAGAGGGCAGGCAGAGGCGGGGGAAGGAGGGGAGGGGCTAGGCAAGGGTAGGAGGGGAGGACGGGGTAGGCAGGGGCACATATCAAAACATTCATGTGAGTATTCTCGTGGGACTTCGACAAGAGTATCGGAAGCTGCATCTTGAGGCCGGGGACCAACCCTTATCAGCCCTCTCCCCACATCCTGCATCTTAATGAGGGGGAGGGAGGAGGGGAGATGGGGGAGGGTGTGAATGGAAAGGTAATGTGGGGGAGGGAGATAGTTGGGGGTGAAGGGATGGGAGGAGGGAGAGTGGATGAGAAAGAGAGGGATAGTGGAAGGGAGATTAGAGGTGAACAGGGAAATGGAGAGGGAGGATAGAGTGGAAGGGTGATGAAAAGAGAGGGAGAGATAGGAAGAGGGGTGAAGGGATGGATGATGGACGTGGGGGGAGGATAATGGATAAAAAAATGCGGGTTATAGAGAATGGGGAGGAAGGATAATGGATAGGAAGAAGGATGAAAAAGACATGATGGATATATAGAAGGAGCTAGGGATGGTGGATAGAGAGAGAAGGAGGGATGATGGATAGAAAGTGAAGGAGGGATGATGGAGAGAGAGAGAAGGAGGGATGGTGGATAGAGAGAGGAGGGATGATGGATAGAGAGGAGGGATGATGGATAGAGAGAGAAGGAGGGATGATGGATAGAGAGAGGAGGGATGATGGATAGAGGGGTCTCGACGTGAGGGGAATGGAAATTGTACTGTTGATTAGAATGGGGGAAAGAGACAGTGTGATAAAGGAGAATAGGTGACTGATAAAGAAGGTGAATGTCAACAGAGAACGGGAGAGAGATGACGAGAAGAAGAGGAGAAAGCGATAACCATGTTTTGTGTTGTAAGGATGTGAAGGGAGAGAGAGGAGGAAGGAGGGGGAAGAAAGGGAAAGAAGAGAGGGAGTGAATGTTTGTATGTGTGTAATGAAGGAGAAGTGAGGGAGAATATGATGAATGGCATAAGAGGGAAAGCGTGATGAAGAGGAAGAGAGGGAGAGGAGGAAGAACTATATGAGAACATTAAGGTCGTGTTCACAAGGTTCATATATTTACCTTCATTTGATATAGAGTCATAAATTAAGGTACGTGAGAGAGAGACAGACGGACAGATAGACAAAAGTATTCTGCATTTATATTATGATTTCCTTTTATATTAGGGGTTCTAGGTAAGCAAGGCACGCCATAACTATGAGACCTCTACTTTATAATTTTGCATCACTCCCAAAACTCTATTGCATTGTCGTGGAGTGATGGAGTACAATATCATATCCCCCCCCCCCCCCCACACACACAGCCATTCAACACTACACTGCTGGTTTTTAATTGGTCACATATAATCAATTAAATTATAGTGTCATTTAATTATTTCTATTGTATATAGGAATATATTTTTTTAATGTTTTAAATCTGGAGGCTATTCATTGTTATTTATTTCCTTTGTTATTCTAGTGGTGATTTGTGTGTTATTGATTGTGTTAATATTTGATGCTGTAATTTCATATAAGTTTTGTTTTGTTTTCAATATTGCATTAGTTCAGGTGTATATCCAATATTTATTACCTATCACCAACAGATAAGATATTTCAGAGCACCTGGGGATTAGACACCCTCGTATATTTCACATGATGATTAAATACCCAAATGCTAACCTAACCTAACTTACCCTAACCTAAATCCTTCAGGTAACATTGGGGGTGTGTAATTTTCAGGTGATATAAACATTTCTAAGTACAGTATATAAATTATATTTCTGAAGGCGTCGTATTTCAATAGAGGCTCAGCTGCCAGAAGCCTCACCCATGACGGTATTATTGCAGATGTTCAGTAATATACAGGCGTTGATATCTGTCTAAATAAACTAGTCCGGGTCGGTTCATTTGAGGGAGGGTGACTATAATAATCCAAGTAATGTAGGGAAATAAGATGAGAGTATGATAAAGGGGAAGAGAGGAAGAGTGCAATAAAGGGGATAAGGAAGAGTTTTGATTGAGGAGTTATATATGATAAAAGGAGACGTGGAAGAATGTGATAATTGGAGAAATGGAAATACTGAAATGTTTAAAAAAATAATTATGTAAAGGAATAGTGATGTTAATTGTCCTGGATTTTAACAACAGTCTTTTGTGAATGAATGAAGGAGAGTAGTAACAGGAAGGGTGAGAATAATAAAGGATAACTAATAGAAAACGGTAATAAGAGAAATATGAAAGAAAACGGAGAAAATAAATTTTAGAAAACGTGAATGATTAAAAACTTTACGGTAACTAAAGTAATAATAGTAATAATAAAAATATACTGAGAAAGCAAGAGTGATAAATTATATAAGAAGAAATTGAGAATGAAAGTCTATGAGGAAAACAAGAATGATAGATAATAAAAGAGGAAAACAAGAATGATAACATAAAAGCGATGGAAAACATACCGTGGGGGTGGATGGTTGGGTGGAGGAATTAGATGGAAGGTGAAAGAGATGGATAGAGGGAGAGGGAGGGAGGGAGAGAAGGGATGTAAAAGATAGCGTAAAGGAAGGGCTAGGATAAGGGTGAAGGATGGATGCTGATGGGAGAGGGAGATGCCCGTCTCCAAGGATGATGTATGAAGATCAACTCGGAGATGTGATGAGGTTTAAGAGAAGGGAAACTGTCGTATCAAAAAGCTGTCCATTTTCTGTAGTGGTATTTTATTTTAGGGGAAACTTCTTTATTTTGTTGAGTTCAGTTCATGTAGATTTTGTTTTTATACAGTATACGGTATAATGCCATATATCATAGAAATACCCCTGGAAAAACAAAAGAAAACCTCCATGGATGAAATATTGAAGAGTTTGGATTCCTTATACACGCATTGTTGTATTCTTGGGAACCTGTTATATTGCCTATCACTGCACAGTCTTGTATTTGCCTTCATAAAGTGAGCTTGTGTCTGTTATCGGTTTCCAGTTTTCTTGGGTTATCTTGTTACAACACCATAACTGTCGTCGCTGTGTGGGGGGAAACGAGGATAATAATGTGGACTTTCCCTCGTATATTTGTGTACCCGAGAAACATAATGGTGAAATGCTACAAGAGGTCTTATGTAACACGGTGTAGTTTTGAAAGTCATCGTCGAGACTTCTAAACTGTCACGTGAGTAGTGACGTCACGTCCAACTTTGCTGTTATATTGGAATCTGCGTTTGAATTCCTGTTTTTGTAGAGTTCTTATTTTTAAGCAGCTATTTTTATCTCGTCTACATTTAGCGAGGTTCTCATGCATCGTATTTTTGTGCAGTTATTTGATTTTTTGGATATACTGTATGTACTTTTATGAAGAAAATATGTTTTGAGAGAAATTTGTCAGAGTTTAATGTTTTTGTGTATAACTGTTAACATTTGATGAGTGTGTGCGTGCGCGTGCGCCTGTATATCTTGCACGTGCAGGGGTGGGGAAAATATGTGTACTTGTATTAGAATGAGTACATCCACAGGAACACGCGCACGTGTGTGTGTGTGTGTGTGTGTGTGTGTGGTTAATACAATACTTGCCATGACAGCAACAATCACTAGTTACTGGCCTTTGTAAGTCACCTGACATGATAGTGATCAAGCGCTGTCTGTTTCGAGAAGCACTTGGCATATACAGTACTATAATATATATATATATATATATATATATATATATATATATATATATATATATATATATATATATATTGATAAAATCACACGGGAAAGGGAAACAACGGATTTTGTTTTTATACAGTATACGGTATAATGCCATATATTATATAAATACCCCTGGAAAAACAAAAGAAAATCTCCATGGATGAAATATTGAAGTTTGGATTCCTTATACACGCACTGTTGTATTCTTGGGAACCTGTTATATATCAAGATATATCTTATCCACGTTTCCATTGTGGATCTACATGAAATATATATATATATATATATATATATATATATATATATATATATATATATATATATATATATATATATATATATATATACATAACGGTGGGTAGTGTGTAGCGTCTGAGATAAACCAGATGTATATCTCTGGACTGTTGTGTTGTGTCGTGAAGGGGAACACCATCATAGCAGATCACATCTGTTACGGCAGTTGGAGAGAATGAATGGCAGTGAATGACGGGAGTCTGTCTGCCTGCCTGCTCTTGATTCCGGCCACTGCATATAGCGGGAAAATGTGTGTGTGTGTGTGTGTGTGTGTTTCCTTATTTGTGTATTTATTTATTTGCCGTATATATTTATTCGTGACTCATGGTGGTTGGTGTGAGTTTTACGTTATATAAGACAGTAGGAATCAGCTGTCCGCTACTACACATAATGTTGTCTCAATGACTCTGACATCTTGTGTCATGTATAGAGCTGCTGACAGAGCTAAGTCCTCACATGCAGGGTGTATTATGTGTATAAGTTGTTCCCGTGGCACCAAATTTAAAGGTTGATGTACTTGTGTTTGAGCTGCAAGAACTATTTTTTAAGTGCGCTAACACACTCAATAGTAACTAATTAAAATTCATATATATCTATAGTCTTTATCATTAATTAATAAGACCTTTGACTAACAGCAACACACCATAAGAATAAACCAATAACTGCAGGAAATTATATATTTGTATAATGAACCAAAATAATAATGAGAACAGCACAAAAGAAACCGGGAGAACATACAGTAAAACTTGGTGTTGAGGGTGCGGGCGGCGTGCGGGCGGGCGGCGGGTCATTCACCATCTCCAGCCATTACCGCGTGAATGACTGAACAATTCCTGACTCCACAATGTAGTTTTGGTGGCCATTCTTGCCCTTCACAGATCTTGTTACGGTACGAGGACAGCCTGATCGATATTCTGCCACACGCTACAGCAGCCTTTCTCTCCTTCCTCTGGGAATGTCACCAGCCTTTATTGATTTCGTATCAGTGATTGTCACTCTCACCTCCCTAAGTACAGCTCACTGCCGGCCAGACACATTGTTGCAACAGATGCCACGTATTCTCTTCATATCTCTAATTTACCTGGTTTTAATATTTTTGTCTAATTACGTAGTTTAAATAACAAATAAAACTGATTGTTTAATTTATACTATTTTCATTTTAGGGGGCATATAATTAAACCATGATGAAATAATCAGTATGTAGCAACTCTTTCCGCCTTTCCCACGAATATCAACACGTGGTCGCCTGGCCTGCGTTACCAGTTACCAAATTTGCAGTGACTAAATTAGGGGTTTCGAGTTTGTCTTGGTCGATTGTTCCTTGTGATTATGAGAAAGGGTTCCAGTCTTTTTCTGCATCTCCCCTCATGTGAAATGTTACACCTTTCATCCTGATACAGTTTTGAAATGTTGCTGTACGTTTGTTTATGCGAGCGTGTGTCTTTGTGTGTGTATGAGAGCTAAGAACTTTTCAGTGTGTGTGTGTGTGTGTGATGACGTGTATGTGTGTATGTGTGTTTCTTTGTGTGCGAGGAACTTTTTAGTGCATGTGGGGGAATTATTTTTTTTTGTGGGGGGGGGAGGTGTGCGAGGAACTTTTTAGTGCATGTGGGGGAATTATTTTTTTTTGTGGGGGGGGGGGGGGGGGAGGAGATAACTTGTACTGTTAAGCGCCACAACTCTAAAACGATTGATTTAATTTGTTATTTACTCTTATAGAACAAAACCACAGTATCTTATTACGGAATGAAGCTGTTTTGTTCAGGTAGTGTGACAGCCTTGTGTGGTTAGGTTAGGTTATGGATAGATCAGGTTAGGTTATGAGTAGGTTAGATTAGGTTGTGAGAAGATTAGACTAAGATTAGGTTACGTTAGTCTGCGTAAGGTTAGTCTAAGATACCATTACTTAACCTAACCTAACCATTTATTTCCAATGTACAGTAGATGTTCAGAGTAGTAGGGGGGGGGGGGGGGGCGTTCTGAGGACTACCACATGTGGGTGAGTGTCTGTGGCTGTCACTCCTGGTAGAGATTGTGAGTGAGTGACGCTTTGACGATACGGTGGTAACTCACCTTTGGTAGTCACTTACTTTTTCAGAAGTAGAAATGTCTCCCTCCCTCCCTCCCTCCCTCTCCCCCTTCCCTCTCCCCCTTCCTTCCTCTCCCCCTCCCTCCCTCCTCCCTCTCTCCCTCCCTGGCTACCGTCCAACATGGAGAGAGGTGAAGGATGTAATGCAATAATGGTAGTTAGTGAAGGGGAAGAGGGGAACGAGTGGTGTGAAGCGTGAGTGATAGAGTCGAGGGGAAGGTCGAGTACGGGGGAGGAGGTCGAGTACGGGGGAGGAGGTCGAGTACGGAGGAGGAGGTCGAGTACGGAGGAGGAGGTCGAGAAAGAAGAAGAAAGAAGAAGAGATAAAGAAAGAAAATAGAAAAAGATCTAACGAGGTAGATAGATAATAGGGAGAGAAAGAGAGAAAACTTGGAACAGATAATGAAAGAAAGAAAGAAAGAGAGAAAGAAAGAGAGGGAAGCTGATGTTATCCTAGTTATCGGATGTTATCAAGGCGAGCGAGGGGAGGGCGAAGCAACCAGCCAACACACACACACCCCTCGTCTCTCTCTCTCTCTCTCTCTCTCTCTCTCTCTCTCTCTCTCTCTACTTCTGAGGGGAAAGACACACACACACACACACACTACACTTTTAATTGACCTCCCGTCCGGTTTTTTTTTACCATAAGACTTTCCCCTCATTAGTGTCCCCTCACGTGTGTTGCTGACCGCCATGAACCACTACGATGATTCACAAAAGGTCGTATGTTAAGTTTTCCTGCCATTTATTTCACTTAAGTTACGATACAAAGATTTTAAAATTATCGTAAGTTTATTTTTTTTCTCTTAACGCTTATATAAATGAATCTGACTCGCTTAAACTACGATATAAAAAAGTTATAATTTGTCCCCTGAAAGTAAATGTCTTATTGCGTGACTTGTTATAATAGGTGGCGTCAATGGTGATTTATATTGAAGTTAAGTTTTTATTGTAACTAGACGTGTGTGCTATCTGTCTGTCTGTCTGTCTGTCTGTCTTTCCCTTCTCCCCCTCTCTCTCTCCCCCCCCCCCCCACACAAAGGGAGAGGGGGGGGGGTATAAGTGATTTAGGACGTGTATGAGACTCGTTGTGGTGTGTTGGGTTAGTGATTTACATCTTATCTCGGTGTCGTAGTTCACGTGCAGTGTTGTTAAGGTACTGTTGACGTTTACCTGTTGTGACTCCTCGTTAATGTGTGGTGGTGATAGTGTGGTGGTGGTGATAGTGTGGTGGTGATAGTGTTGGTGTGGTGGTTCAGGGTAAAGGGTGGTAATTGAGGTTGGTGATATCAATGGTTTAATGGTAATTGGTAGTTGATGGCTGATATTATTATTTATGGTGGTTGAGTATGGTGGGTCAGCGTTAATGGTAGGTGAGTGGTTGTTAAGTAATGGTGGTAGATGGTAACTGGTTGAGGTAGTTGTTTAGGTAACTTTGGTAATTTGTAGTAATAGTGGTTGTAATGGTGGTGATGGTGAGTGGTTGTTGGTTGTAGTGATGATAGTGTTACTTGTAGAATTGTTGTTGTTCGTTGTAGTGGTGGTGGTAGGAGTATAAAATTGTTGTTGGTGGTGATTGTGGGAGAAATTTTTGTTGATATAAGTGGTAGTTATAGCTATTGTTATTACTATTATTAAACGCTAGAAGGGGTGGTGGAGAGAGAGAGAGAGAGAGAGAAGAGAGAGAGAGAGAGAGAGAGAGAGAGACAGGATTAATAAGGTAAATCATTATCCTCATTTCTCATTATCCATCATCATTGAGTTTTATTCATTCCTATCCTTCATTATTCTCATTTCTCTATTTTTATACGTGTTTATTTATCTACAGTTATACGTATTATCACCGTTTCCCATCTTTATTCGTGGTTGTCCTTATTCAGTTTATTTTAATTCTCCTCATTTCATTATTTCCTCTAATTATCTGTATTCTTCCTGTTTCTTCAACTTATTTCTTCCTTTATCGTAGTTTCTCCTCTTCCTTGGGTTATCGTTGTGTCCGTTTTCATTCTGGTTGTCCTCTCTCTCTCTCTCTCTCTCTCTCGTTATCAGGAGGGAGGGATCTCGGGCCAGGCCAAGACTTAAGGTGTTATCAGAGCCGCTATCTCTGTCTTATCAGGCGGCTCTGGCCCACGGCTCTGTCTTTATCATTCATTCTCTCTCTCTCATCTTCTTCTCCTCTCCCTCTTCGCCTCTATCTCTCTTATCTCTAATTCGACTCCCCCCCCCCTTCCCTTAACTATCTAACCAACTAACTAGCTCTCTCTCTCTCTCTCTCTCTCTCTCTCTCTCTCTCTCTCTCTCTCTCTCTCTCTCTCTCTCTCTCATCCTCTATCTAATCCTCTTTGTGTTTGTTGATTCCATCTTCATTATTCATTCTCTTCCACAATTCCGTTCTCTTATCTGCTGTTTCCACCTTCCCAATGTCTCTCTCTCTCTCTCTCTCTCTCTCTCTCTCTCTCTCTCTCTCTCTCTCTCTCTCTCTCTCTCTGTTTTGTGTTATTCTATCTTTATCTTCGTTTCCTGTTTCCATTTTTATCATCTTTCGTATTCCTACACCTTCATTGTTTTGTTTCGTTTATTACGTCATTTCTTCTTCTTCTTCTTCTCCATACCCTATCCTATCCTGCCCTTCCTTATCTTCCCATACTTCTATCCTATCCTGTCTTCGTCTTTCCTATCCTGCCTTATCCTCCAATACTCCTATCTTATCCTGTCCTATCCCCTACCCAATCTTCATCTGTTCTTTCCTGCCTTATCTTCCCATACTCCTATCCTGTGCTATCCTATCCTATCCTGCCCACGTTACCTCGATGTAGCAGGATGGCCCTAAGAGAGTGGTTCGTCCTCTCGTCTCTCTCTATCTGGGCTTTTATCTTCCTGTTATCTGTCAGCGATGCTTCTTCTCTTTCACGTTCCTCTCCTCCTCCTCCTCTGGCCTCCTCCTCCTCCTCTGGCCTCCTCTTTCTCTGACCTCCTCCTCTGGCCTCTTATATTATCTATTCTCTCCCTTAGCTGCCCTTCGTGTGTGTGTGTGTGTGTGTCCCTTCATGTTATGTACTCTTGCGTGAGACTGCCCTCCCTCCCTTCCTCCATGTTGCGTGAGGCTCCCGACCTCTTGCGTGAGCCAGGCGTGGTCGGGAGCCGCAGGAAGACGAATGTGGCTCTCTTATCTCAGGAGTATCATGCAGAGCCACCTGGAGGCCGCCGTGATTGTGACAAAAACAGCGGTATTGGCGAGAGGTTTTGGTCAACTGGTTCACTTTAGGTGATATTCATACATTCCTACTAAAGGTGTATGAGTGTCAGTTGTTCATACAGTAAGTCACTCATCCACAATACGTTTATCGTATGAACTTAATATATACAAGGTTTATACAGTATGGAGTCATTGTATGATTTATAATACTGAATAATAGGCTGATGTATTCTATAAAAAAAATTTATAAACCATTCATACAGCATACAGGAAATCATACATATTAACTTGTATGGTATTATTTTGTTACAGTTTGTGAATGTACAGTATTGTTCACTTGTGTTTTGTAATCTGAGAGGGAGACAGAAATTACCTTGGGGTAGCATCGGTTTGTGGCCAGAAGGGATTTTATATCTTATGTTTTTATTAAGCAATATGTTTGTTTCCTGGTGCTGTTTGTGTGTTTATCTCTCTCTCTCTCTCTCTCTCTCTCTCTCTCTCTCTCTCTCTCTCTCTCTCTCTCTCTCGGGGTTGTTGACTATGGCTGTCTCACTTGATTATAATTTCTTGGACTCTACGTTCAATTATCAGTTCTTGCTGAGTAGTGTGTAATTTACCTGTTGATAATGTGTGTGTGTGTGTGTGTGTGTGTGTGTGTGTGTGTGTGTGTGTGTGTTTATTGTTTTATAAGCATTTTTTGAGCGTCGTCTGTGTTGTTGATATATGTGAAGAAGAAGATAACAGAGAAGAGAAAAAAGATGGAGGAGAAGTAAAAGGGGAAGACGTTGTAGATGAAGAAGAATAAGAGGAGAGAAGATGAAGGAGGAAAGGTAGAAGAAGGAGAAGAGGAAGATGAATTATGTAGTTTT
This sequence comes from Homarus gammarus, assembly GCA_958450375.1. Lineage (NCBI taxonomy): Eukaryota > Metazoa > Arthropoda > Malacostraca > Decapoda > Nephropidae > Homarus > Homarus gammarus. Next base: position 2,444,161 of record CAUDMG010002108.1, read on the forward strand.
AGAAAGCTTTCAGATTTTCCCGATAGCGAGGACTGGCTGGCTGGCTATCATGGTGAGGGGGGGGGGGGGAGTCCCTGGTGACTCATATCTTCAAATTAAAAGAATGAAAAGTGTAATCTATTTATGTAATTCGTATTTACGTAGGATGTTGTGTACTACGTGAGTGTGTGAGTGAGTGAGTGAGTGTGTGTGTGTGTGTGAGTGTGTGTGTGAGTGTGTGTGAGTGTGTGTACAGGTCTCGCCGTTACACCGTTTATAGGTTATGTTTAGTGAGTTTGCTGGTCTAAGCTTATCCCGAGCATCACCCCTGGTGTCTGGCAGCCATAATTTTGCCCCAACAATTTGCGAAGAGATAAATCTTGCGGACGTGCATCAGTTTGATGGTGAGAGATTTATCTGGGGATAATAGCTAGACATTTGACAATAGCGAAATATGAGTTACGCCTTTCTGATGACGACGGGGCCGGAGTAAGGCCGCAACTCACACCATGATGCCCTGTTGTTTGCATAAATTTCTTCCCTTTATCTTCCCCACCGATCTATGATGTTTGCGAGAGATAAGAGGGAGTGATAGGAGATAAAGGTTCCCATGTGCTGACATCATACGCTGATAACTCGGCGTGCGCATGTGTCAGTCAAGGTCAGGCGGGGTGAAGTGCTTGTTCGGTTACTGTGTGTGTGTGTGTTCCGCTTGGTGTTTGGTACTGCTTGCTTGCCTCTCTCTCTCTCTCTCTCTCTCTCTCTCTCTCTCTCTCTCTCTCTCTCTCTCTCTCTCTCTGTGCCAGCTTACTTCCTTACAAGTAGTCGTGTTTACCGTCGTGGTGATGTATGCCTCCCTGTCTGCAGGCTTAACTGTCAGCTTTTCTGTTTTTAATTTTCGTATCTGTCTGCCTGTCTGTTTTCTAATTTCCTTTGTCTGTCAGCTATTTTAAACATCCTTAGCTGCGTCTACCTGTCAGCTGTTCTTGACTTATTTAGTTGTCTGCCAGTCAGCTTTTCATAACTTCCTTAGCTGTCTGCCTTCATTTGTACTATCTGCCATGTCTGCCAGCATATCACCCTCGCATCTACCTGTCTGCTACCTACTTACCTGTTTCTCTGCCACATTGTTGTTCTCCCGCTCTCCTGCTTATCTGCTGCCCCCTTAGCACACCTGCCATGTTCCTGCTGCTTCTGCTGACGTCTTGCCACACTAAAAAATAATGTTTGTTTATTTCTTGCATTATTCATCATTGTGTTTATCGGTGGTTAGCTGTTAATTATTGAGTGTTACAATCAGTGCACACACACACACACACACACACACACACACACACACCTTCCCTCTCTCTCACACACACACACACACACACACCTTCCCTCTCTCTCACACACACACATACACACACACACACACACCTTCCCTCTCTCTCACACACACACATACACACATACACACACAGCTTCTCTCTCTCTCTCTCTCTCACACAGTAATATCAACAGGTAAGAGTCTCACTGTCACTATAAACAAAAGACTCCTCACCACATTTGTCCTGTGTATAAATATAATGTTTCCCCCAGCGTGCGTGTGACTTATGTCTCCAGACAGGTGAGAGGTGCTAGTTTTCTCTGCTGTGTGTGACTTTTATGGGTGCGAAATTTTGACGTTGGTATCGATGTTTTTTTTTTTTTATTTTATTTTTTTTTTTACTACCAAATGGGGGTTGGGGAGGAGGGTGGTTATGACCATACCTCAGCCAGACACCATCCACCTTTGAGAGCCACACCTCACGACCTGCCTGCCTGCCTGCCTTCCAACCTGCCTGCCAGCCACTACAGTTTCTTCTTAGGGACCCTCCTTTGTGTTTCGAGGTGGAGTGGGGGGGGGGGGGTGGGGGTGGAACTGTATAATGTACTGTAGTATGGTTTATGTAGTAAGAGTTCTGTATGATCTTTCTCTGTGTTTGGGGGGATGAAAGGGGTATGTGAAGCTGTATGATTCGTAAGAGCTCTGTAAGATCTTCCTTTGTTGTAGAGAAGGTGGAGTAAGAGTGCATTAAGAGCCTCGAGTAACACCCACCAGTAAGAGCCCAGTAACACCCACCAGTAAGAGCCCAGTAACACCCACCAGTAAGAGCCCTGTAACACCCACCAGTATGAGCCCTGTAACACCCACCAGTAAGAGCCCTGTAACACCCACAAGTAAGAACCCAGTAACACCCACCAGTAAGAGCCCAGTAACACCCACCAGTAAGAGCCCTGTAACACCCACCAGTAAGAGCCCTGTAACACCCACCAGTAAGAGCCCAGTAACACCCACCAGTAAGAGCCCAGTAACACCCACCAGTAAGAGCCCTGTAACACCCACCAGTAAGAGCCCTGTAACACCCACCAGTAAGAGCCCTGTAACACCCACTAGTAAGAGCCCTGTAACACCCACCAGTAAGAGCCCTGTAACACCCACCAGTAAGAGCCCTGTAACACCCACCAGTAAGAGCCCTGTAACACCCACCAGTAAGAGCCCAGTAACACCCACCAGTAAGAGCCCTGTAACACCCACCAGTAAGAGCCCAGTAAGAGCCCTGTAACACCCACCAGTAAGAGCCCAGTAACACCCACCAGTAAGAGCCCAGTAACACCCACCAGTAAGAGCCCTGTAACACCCACCAGTAAGAGCCCAGTAACACCCACCAGTAAGAGCCCAGTAACACCCACCAGTAAGAGCCCAGTAACGCCCACCAGTAAGAGCCCTGTAACACCCACCAGTAAGAGCCCTGTAACACCCACCAGTAAGAGCCCAGTAATAGCCCTGTAACACCCACCAGTAAGAGCCCAGTAACACCCACCAGTAAGACCCCTGTAACACCCACCAGTAAGAGCCCAGTAACACCCACCAGTAAGAGCCCAGTAACACCCACCAGTAAGAGCCCAGTAACACCCACCAGTAAGAGACCAGTAAGAGCCCTGTAACACCCACCAGTAAGAGCCCAGTAACACCCACCAGTAAGAGCCCAGTAACACCCACCAGTAAGAGCCCAGTAACACCCACCAGTAAGAGCCCTGTAACACCCACCAGTAAGAGCCCTGTAACACCCACCAGTAAGAGCCCAGTAAGAGCCCTGTAACACCCACCAGTAAGAGCCCTGTAACACCCACCAGTAAGAGCCCTGTAACACCCACCAGTAAGAGCCCTGTAACACCCACCAGTAAGAGCCCAGTAAGAGCCCTGTAACACCCACCAGTAAGAGCCCTGTAACACCCACCAGTAAGAGCCCTGTAACACCCACCAGTAAGAGCCCAGTAACACCCACCAGTAAGAGCCCTGTAACACCCACCAGTAAGAGCCCTGTAACACCCACCAGTAAGAGCCCAGTAACACCCACCAGTAAGAGCCCAGTAACACCCACCAGTAAGAGCCCTGTAACACCCACCAGTAAGAGCCCAGTAACACCCACCAGTAAGAGCCCTGTAACACCCACCAGTAAGAGCCCAGTAACACCCACCAGTAAGAGCACAGTAACACCCACCAGTAAGAGCCCAGTAACACCCACCAGTAAGAGCCCAGTAACACCCACCAGTAAGAGCCCAGTAACACCCACTAGTAAGAGCCTCGAGTAACACCCACCAGTAAGAGCCCTGTAACACCCACTAGTAAGAGCCCAGTAAGATCTGCCTTTGTGCCCGAGAGATACAAGAGTGTATGATCATGACCCAAAAAGTTAAACCTGGGTCGCCTAAATTAGGGAGTTGGGTGATAATGTAGAGACGGGGAGGAGGAGAAGGAGGGCAGGAAGAGGAGGAGGAAGAGGGGCAGGAAGAGGGGGAGGAGGGTAGGAAGAATAATAAGAGGAGGAAGACAGAGGAGGTGTGTCTCTTGGCATCCCGGCTTTGTTTTCCAGAGGTGAGAACCAGTACTGTGGGTTCGAAGATTGCTTGAAAGGGGAGGGGGGAGAGGGAGGGGGCTCTGTTATTCATGGCAGTGGGAGATCTCTTCTCTTATCTCTCCTGGGACGGTGTGTGTGTGTGTGTATTTCTCGAATGTCTCTCCTCGTGAGATCTCGTTCTGGTGAGGGTAGGGATTTTCTAGGATTTTTGAGATATTATGTCCGTGTCTGTCTCACACACACACACACACACACACACACACACACACACACACACACTTTGCTTAGATTTTTCAAAGATAAAGTCTCTCTCTCTCTCTCTCTCTCTCTCTCTCTCTCTCTCTCTCTCTCTCTCTCTTTTTGTACGTCTCGCGGTGTTTATCTCCCAGTGTCTCGTGATCTCTCTTGTGAAGGCCCAGCCAAGCTCCTACAAGGATTAGAGAGATGGATGTCCCTTGTGTCTCTTCGGGGTCAGGATTCATGACAATCTTATCTCCCAGTGTCTCTCTCCTCCCTGTGATCTGCCTTTGTTTCCATGGGGTGAGAGATGGGGGGAGAGACAGAGAGATACCTTGTACAATATCTCTCAATGCTGGTGGGTAGAGATAATGATGTCTCTCCCTCTATCTCTTCATACTGTCTCTCAGGGGGTGTAGTGTTTGTGGTCTCAAGGAACTGTGACTTCAATTATTACGATGACTTCACTCACTCAAATAATAATATGTCAAAAAATATTCGATACAAAATAAAATTAGATAACGCTAGTCGCTGTAGTGTCTTGTAGATTCAGTCTTGTTACAGAGCGAGGGATATAAATACTGTAGTTACTGTAATTGCAAGGTATGGTGACTTGAGTTGCTGTAGCTGTAGGGTAAACGATCACACTAGCTGATGTTTACGATAGGTTGGACATTGTAGCTACCGGGCTTTATGACAATAGCCATTATAACACCACGATACAATATCCCCGGTTAGGGTAGATTACAATACTGTGAAATAACTATTGGTATAAGTAACCGGAATACGATATTGTAAGGCACTAGTTTTACGATACAATATCTTTTGATATGTAAAGTATGAGTGAGATTGAACTTTAGGTATTGTAGCCAGGTATTGTAATCAAGTATTGTAGTTAGGTATTGTAATCAAGTATTTTAATATTGTAGTGAGATATCATCAGGTATTGTCCAAAATGCGTCAACTACAAGCTTTAACCAACGATACCTTCATTTAATCAGTCGTAAAATGTATAGTGTCTGGAAACTATAGTCATGCTGTATTTTAAAATTGTAACTACGATATTATTGTCACCTGTCTGCATATCGGTACTCCTGGGCGGGGCAGTCACTAGGTACGGTGACGAGCGTTACTTCTAAGGCAAGCGGGACGGGTGACACATCAAACTCAAGGTATTACACTAAGTCTCTGGCCTTTTCATAAGTAACTTTAGTACTTATGATGATTTACAAGTCATTGATTGTTAGTTTAGTTTTTATCTTAGGATTAATTTGTATTCTGTAAGTACTGAGAATAATCGTTAATACAAGAAACTCTAGACTCCCTTGGCTCTGTAGTCTCTGGGCAGGATAGCTAGGCGACTCTAGATAATGCTACTTACGATAACTTAGAGCACTGTAGATGATATCGTTGTTAACCCAAAGGTCATGTTGCCTGGAGGTGTGTAAGATAACAGGTTGCACCGGGTAGTATATCATGTTATAGCACCGCGGTAATGTTGGGTACTGGAGAGGATAAATATATTAATCTGAACCACTGTAACACCAGGATACAGTCACTTGTTGCCTCAGGATACAGTCACTTTACATGATATTATCCCAATTTACAGTCACTTCACAGTTTCATCATACAGACACTTCACAATCCCAGCTTCCAACCACTCAGATCATTAGTAAGAACCATCAGAACACGCTTACCTGGAGTGATCTGAAAGGTAAATGAACGGTGTGACATGAGAGC